>OX457024.1:30145450-30606684 GCA_949752745.1 Protula sp. h YS-2021 | reverse complement strand
TATTTATGATATCTATACTGTTAGCATATGAAGACCATATTGCTAGCATATGATAATATTCCGAAAGACCCTGAAGCTGTAACTCAAAAGAAGTTATCAGGTCAAACATGTAGCGCACTCTACGCGCAGCACTGATGGTATGTCAATGTCTGATTTATCACGAGTTGGCTGTTGGGCCTGTCCAAACACGTTTGTTAAACACTATTTGCAAGAATACACAACTGATATGTTAAATAATTTGCATAGGCTTAGTCCGTTCGTTGCCATTGAATCAGTGATTCATAACAGTCTTTCTTCTTGCAGGACTTCTAAAAAATCTGGCGGAAAGAAAACCTTCAAGAGGAAGAAGGCAACTCAAATAGATTCTGTGTTTGCGGATGTACGGTAATGCACCGACCTCAATGTATCTGTGCCCGTCACTTGACCGAAGCTGTGTCGACTCAGCACAGATGCGTCTTGTATTATGGTCGGATTTTTATGGCAGTGCGGTTTTGCCCATGGTATTACACGACACTTCGGCTTGTCGTCACATATTGTTACGCCGCATTCGGCTAATGATGTTATTTTTGGAAAAGAAAGTGGTGGGGCATGAGCTCGTATCAGTCTGTCAGTATTTTAATTAGCGTTGTTATTTTATGGAATGGGCTGTTCGTGGTGAGATTCCGCTGAATTAAAAGAAAATTTGAATTCCATTCCTTTTATTTTGCCTTTCCAATACAATGTCTTGCAGACGGCGTGACAACCACTTCGTATGCATTTGTTGTTTAATCGCCACCATAAGTTCTAGTCGCCCATAGTGATGGCTTCCTAGTCTACAAGACGATATTTTCGAAATGAAAACTGAAGTATTTAATTTCTTAATACGCCATTTTATGAGTAAAATATGTCGTATATACAGAAGCAATCACTCGAATTATACCCGCCCACCTATCCACCAATTGGGATCGTGTGGTACGATAAGTTGGGTATGGTTCGATCACATGACAGGAACTTCACCGACGCTGATTGGTCAGTTGGTTGATAACGCACGATAAACATAGTAACAGGGAACCCGTTCAAAACTTACTTTGCGTTAATATCCCGCAAAATTTATTTTATAGATCGCGATAATCAATGTTAAACACATTGGAAAACCCAGTGGTGATGGCTTCTACGCAAGATGTAGACCATGCAGCATTGGTAATTCTCGTGATTGCGTCCCGCTAGAATCACACCTATCACTGTGACTGCATTAGCTATGTCCCAGACGAATCATCCCATCATATCATCGTGATACACTAAGACCTACCACGTCACGCCACTTTACTTTGCAGACTTTTCAACGCACGTATGTTCTTGTAACAGGACATCGAGATATGATGAGGCACGGTTGTTAGTCCATGTTTTTATAGACACATGGTTTATTTGTGTGTTTTACATCACATTTATTTGTGATAACATGCAACATGCTGTTATATTGTTTCTGTACGCTACACATGGTCACTCAGCATCATTTGCACTCACCAGTTTGGATTGCTACATATCATTTTATCATGTGTCTGTGGCCTTGTAACTTGCTAAGTTGTTCCAAGCTATAATAAAGGAACTTGGGCCGCACCATGGTGTCATGCGTTTACCTCTTCCGCCTCACACAGAACTGTATTGTGTTCGGGTTCACGCAATCTTTTGACTGGGATTCCCTTCGCTTCTCTCTCACCTCAGGTTCACAAAGATCCATCGTCTCGGGAATAGTTTTTAGATACTAAGATACCTGGAAGGGAGCATGGTTGGATCTGGGTCGTTCTCTGCACATGATTGTTCTGGTTATGAAAGTGGTTTTGTCGACGTGCCGAATATTTGCGAGGTTTCTTTCTGTAATAATAATAATAATAATAATAATTGCTAACTTGCTAAGTTGTTCCAAGCTATAATAAAGGAACTTGGGCCGCACCATGGTGTCATGCGTTTACCTCTTCCGCCTCACACAGAACTGTATTGTGTTCGGGTTCACGCAATCTTTTGACTGGGATTCCCTTCGCTTCTCTCTCACCTCAGGTTCACAAAGATCCATCGTCTCGGGAATAGTTTTTAGATACTAAGATACCTGGAAGGGAGCATGGTTGGATCTGGGTCGTTCTCTGCACATGATTGTTCTGGTTATGAAAGCGGTTTTGTCGACGTGCCGAATATTTGCGAGGTTTCTTTCTGTAATAATAATAATAATAATAATAATAATAATAATAATAATAATAATAATAATAATAATAATAATAATAATAATAATAGTGGATTATTTATATAGCCCTTTCTCCATTTTAGCTCAAAGGACTTTGCAATGTAATTTAAACAGATAAATTTAATAATAGAAACGTACAATGACTAAAATAATATGCAATAATAAATGCATAAATCAAGTTAACATTTATAATACTATTTAAAAAGGTGAGTTTTCATTTTAATTTAGATTTAAATACTGCAGTGGATTTAGATAACCTTACGTTTAATGGAAGGGAATTCCATAAGACAGGGGCACGATTTTAGAAACTTAGAAACTTTACAGATTATTCTAGCCACCTTCGTCTGTAAGCGCTGCAATCTTTTTATTTGAGTTCGTGTAATTCCAAATAATACAGAGTTACAGAAATCAAGACGCGATATAACAAATGCACTACTAGAGACTGACTGGTGGCTTTTCGGGTAAGATACTTCCTTATTAAGTCAATATTTCTTAAATTATACATTACAGAATTGCACTGTTCATTAATAAATGCATGAGCTTGCTGCTGTCAAACACCACACCCAAGTTCCTCAATGATGTCTTAGACGTTGCAACGTAATCACCAGCGTGTATTTGTACGGCTGGTTGTTGTCTGAGCTGGTAAGGGGACCCAATGAGAAGTACCTCCGTTTTATCTACATTCAATTTTAAATAATTTCCTATCATCCAGCGGTCAGTTTCTGAAATCCATGCTTCGAATGTTTGTCATCTGCGTAGAAATGGTGACCTATGTCATGGCGAGCTGCTATGTCGACAATTAAACAGTGGACTCCCACATAATAAATAAAGAGGAACAAAATCGCCGAAGTTTTGTCGTCTTTTAAATGTGACCTTCTCCCGAAGAAGGTGTTACGCCGCATGGAGGCTGTTCATAAAGACTCTACTAATAAGGGCTCTCGTTCTCAATGGCATTTGTTGGTGATTTGATACGGGGATGGAACCGATCGCTGACCCACCAAGCGGCCTCATATCAGCACTCATATGTGGGTTTCTCGTGATGCTGGCGTCAGAAAAATGCGTCGGAGAAATTCACGCCTTGCAGAATAAAGATTATCAGTGCAATGGAGCATAGAATCCCGTAATTTCGCAACCACTGGTCTCATTCTTCAGACGAAATTTATATCGTTTCAAAAGGTGGTAGGCTCTTTCAAACACATTGTTATCCTGGTAGTACCACATACTATAACACGCAATACTATCAGAAGAACTTCACTGTCCGTATCCCCTCCGAGGGCATAAGTACAATGAGTCAATGAATACCGTGACAGTTCTCAACAGCGGAAACAGGACTATTCTCTCCGGAATGATTCCCCACCGGAATACTCCCCGGACGATTCTCCGGAGTGATTCCTCCCGTAGAATTATCCCCTCCCCCGAAATTACTTTCTTTCTTTTTTATTTCATATACTCCATTTTTATATACGCTTTGATTATTATGTTACACGAAGCCTTCGTTAACAGCGTACCAAGTATTAAGTAACTGCGCTATTTTGAAAACCTTTGTTTGGATTACGTACGTGGGATTCCTCACAACATTCAGTTTTGATGAAACAGTGTATTCAGTATGTTAACTGTGACTCAGAGTGATGCTTAATTGAAGTGAGTAGTGACTTTTAATTAGGAAATATAGACAGTAGCTTTAATCAATGTAGTCACTTCAGTCATTGTGGCCAACAGTGTAATTTTTTTTAGTATAGGTAGTCAGTATGATGTTATTTATTAACGTAGTGAATGTAGAAGATAGTAATTTAATGCATTAAAATTCTTGTTGAGATGGACAGTAAAATAAGGACAATAAACGGATAGTAATTTTTTACTAGGGCTTTATTGCAAAGTTGACTTATTGCAAACCGTGACCATTTTATAATCCCGGGGGAATGGTCCTACGAGGGAGTCATCCCGGAGGAATTGTCGGGGCAGGGGAATTAACCGGGGGAATTGTCTATGGTGAAATTTTCCTAAACCCTTCACAGCAACCTTTATTTCTTTTATAATGCTGACTTAAGTAAGTCATCTGTCTCAAACTATGCTCATCTTGTTGTCATACAAAGAAATTTGCAAAGACTCTGCTGACACAATCAAGAAAAGTTTAATAATAAGGCTCATCAGGTCATTCATTCGCTCACTCATTACGTTTAGCTTTATTTACATAAGCAACAGAGCCTATTCATTAACAACGCTTCATAGTGTTGGTCGATTTGTTGCAGCTGTGTCACACATTCATACCTCAGGTTCCCCTCATTGTGGGAAACGCTGCAACAGCGAATTAACAACGTTACAGGAAGCAAAGCCTAATCTGTTTCTAACTCTTTTTATTACTAGATCCATTCATTTTGAAGCCCCGACTTATTTCTTGTTATTGTTGTGTTAGTGATTTTTGCTCGGTTGGACTTCAGTAGTTATTTCTTTTGTTTCTTAAAACTCATTTTTAAAAGTAAAATATCTGGTAGACGTTACAAGGAGTTATGGTGGCGATGACTTTGAGTGTGTTGCTTACGTGACGTTAGGGCAGTTATGCCTTTTCTTGATTGTTGCCAATGAAAAAAAAGGCGACAAGACAAGTTCTTCTTTTTTCGGTAATTTATCTTGCAAAGTTTATTTTACGGATCGCGTTAACAATGTCAAAGAACGTTTAAGCCATACTTCTACTTCTACGTCCACATGATATTTTACTCATAAAATGAGTTTAGGGAATTCAAAACTAATGCATGGCTTGCATGATTTTATGAAATGGCATATATGTAAAGCAGAAAACAAATGTTGCATGCAAATAGGATTCCTTTAACTGTTAGTGGAAAGGCGAAAATAGATGGAAAGGGCAGGTTGCTCCTACTGAATACTTTTATCTTGTTTTTATAGGATAAATCATCGAAAACAGCTGACTTCGTTTCGTTTAGTTTATCAAAGCCGTTTAATTTTGAAATACTGCAGTCTTAGTGTAATGGATAATATGTTTTCACAGATTTTAAACCACAACACTCCCCTTTTTTGGCTTGGTAGGAATGTGAATATTTTCATCTATTGAACACTTTTTGATCTAATTAGAAAATTAGAAAATTATCTGTCTATTTAAATATTAAACTTTAAGATTGAAAATATTGGAATTAGTATTTTTAAAACATAGACTACTGTGAAAGAGTTTTTCAGAGCTGTTGGTTTCTTTCGCAGCTTTCACAAAATATATATATCACGAAGTGATATCACACTGTTAGTTGGAACTAGTGAACGTACGCTGTCGAAAACTGCATGCTGCATGTTTAACTTGCCCCCTGGTAAAATGTATTGAACTGCACTCGTGATATGTAAATGACGTAACACTCGTTCATATAGCGCTGTTTTCATGAGGTTTCTGCTTCAATGCGAAGAAAAGGCGGGACAAAATACGAATAACACACGAATTTTTGTGGCTTTATTATTTAAAGTGAGAAATATTCAAAATTAGTGAATAAATGTGTTTATCCTAATGTAATAAAAAGACTCGTCAGTCGATAAATTCTCATGTGTGGATTAACGCGAGGGTCAGTTTTGCTCAGACACAAACACTTTCTTTTCGCATCTATTAAAATGGAATCATTTTGTATCATTTGATACAGGTCGCATACGAACTGGCAGTTGAGATCATAGACAATTCCGGACATATAATTAGCTTCACAGAAAAGTATCTCTATCACTGATCTGTAGAAGAAAATATCAGAACAAAATTAAAGAATTCATTTCTAAACTCTCACAAAAGCTGTTGATATAATAGATGTAGTTAAAGTGCAAATAAATGTCGAAAATTTGCGTAAAATGAAACTATTTGCTTTCAGTTTTTATCTAAGACAGGAATTCTGATGCTCTTCTGCAAATCATAAAAGTTTGCACATGCGCTAAATGCGGTGTTCTGTTTACTTTAGGAAGATAAACAACAAACTTACGCTTATGTTTAATTGATCGTAAAACGAAAAACCGCCTCCCTTCTTATGAATGATATTTTTGCCGATTATATAGAAAATTGCATTAATTAAGAAATAAATGTTGTTCTTTGCAAAGAAAATCGAGTTCCAAATATGGGAAAGCGGGCTTTCCATCTGAATTGCACAGAAGCACAAAACTTAACTAAAATGAAAAATCAAATCAAAATAAAACAAAATACTGCATTTGATAGATCAATGAGCCCAAAGTGACAATGGGACATACTGTATTCAATCAAAGCTATTTTATTTATTGTACATATAGAAAACTGAATTTTTAATACTGCTAATTTAGACCTCACGTTAAGCTCTTACCTTATTTATAGAATCTAAGCCAGCTTTCAATGGAAACTTATCTTAACTCATAATTCTTGGCAACGTTGTTCCATGAGCAGTTATAATATATTTTGACAAGAAGCAATAATTAAGTGATTTACAGGAAAATTAGGTAGGACAATATAACCAAATAGTGCAGCAGTTTCCGCTTTTAAATATTTGGCAAACATTATTAACATTTTTGCATATAATTTAATGCTGCGAAAACACCATGCAACAACAGCAAAAACTGCTGAATGAAGGCGCTTTGTGCTGTTCTAGATTTGTTTAACACTCTATAGCACAATTCACACTTTAATATCCATCCAAGAATCCTGGTATATATATCAAGATCTCTACATGTAAATTTGTACGTCGCTTAGAAGCTTATGTAGCAGAACTCCTTATTTCATCCATGGAAGGAGCCTCAAGATAAAAAGGTGTTTCTTTTTTAATTTCGAAAATATCAGCTTGTAGACTACGAAGCCATCACTATGGGTTTTCCAATGTGTTAAACATTGGTTATCGCGATTCATAAAAACAAATTATGGAACACATAGCACCACACGAGTACCTTATCATGTGTCCTGTTGCTATTTTTTTACGATGCCTGTCAACCAACCGACCAGTCAGGGCTGCAGTTTCTGTCATGTGATCGAATCATTCCCAACTTATTTTCTCCGGTAGAATTTTGTTAAAATGAGGATCAAAGTCAAGGTAAATGCATAAGTTTTTAGATATTATTTATCTTGGATATTATATCTACTTAGACTGTGAGTTTTTGTTGGCTACGGGTATGTTTTCTGTGGTTTGCTGACTTTTCTGATTCCTGACTTTGTTCTGGGTTTTGTCATACCGGCTTTTGTTCGGTAAATGTTTCCCTGCTATTAGAACGTAGTGTAGGTTATGTGTAATAGACAGTGTGATGTTTTCTGGGCGTTTTTCGCAGTTTCCATTTCGAGGGTTTTCCTCATTGTCACCAAGCAATTTGCACTGAGTAGGCGCTGCAAACAGTAAGGTTCTGTCTACCTACCACTGTCTTTCTTCCTTTGGCCAGCTGCAGGGCTTTAAAGGCAGTTAGATACGCAGTTTTTACGGGTTCGGGAAGTTATGACTTCTATTACCTCGATACTGTGGCAAATGTCTTGAGAGAATTTCACACACTTTCTCTTTCGTGTTTTTAACACGCCTAAGCTGTCTGCTGCGGTGTTGTTTTTTTCGCGGTGGGGAATAGTGTAGTCGCTTCTGTACACAGCTGACTCGGTGTAGGATCGATCATGTGACCGGAACAACGGCGTTGTATCTGTAGCAGGTACGGCAACTCCACACTACGGCTGATGGAGCAGCACCAATGTAGTGTTACCTTCGAAGACAGGTCGTGGTACCGGGTTAGCATGGTGAAGTTTTCCCTGTGCACTTTTTTGACACCGTGTGTTTAATCCGTGGCAGTGACGGTTACAACACAATAGGGTGTTTGTGGCAATTTCGTATTGATTTGCCAGTCGTGTTGTCAGCAACTAGATGTGCTCACGGGTCGTGTTGCCACCCATTCGCTATGGTCACGAGTGGTGTTGCCAGAGACTCGTTGTGCTGAGGGGTCGTATTGCCAGCGACTCGCTGGGCTGACAGGTAGTGTTGTTACGACTCGCTGTGCTGAGGGGTCGTGATGCCAGCGATACGCTGTGCTCACGGGTCGTGTTGCCAGCGACTCTCTGTGCTCACTGGTCGTGTTGTCAGCGACTCGCTATGCTCACGGGTCGTGTTTGCAGCGGCTTTGGTGCCGTCAGCGGTGATTGCAGCAACGTGTTGTTTTCGCGTCGCCTTAGTGCAGCGATCCAACGTACTGATGGGTCGTACTTGCAGTGATTCCGTGTAATTATAAGTCGTGTTTGCGACGACTTGCCGTGTTCATTGGACGTTATTGCATTTACTCTGCGTTTACGGAGTGCGTTTATGATAACTTCTTGCAAACACTACTTCTGTTTGCGGCAATTTCTTCTTGCTTAAAAAAAACAACACAAAGTGAAAATGCAATTTCAGAAGCATTGTGAATGGTGGAGATGGTAGTTTGTGCTTGCACCGTCCACTGGCTGTCTTTAAATGTTGCCGCCATGCGTGGCAAAGTCACGGGGTCGTGTCTGCGGCGACTTGATTACGTGATACCCGTGGCTATATCGGGTTGACAGCGTTCCTCACTTTTGCAATGTATATATTGCTGTTAAAACAGTTTAATGATGTGTAAGATTACCTCTTTTATCATTAATATACTCTGTTTTGACACATTGCTGTAACAGTTATTGTATGCTTCGTGCTGTTCTGATTGCAGAGTCGCTGCAAATTCCAGAATTTTGTGCACACATCAAACGTTCTGGTGATCTTCATTCACGCTGTACCGCCTGCCCACGTCGCTCGGGCATTAAACCGTGTTCTTTAAAAAGCCTTGCGACCAAGACTCCGTGTTCGCGCTAATACTTCAGCAGCAAGAGTCGGCAAGGGTTAGAAATGAAGGGTCGCAAGCGCTCCAGGAGTGAGAGGTCATCGGTGTCAATGCAAGCCCTTTACCTCTTGTTTTGTCAATAGCGGTGACAACGGATACGGACATTCAGGATACATTGCCATCAGCGAAACTGACTCCTAAGATTATTCCGTTGCCGCTGGTACAGTTTGTTGAATCCTCGCAACCTGTATATGTGGCGCAACAGAGCCAAGTGGGTGTCACGTCTCCCATTGGAACTGCGTTAGTGATCGCAACGCCTGCGCTGCAGGTTCCCGTTCAATCACTTTTGCATGTACATTTGCACACGGATAGTAGGACGGATATCAATGCAGTGCCACGTGATGTATCGATGCAGCAATTACCTGCTTCAGCGGGCTTAGACGGTGCAATTTTCACGGCAGGGAAACATGTGTTCTCGGAGTCTTCCCTCGGAGAAGGGAACTGTCTCCCCTAAAGTATGCGTTGAGTTTGAACTTACACCCTGACACGTTACGCCACGCATCAAATAAAGAGTTGAAGATGTTGCGTAATTTGGCGTCCAAATCAGGATCCGTTAACCACCATAACGACCGAACCTTCTTCACCGAAGGACAGGAGGTTGCAACCGCCTCCGCTTCCCCTCATTGCACCTATTCAACCTCTGACGGATAAATGACGTACTGTACTTCATAGTGCAGTTTATGAATCCTCCTCAGCTTCTTCACCAGCTAATTCCTCGTTGGAGAACAGGAAAAGTCGTTCATTAGTGAACAAGAACAGATTCAGGCGGGTGTTTCTCAGTCCTCGGTCGTTACTGTGACGGCTTCGCTCACAGTGGCACCGGCACGACCAACTCCTCTCCTTTTCTCACAGACTTCAGCATCAGATGTCCTGCAGCGCGTCACGTATCAGAACTTACCGCGGGGGGAGTTCAGGCCTTTCAGGACAGTACGTACCCCCACGCCACCTGGAATGGAGCTTCCGCCGGAAGAGTGGAAAGAGACGTCAGCTGTGGATTTTTCGGCAGCGGATTTTCCGTTCAAAGACATTCTCAGGTTTATTGCCGATAACTCTTCAGCGGCGTTAGTGACTTTGCAGCTGCAGGTCCCTAGGCCGGCTTTGTTTTTTGCGGCTCAATCGCAGCCTCCGCAACGTGATGATTTCATGGTGCTAACCACAGCTCCATGCGTAGTTAACGTCCTACAGGCACGGATGGAAGAGATACAGTCGCTTTAGCAGGCTCAGCAACGTTTGTTGGTCACGTTTGTCGCCATCAAAAGTGTCACATGTCAAGACGGCGTCTTATCGGTCGAATGTTGGTGTTCTGTCCATTCAGCCGCTTTTCTGACCCAAGAAGATGGTGCCCTGACTACCGAAGATTAATTCCGACTCGAGTGTTCCGTTAGCGGAGCGTGACTGTCGATTTTTGGAGGATGTAGTCAGGAAAGTAATGCGTGCCCTGTCTTTTCAAGATGCGGCATTTCAAGCGCTTCGAAAGTTCGTGGATTCTGGCACCAATGCACTGTTTGACCGGGTGTTAGATTCAGTAGTAGCGGCGTTGTCGGATTTGTTGAAGTTAAGCGCCTACTTGCTGTTGTCATTGGTGATTTTACGCAGGGATTAGAAGTTGCCACACTCAAACATAAGAGCGGCAAATGCCAGGAAGCTGTGGCTTGCTCCTAAAGACAGCCAGTCGCACTTGTTTCCGCCAGAGCTACTCAAGAGCGTCATTGAGGCGGCACGGGTACACTCGCAAGACGTTTTAATGAGCAAGACACTTACGCCATGAGTCGACCGAGCGAAGCAACGTCACACGACCTCCCTCCCTACAGTTACGGCATGGAAAAGGCCGTGTACGATTCCAGTTTCGACGCCCTAGCCAAAGAAGAACAAATTGGATACAAAAAGCAGACTGCCATTCCTGCAGAGGTAGCAACCAATTAGCGCATCCGGCACAGATCGCACGACGATCTCTGCCAGATACTTTCGAGTCTTTGAAGAATTTGGTGGTCAGTGTCACGAATCGAACATGAATAAGGGAAGGCTTAGGAATTTCAGGCAAGCTTGGCAAGCTCTAGGAGCTCCCAAAAATGTAGACCGGTTGTTGCGATGGGGCTATCCCTTGCCCTTTGCAACTCTTCCACTCTTCCACCGCTAGCCAAGCCTCCCAATCCTTCTTTAGTCCCGACGTACGATCAAAATCCGGAGAAGCAACTTCTGTTCCAATATCTGGACTATTCGTTGCTAGTAAATGCGGACAGAAAGTTGCTCCCCACACAGTTGAATGTTCTTTTGAGTCGCTGTGGGGTTCTGGTTTTACTGGTCAATCACAAAAAGTCGGAGTTAGTTCCTAGTCAGAAAAAATCGTTTTTGCGGGAGTTGTTAGATTATGCGTGTGTCAGAGCTTTTCTCACACAAAACAGAGTTCGAAAAATAATGTCACTCATTTCCAAGATTGCCTCTACGCCCAGACCACGAGTAACTCAGCTAGAATCTCTCCTCAGGTTGTTAGTAGCAATAGAAAGACGGTCCAGCTGGGCAGGTGTCATTTTGGGGAGTTTCAGCGGGTGGTCTTGAAGACTTTGCGTCAGGGCAGATTACCGACGCGTCGCGTAAGGTTGTCGTTGCTAGCTCTCGGGGATGTGGATTGGTGGTCGTGTCATCCCAATCTCTTGGTCGGTGTTCCCTTTTCTCTCCCAGCTTCATCGAAACAAGTGCAGACGAATCCTTCTTGCACCGAATGGGGTGTTGTTTTCCATGGTTGCATGTAGAAGAGCTGATGGTCAGATCACGAACGATGTTTCCATATCAATGTATTGGAAATGAAGGCGGTTTTGATAGCTTGTCAAACTCTGCAAACATTCTATATGGTCATGTTGTGCAGTTTCTCGTAGACAATGAGACGGTGGTGTCATATTTGGCCAAGCAGGGCGGCACTCGCTCACCCATGTTGTCTCGTCTCACCAAAGAGGTCTTATTACTTGGAGAGTCGATTTGTCATTCAACATTCTCACATTGCCGGCAGTTTGAATGTTCTAGCGGACTTAGCATGAAGGATCAGGTTGTTCACACCGAGTGGGCGTTCGCGGATTACAAGCTTCGATGGACTGCCTCGCAGTCTCCGTAGGTGCACCTCAGGTAGATTTGTTTGCCAACAACTCAATCATTGTCTTTCGGGGTATATGTCTCCGTGTCCGGATCTCTGGATAATAGCGATCAATGATTTGCTGTGTCACTGGCTGATGCAAGTGTTGTTTGCCTTCGCGCTGTCGTCTCTCATAATGAAAGTTCTTATCAAGGTTTGGCACGAGAGGCCTCACAACCTCCTGTGTTAGCTCCCGATCTTCCCGAACTGTCTTGGTTTCCTTTGATGATTCGGTTAACGTGCGCCATGAGTCTTTCGGTTCCTCTGGAGTATGGCAGTCTGCGGCAACGTCAGTGGGAGCGATACCATCCAAATCCTCAGTTATTTCCATTCAGACTTCGGTGTATAGGTTTTCCTTCTTAAAATTGAAGGAGTTTTCTCAGCGAGTACTAGAGAGAATGGACAGAATTTACAAGGATTCCACCAATGAGGTGTACCTGTCGCATTGGCGTTTGTGTGATAGCTGTCTGGATAGGGGTATCGTTCCCGTGGCTGCTACGGCGGTGGCAGTGGTACTGGTAAACGCCTCGGTGAAATACACGCGTTGCAGAATATTGTCAGCCAGGTCAATGGCTCGTGGGAGGCCGTCGTTCTCAAACCATTACCGTCTTTATTTTTGGTAAGACGCATATTGCGACTAAAGGTTTGGTTACGTTTGAACAGATCGTGATTCCAGCTTTGCCTGTGTTCTGTATTCCTGCTACACGCGTACGTTAAACGGTTGGCTACGTATCGCATCACGTTGCAGCGATATTGTATCAAGAAAACCATATTGTTAGCATATATGATGATATAATTAAAGAGCAAGAAGATCTAATTCAGAAGAGATTATCAATTGAAGCTCATCAGGACAGACATGTAGTACTCATGGGGTGCCAATGCGTGAATTGGTACGCATTGGTTGTTATTATCGCCTAACACTTTTATGAAGCATTATTTGCAAGAATATACAACTGATGCGTTGAGTAATTTGCATACTCTTGGTCCCTTTGTTGCTGCTGAATCAGTACTTCATAATAGTCTTCCTTCTTGCCGGACTCCTCAACATTCCGTAATAAGCATTACAAGAAGAAGAAGGCTTCTAAACAGAATAGAAGTACAGAGCAGGATGGATCTGCAGCGGCAATGTGACAATTTCTCGATCACGTGACTGTTCTCTTGCCCGCCCGGCCCAGTACAGGTGTACCATGGTCTGGTTTTGGACACTGTGGTTTTGTGCATGGTACACTACGTGGTTGCAGCGGGTCGGCAACGTCTGTAGTGCCGTCTTTGTTGGTGTCCATGATCCTTTCTTCAGCAACAGAGGTGGCAAGCTCCCTCGTATCAATTTGTTCGATCTAACGATGTTTTATCATGGGCACTTCCTAGTGAAACCCCACTGAATTTGTTAGTTGTTATTGAATGGGCAGTTCGCTGTGAGACCCCGCTGAAATTAAAAGAATAGATTGAGTTTATTTCTTTTATTCCTGCCTTCTGTACGACATAATGTCTTGCAGACAGTGTGTCAACCAGTCCGTATGCATTGGGTAGTCAATTCCAACCGCCAGTTCGAGTCTCTCATAGTGAGGTTCTCGTAGTCTACAAGCTGATATTTTCGAAATTAAAACTGAAGTATTTAATATCTTAATACTCATTTTTATGGATAAAATATCTTGTAGGCGTAAAAGCCATCACTCGAATTGTACCCAACCACCTCCCCATCAATTGGGACCGTCTGGTACGATAAGTTGAGTATGATTTGATCACATGACAGGAACTGTACGCTGATTGGTCGGTTTGTTGATAGGCATTGTAAAACATAGCAACACGGCTCCTGTTAAGGTACCCGTGGTGTTATGTATTCCGCAATTTTTTATTATGGTTAGCGATAACCAATGTTTAACACATTGGAAAAACCATAGTGATGGCTTCTACGTCTACAAGATATTTTACCTGTCAATCATCATGACGTCATTAGTCACGTGACCTGTCAATCATCGGTCATGCGACTCTAACCCTGACAAGACTTCCAGACCACTTATTGACGTCATAATGACGTCAGACCCCTAGGAGACGTCCTTTCTACCATCTGTCTATCATGAGGAGACGAGAGTTCCACGCCACTTTTTTCTAGAACATTCTGTTGGTCCAGAACCCCCCATGGGTGTTCCACGCCATTTGTTACGTCATACTGATGTCAGACCCCTAGGTGACGTCCCTTCTACCATCTGTCTATCATACCTTCATAATACACATTCATAATGCACTCTATGGTTTAGGGTTAGGCTGCCCATACCCGGGCTCGAACCACCAACCTTCCAAGCATGGGTCCGACCAGGAGTCCCACGCTCTAACAACTGCGCTATTCCGGACTGAACCAGAATGTTTAATGAAAACATACCATATAAGGCTATAATGCACGATAAATTTCAGAGTGCACTCGTTCAGAGCGTGGGGGAAACCGATCGATAAATTTCAGAGTGCACTCGTTCAGAGCGTGGGAACGATCAATAAATTTGAGAAGGAATGGGATTTTCCCTACGTTAAGTCCAATGTTATGTTTAATGTTATATATATATGTTTTATAAACTACAATGTGCTTTAGAAGTACCATTTTCCCACTACTATGACTGTTTTCGGACGCCCATGAGAGTTCGAAAACAGCCGTTACGTTATTATGACGTCACTTCCTGTTTTCATACTCTCGTTCTTCAATTACTGTTAATGATCTATTTGCTAATCTAAAAAGCTAAGAATCATTCAAAAATATTATAATACTTTCCACACTGCTTGCCAGACTGTTCCATTTTGCAAAAGCTTATTACTATACGCAGTAACTATTTTAAAAAGTAGCTATTGAAATTAAAATGCTACAAAATGTATACTTCTTGATGCTTTTTACTCCTCCAACCTGGAATCTTAATGATAAAGTTCTAAAACTGAAAAAATGATAGAAGTATCCAATTGTTAATATTATAAACATATAGAGAATTCTAAAGTATTTAATTTCTTAATACTCATTTTTATGAGTAAAATATCTTGTAGACGTAGAAGCCATCACTATGGTTTTTCCAATGTGTTAAACATTGGTTATCGCTAACCATAATACATTATGACGTCACTTCCTGTTTTTGTACTCTCGTTTTTCAACTACTTTTAACTATATCAGAATCTTTCAAAGGAAGATTTAAACAAATAATAAATAAAATAAATATTCTACTTTATTGTTTTCTCGCGTTGTTTGGAAGGTGTTATTAATGTGTCTTAGCCATATTGCAACAATGGATTCGTTTTTAATGCATATAAACATCTAGTGGAATTTGGTTGTAATTTTCTGAACGAGACCTATGTATAACATACGAACGAAACATTTTCCATAATGAGACTGCTAATCGATAATGTTGCTTTTCATTTTGGCTGTAACAATACATTAAAATGTCATTTAAGAAATTGAATGCCTTTATCTAAGATAAAGCATATCGCATGCCAGACATACAGGCTTGTAGGAAGCATAAAGATTTTCGCTAGCCTAGATAAAACTTACTTACAACTTTAAAGTTGGAAGTGATTATTTTTTAAGGCCCCTGTTATAGTACACAGCTTCAATGCGTAAGGTAAAATGTAACACTGTAGATTATTTGAACAGCGATTGGTTTGAGAAGAAACCATATCAAGCCGGAATCACTCAAGTAGTAATGTTCAGCCGTTATCCACACACACTGAACACAGATACGTTTAAGTAATGTCATGCACTTATGAACCATCTCCATTGACATTTGAATTTTCTTTCAACATCGACAGATATAATCACCAGCCCATGAGTTACATCACAGGCATCTCTCGACATTTCAAAAGTACTGCACAGATTTACCAGCGTCAGTAGTGGACTATACTTTAAACTTTTTTTATTGGTTCAAATAATCTCGACAACAGTACATAAGTTATGCGTGCAGTTGCTACACAGATATCCTTTGTACTGGGAATTCCCAGAGTTTCACTTTCGAAGAAAAGGTGTGACGAGTACGTACGTGCTGAATTTGCTAGCTTCAAAAAACACTAACCTGTGGAGGCACTCGGGTCTGTGCGTTTGCTAAAATTGTGTCAGTTAGATACAGTAGAGGCCAAATGCGCTCATTCGGGACCCGTACCTCGTAGCTCGGAGTCAGCCCTTTTTTAAATACCGTAACATATCTGGTTCAGAGCTAGCTCCGAGTCAGCTCTGACTTGTATAACATCGTATATCTCTCTGTGCCTGGAAACGTTTTGGCGCACCGCTTCTTGGAGCTATGTCAGCTAGCTCCGAGTCAGCTCTGACTTGTATAACATCGTAAATCTCTCTGTCAGAGACTCTGGAAACTTTCAAACGCACCGCTTCTTGGAGCTAGGACGTCCTTAAATAGAAGGACCGAGCAGAATACCACTCCTGGAATAACGGGCGCAAAGGCTGGTTTCACATTACAAGAATACATTTTCAGTTTTGCCAATTACGATGCGCTGTTCAATTTTATGTTTCTCTCCTTTAGACCGTGGTATATTGCAGACCAGCGGAACCTGTTAAACGTTTTTTTAAATGGATTTTTTTTGCGAAAGTGACCTGTTAAAACCTGTTTTTTTAACTACTTATTAATTTTTTTGTCTGTTTATTTTTCATAATATTCATTTCTTACACAAAATTTTACCAGAAAAAAACTCACATTTTTAGAGTATCTGTGTTGTTTAAACGCTGTATTTATTGTCTATAAATTATAACTATTAAAATCGAAAAACTTATAATATGTTTAAAAATCCTTAAATCTATTAAAACTATTATTTTAGGACGTCAACCTCATATAAAAAGTCACTCTTTTGACGCCCCAACAACTTATTAAAACCTAATTTTCGACGCCAAGAAACCTATAAAAAACCTATTTTTTTTAAAGAAGGACCTATTAAAATAACATATTTTTCTGAGAAGTGCTGGGAGACCCGTATATTATGTCTCATGCTCTTCCCGTGCGTTTTGTTTGGCAACATTTCTTTAAAGCTTAAATTCCATTGTCACTTTATGGATCAACAGTAGAAGCTCGTTGATCCGAACTAGGTTAAACCGAATCACCACCACCTGAACAAAATAGCTTTTTTTTTTTGCAAAAATATTAATCACATATTTATTCCAATGAATTCAGATAAACGAATATATTGGTTTACAGTTTATTGGCATACGACATTTTTGATGTCGTTACATAAAATGTGTGTATAATCAAGTCGAGTCGAAGACTGCGAAGAGTATGTTGATGTCATACAGTTTCTATGTTCCGGACCTTTTTCGCTCTTCACTGGCCGGTTATTTTGTCTTTACTACTCCTCACGTTGCATTACATAAATGATATTTGATTCATTTGCGTACGCTGGTCATACTGGCAATGCCTGTGTTAGTTTTATAAGAACAACGCGTGGATGCAAAATCTTAACTAGTCTTTTTAAATACACTGAATGTTTTATATTAATAATCCAAATTTAATGCGAATACAAGTTAACACCCCGGAATTTCACTGTTCATAGTATCGAGCTGTTAAGTAATGGGTGGTACCCTAATAAAATATCAATGGTTTAACAGGGTTCGCGTTGGCGGGGTTTTTGTCCACTTTTTGGGCATTTTTTACGAAATGACTCACTTTTTCGGAATCCACCGAGTTTTTCTGGTCCCAACTGAGTCACACTTTCCTTTTTTGACTCACTTTCCTGAGAACCCAGCGCGAACTCTGTTTAAGATTAGAGAAATATGTAACTGAATAATTACGCTCAGTTTGGAGGTACCCATGATTATCCCCCGTGAAACGCAGGGATATAGGTTTGAGCTTGTCCGTCTGTCCCACTTGATGGTAAGTACCTTGTGGAGTCCACTTCTGTATTAACTAGAGTGGTTAGAGCTTTTTATCATTCGTATAGCTAATAACGAGGGAATGTAGGTGTGCAACGTCAAGGTTTCTGTTTGATGGATCAAAAATTGTCATAATTACAGTCCTCTGAAAATTGCGTAAATTGACGCTTTCGAAAGTACCTTGTGGAGTCTGCTTCTCTATTAGGGAATCATGTAAGAGCTATTATTCTTTCATAATTATTAATTTATTGTGACAATGAGTTTCACGGGGGATCCTGCTGCTCTCTGACAGCATCTAGTTTAGAAGTGTTCTGTGACGGAGGCTTTACTGTATATCGTTATAAAGGGATGGTTAGTATTGCATGAGATGATTTACTAGTGATAGTGCGATTTGATGTTGCCTAACAATGAACATTACGATAAAAAAGGCAGCCAGACTATTTATTGAAAAGAGGTGGACTTGTCTTTCAGCTGAATGCGCAGTGCCACTGAATCAACTCCAATCCACATAAAACTGTTCTCCTGAAGCAGGGGGAGAGACAGCTGCGTGTTCTGTAGAGTATTGTGTGAACAACATGCCTCTGAAAAAAACTTCAGGTACCTCGATTTAATCAGATTTAGCTTCATCGATATCGAACGAACAAATTGCCTTTTTTATCTTGGATGGGCTTATATGTTGTTTCCTGAAGTTCGTTATACAGACTGTATCCAATGGTCAGGCAAGTTGAAGTCGTATTCAAGCATATAGATGTTGACATTGTTTGTACGAGACAGTAGGTGTCCTATAGAGCCCAACAGTTCCCGGGACCGGTAAACTCTGTAGATACATCCACTATTATGTGTTGTACAATAATTTTGTTATTTTGGAGAAAATGTAAAGGAAGGTGAAATGCAGTTTTTCCGGTCTTAAACTGGTACTCGTGTCGAGTAAGTGGTGGGGAAAAATCCTTTTTTTTTCAATTATAGACTGTATTTTATTACAGATATGAAGAAGGAACGAGAAAAAATAATAAACGAACTTCGAAGCCTCGAACATCTTCTCAAACCAGAGAAGGTTTCAGATGAAGGTATAAAAGAAAAAATTAGATCTACCATGGAGAGTGTGAAAGAATGCGAACGACACATGTATGACCAAGATCCCAGTGCAGGAAATCTGTTGACCCAAATGTGCTTGATGCTGCATGATACAAAAGCAAGCAAAGCAGTCAATGACGAAACACTAGCAAAATTTCCGGAAAACATAAGCGCCAAGCAATTAGAAATTGAAATATTAGTTTTGAAAAATAATATTGCATCGGCCAAAAAGAAATTGGACCAGTTGAAACACATTGCGGATAGAATAGAATCGAAAGAACCAGATGCAGTTTTCGAACTCTGTGTACACAAGGCTGATGTTGCCATGCATTATTATCATATCGGCCCGAAGAATTACGTCAAAGCAATTGAATTATATGAAGAAGCAGTGAACGAATCAAAGAAGTTAACCGACTGGGGCTCAGTTAGCAAACCGACCGTGGACATGTATCTCGTAGTGTGGAATTACAAGTTGGTCCATCTGTATAATAGAATGTTGAACCAAGGCAATATAAAAAGCCACGGAGGCAGTAAGAAGTGGATTCCCATTGATGTATTCCACAAGCTTTGTATTCATGTAGGCCAGGTTTTGAAGTCTTGTTGCAAACACAATACGTACTGTGCACGAGCTTACATTGAAATTGTTGACGCTCACCAAAAGTTGAAGGGAAATGTTACCGAGCAGACATCACACTTTATTAAAAACGCTATCGGACAGCTGAAGATTAAAGACCAGTGGTGTATCCGGAAAGCTCAGCAGCTGGCTCCCGATGACGGGAGCGTGTTGGAGAAAGCTGGTCGTTACTACAGAATCCATGCCAGTAATCTAAAACAGTTTGAAGAGGCTGAAAGAATTCTAAAGCGCTGTATTGATTTACATCCTACGAGACACGTGGCCATGCATCAGCTATCACAGCTGTATAAATCAATGTGGTTTGAAGTGAACGACTTTGCAGAAGCAAAACTACATAGAAATCCGGTTAGATCTGGACAGAAAGCTAAATCCCGTGACTACAGATCCGGAAGAGGCCGGGGTAGGCAGCCAGACGCGTACAGTCAATTAGCGGCAGTTGTAGGACAAGGTGGCTCCGGTGTACCGACACACAGCGAACCGCGCATGTGCGATGTGCATGCCGGTGGTAGTGAGATGGCCCACATGCCGTGCAATGACGATGGCTTTGAAGAGGATGAAGGTGTAAGCGGACTTTCTCTTCCTGTTAAAACACCCACGTATGGTTCGGCTGTGTCCTCGTCAACAACACCATCAGTCAATAACTTCTCTGGAAATGAACCTGTTGAAATTGTTCCATTGGATTTCTCAAAGATAAAAATAAGACCCGGTAAGCCAGTTGCACCTAAGCGACCAGTGCCATTTGGCAGACTGCCATCCCACGTCTCAAAGCCGGATTATTTCGATACGTTGAGGACATCCAATCCAAGGTGCGGTCCAAATACAGTACGTAAAGACTATCTAGAGAATGCAATAGTTATGCTTGAAAGGGCTAGCGAAGCAGCAAAGGAAACATCCATCAAATACCATGTTGATTTGGCGCGTCTGTACATCAGTATGGAAAGGCTGGAAGATGCTGAAGATCGTTTTGTGAAGGCACAAGAACAGCTCGGGTCGGCGACCCATCACGAAAGAGCATATCTATATGAGCAGTGGGCCCTGTCAAAAGATCATAGCGGGGCGTCGGGTGAGGAGTTAGATGACATAAAAAACATGTACCGAGAAGCCGTTGTGAATTCTGTAGCAGCGAGAGAAAAGTCAAAGATGGCTTTTTACCAACTGAAAGATATAATAGAGAGCCAGCTAGTGGATAAACCGAATGACCTTGGCATTAAGACTGAACAAGCTCTGTTGCAGAAGCTGGTGGAGAATTTCGACCATGCCAAAGGGAGGCTGCGTGATATTTTAGAAAAAGATTCCAAAAATGTGGAACTGTTATGGAATCTAATTGACATTTTATACCAAAAAGGACAATATTTAGAGTCATTTAAATATCTGAAGATGGTGTTTCCTCTCCAGGGCCCTGGTGAAATGAAGTTTTGGCACCTTGGTGACGAAAGCATGCATCCGGTCGACCCCGTCAGTGTTACTGTAAAGGCTATTGAGACCATCGAAGACACTAAAAATTATATAAGTAAAGACATGCTTAAGAGTCTTTTTGTTGCCCTTACAAACCCCAAAGATTGCGAGATAAAATTAGACAATGTCTTTTTCTTCGATGACAGATGTTTTTCAGATTTTACGCGCTTGCTTCACGGGGTGTTCGAAGAATTTAATTTTCGAGTTATTGATAGTCTCAATAATCCGGAACTGTTAGTAGGCAAGCCAGCTCACGTAGCGTATGACGAGCAAACGCTGCAAAATACAATGTGTGTCCTTGTCATTGCTGATTCTTTACAAGACGCTGAGGGAGATTGTCAAAAGGATACAGGCGCTGCCAGTGGTGTGTGGACAATCCCCAAAGAAATGCTACATCTTCACCATTTAGAAGGTGAAGCATTTTTCAGACCAATCTTGGTTACAGCTGGGGAGTTAAGCGAGGAGTGGAATAAACTACCCCGGTTAAAAAACTCGCCAAAGTTATCTATAAAAGACGTCATTGAGAGTGGTTGCAGCGAAGAGGCGAAGTGGAAGTTCATAGAAAACTTTCTGCGTGCTGTCTATGACAATATCCAACCCCCTGACGAGATCGGGGAAACAGACAGTGATGATTAACAGGTGGAATGGTCGCGGGGATTGAGAGGGGGGTACAGCCCGTACGAAATGACCACGCTGAAACTTGTTATAAGATCTCTCATGCTTTGTATGGAGTGTTTGTATAAGATCTTAAAGATCTTATAAAAAATTGTATGCAATTAAGTAAATTGCAAACTGTAATAAACAATAATTGCAAATAACAGTTTATTTGCTCTTAGTTCGGTTTAATTTGGTTTGATATGCTTTTTATTTGTTTTTGTATGTTCAGATTCACGTCAGAAGCGGATTTAAACATTAAAGCAAACAAAAAAGCCAAAATTATTTCACGTGTTCGAGGATTTCACGTGCATACTATTTAGGGGTCATCCACAAAATACGTACGCTAAAATTTGTCAATTTTCGGTGTACACAGTGTGTACGCAGTGGCCTAGACCCCCCCCCCCACCCCCCTGTACGCACCTGCGCAATACTTGCTCTATTGAAAAAATATCGGTTTGTTTTAAAAACTATAATGCCAATTAAAGAGTGACAAAACTGAATGTGGACATGCTAACATACATTAAAATGTGAATAAAATAACCAATTGCACGAAAAAGAGTGTAATATTTAGTTTGTAAATCGATGTATTAGGTTATTTAATTACATAAAAATATGTTTGACATAGGTTTAAAAATTGCGTACGTACGCAGCAGCTTGAACCTCCCTCCCCCTGTACGCAGTGCGTACGTACCGACCGTGATCCCCTCTCCCCATCTCTGTGCGTTTGTACTTCATAGATGACCCCTTAGTTACTTATTTAAAATAAAGTGACCTCTTAAAACACCGTTTTGCCCTATATTTTGGTGCAGCTGTCGTTTACGGTGTGATGCAGATAGTTTGGTCGTAATTCATTCCAGCGAACCTGTTTCATTCTTCTCAAGTGGTCGTTTAAACATTGCACAGTTGGAGCTTTGTACTCGTGACGTCAGCGACCTCACAAGTTTCGCAGTATTTTGCTGATGCGATCTGACTAGTTCATTCTTGTATAACTGCAGACTAAAATTTGTGAACTGAAATAAAATGACTGGTATAGAAATTCATACAAATTTAGATAAAAGAATAGCAAGGCATATACAAGTAAATGAAACTGGTTTATAAAGTAAAAAAAAGAAGACCTTGCAAATTAAAGCGTTCTTATCTTCACATCAGCAGACAAAAACACGTAAAATCTTCGTCAGATTTAATATGCTTTTATTGGAACGTTTCGTGCGGGTCTGTCTGTCTGTGAAGAGGTATGGATTTGCAGCGAAAAAGATCGCTGCCAAAAATGCTTTATTTATTAGTAAAACGTAATGTAAGAACCGTCGAAAATTCGAAAACATTCGAATCCAAAAAGCGAGTTTAAAAAATGGTGGTGGTGGTGGTGGATATGCTCCCTCTCCCCACATTAAACCACAACTGTGGCAGTATCCCCCCCCCCCCCCAGCCTGCCCAAAGTTATGTTACTTGATTGAATATAAATGTCCCTGGTTCTGTAGTTGTATGTTGTTATAGTGTGCCTTAAATGTAAGGTTTAAAACGACATAGCAAACTGTGGTTGGTGTGCATGTATTGCTGACCGCAGTCATCCCTCACTTATGGTAACTAGTGTAAATTTATTTTGTGATGTGCCATGTTGTATTTTGTTAGAAATGCGCAGAATATTTCCAGCTGAGGTAACTAATTAGCGTTACATCCATGTGTAAACTGATTGCCGTTATTTATCCCCCCCCCCCCCGTGGAACGGAGCAATATAGTTTTGAACTTTTCGGTCTGTCCGTCTGTCACGCTTCAGTCTCACGCGCCTACAGCCCACAGTGAAAGATGGATTGGTTTCAAATTTTGTACACGGCTTCTCTGGACCCTTCCGCAGTGCAGTGACCAAGAATTTTCCGGAACGGAAAAAAATTGACAAAATGGCGGACTTTTGAAAATCGGCACTGGATTTATCGTATATACGGCAGTTTCACGCACCTTCAGGCCGCATTGATAGATGGATTTCTTTCAAATTTTGTACACAGCTTCTGTTAATCCTTTCGTAGTGCAGTGACCAAGAATTTTCTAGACCAGAAAAAACAAAAATTGACAAAATGGCGGACTTTTGAAAATCGGCACTGGACTCGTATACGGCAGTCTCACGCGCCTACTTCTTAATGGATTGATTCGTTTAAATGTTAGACATTACGTCTACTTATCCTTCCATTTTTAATTTTTGCGTAGTGTACACGCAACAGCCTTACACACACCATATCGTCCACGGGGGATAGGCGTACTCCTCGAGACGTAGTCAAGTTTGATAGTGATGTGACTTTTAGCTCTGTGAAGTGAGTAATTTGTATGGAATGAGGAAGCATTAAATTTTTAAAAGTGTCCAGCTAATAGAAAAAAAATCGTAGGTGGGTCAATCTGTTAGTGAGCGATCCGTTTGTAACTGCTGTGGGGTCTTAATGTAACCACGAGACCTCGGTGTCCAATGAGAAAAACTGCATAAGCAAACGTCAGAAATAGTCACAGTAGACACACATGCCAGAATAACAAGAAAAAAATATACATTTTTGGCAAAACGGTTTTCAGACTGGACCAGAAGCAGAGGCGGAACCGGCGCTCTGTAATCACAGTTCTCCAGATAAAAAGGTTCCTCCATTTACTGTACAAGTCTTAATGATGTGGCTTAATCCAGTGATTGGGGGTTGGGGGGGTGGGGTGGGGGGGGCGCGGCTTCTAGCATGGGCAAGTGAATGTAAATATTCCATATTTCAAGGCATATGGAATGCCAATTTTGATTCGTTCAGAATCGCCTTCTGTGCTCTGTATGCCGTCATGAGTTTTATGTCATATTTTGGACGGCTTGTCTCTTTTCAGCTGGGCGACCAGAATGCCGCCAATTGCGATACTGCAATCGCACCCCTATTTACTCTGTTCTGTGGGCGGAGCTATAATTGTACCTAAACATCATGGCTTTACAATGTTGTTGTGTCCATAGATACAAAATTGTTGGTAAGCGTTACATATTAATATTATGTTGCAGAATGAGCAACATAATATAATGTCAATGGAACATTACAGTGCAGGCGTAGGAACAACCCTATAAGATTTTACTTAGTTTAATTTTGGTTTAATGTAGTTTTATGTGCTTTTGTTTGTTTTTGTATGTTCAGATTCACCCTTTATTATGATCTTAAACTTTAAAAAAATGTATTTGATGTGTTAATAAAGACTCATATTAGTGTCACTTTTGTATCCTTTTGCTACGAGGCCTCCACTTTATAGCAAGTGATTTATTAGCCAGCTAACCGGGGCTATAACCCGGAGGTGCACTATAGGTTTGGGTGCTTGACGTCCGTCTGTCGAGCCGTTCGTCTGTCTGTGCATCTCCTACTCCCCTACTCCTGTTGTGGGTAGATGCACGTTATTATATTTGGGTCATAGCCCAATTTCAAGGTCACAATGACCGCCATCTTGAATTTTCACTCAAAATGTCTTGTTAATACGATAAGTCAAGAAGCACTGCACACATAATTTGGCGAATTGACAAGAGAACGACTAATTTGCCTTGTCCAATTGCGATGTCAAATTCAACAAATTCCAGTAAAAAATTTGTCAATACGTTGTAATAAATGTGTCTTTAATTCGCCAATTTACGGCTTGTCAGTAATTCGTCATACCAATAGTTTGTCAATAGTTTGGCAGAAATTGAAAAACTTCGAACATGTAACTTTCGAGTTTGTCACAAGTTCTTAAAAATTTTTTCAAATTGATTTACGACCCCAAATTCGGCGCCAAACTGACAATGCCTGTTGTGTCAAATTCTAATTTACAGTTTGTCAATATCTTTAACAAGTGACTGACGAACTATCCGAACAAAGAATATTTGACAAAATCATGACGATTTGAAAACACATAATAACATCATGGAACAAGGATATTGTGACCAGCCGAGTTCTAGTTAAGCACGTGTAACAAGATTGTCTAGGGACATTGTGACCATCGACGAATATTAATATCTAACAATAATACGGCAATAAGTACATAAAAATTAAAAAAAAAAACAGCACAGTCAAAGTAAGACCTATCCATATTTGGCCTAAGTCTCTAATTTACTTCAATTTTTAAATGTAAGCATTTAGGGACATTGTGAACAACTGTTGCCTTGCTGCTAGAACACACATTGTAGCATAATACAGCAATAAGCACAAAAATTTGGTTCAAACTCAGTCTGTCCAACCATGTCCAAGGAAAACGATTAAGTTTACCAATTTTGACTAAATTAAACAGTTTGGTCAAGTTTGTAAAACTGCACAATACAAATTTACATAAGATCACGTTTTCAAGATATAACATGTATACCCGATTTTAATACAGTCCACATTCGATAATGCAAACCGAGAGGGACCCAGGGAAAGAGTTCCATTTATCGAATATCATAACGTACCCAGCAAAATTTAGTGCCATTATGCATTCGTTCATTTCAGCCATTTTTATTAATGAAACTGATAAAAATAATAACTAGAACCTCATTTCGCTAGCGAAATATTAAACACTTGATAAAAATTAAAACGCAAAAATACTAACTTCAGTGGGTTATTTCTTGAATAATATATTGCAAACAACACAGCTTGAATACGTCTTATAAACCGAGTAGTGTTTGGTTTCTGTTGACTTAAGGTTTTATTGACTGATCTAGCATACGCCGTGATATCTATTTACGCAGTGAGAGCTCGCACAAAGCTGAGCAACTGTGTGTTCTGTGCCGTGCATTTAATGCTACGCATTTACTTACAAAAAATACACTCTTCTCACATGGCGTTTTAAACAAGAAAACGAAATCGACGGCGAAAATATTAAGTGTCATCTGCGTTATAAATGCCACGTGGTTTATATTCATTTAAAATGTCCGTAAACACTTCGGAGTACCACTTGTGTACTGTGCTCGTATCATTTCACTCTCCGCAAACTTTCTTGAAGATAATGTGCCGCTTTTGAAATTTTTGAATCCATCCTGATGAGCACTTGAAATCTGTTAAGCCGAGTGACTGCGAAGGCTTTAGCTTGTAATACGGGTCCACTTATGGGTAAGTTTTGAGCACGTCCATTGATCAGCCATTTGTAAAGAGGACTGTCCAGACAGGTATGTTGTACAGTTTGTAACCTCTTGCGGTTTGGCTCAAAATTTGAATTAAAATGTCCGTCTTTAATTGACTCTTTGCTTTTAATACAAATAGAACATCAAGTTTTGTGGCAACTATTGATTTTTGTCACCACTTTCAACTGCCAGCACGGCTCTGTATTTTACTTCAATTTCATGAACTACTAACTTCCTTTTAACTGATCTTGCAGAAGCCATCTCTCAAAACATAGTTACTGCATAGTTAGTGTAGAAAAATTGTGTAGAGGTCGAAAATGGGTGTAAATCGCTGTTCTTGTAATCGCTTCATATGTCACAAACTGAATTCGTCGGGTTTGGTCGTCTGTACGTGCGCACGTAAAATTTTGTCCCTTTTAGACCAACCGACTTTGTCGGGCTGGTCTTATAACATCAGTAGAGAGTGTATCCGTCGCCTGTTTGTGCGCATGTACGTGTGTAAACTTTTACTTAAAATACTTCCTCAGTTTTGATCGGATTCCTTTCAAATTCTTTTGCAAATGTTCTCTAGGGAGGCCTCTCTTGAAAAATTACTTTTTTTGGCGACGCGCCAAAAATTAGCCAACATTTGAATTTTTTCGGTTTCCAATTTTCAAAATGCTTCTTCTCCCACAATTTTGATCAGATTTTCTTGAAATTGTGCACGAATATTTCCTTGGTAGACCTCTTTTGAAAAAGTACTTGCTTGGCGATCTGCCAAAAATTGGCTTCAAATTTTCAAAATGCTTCTTCTCCCACAATTTTTATTGAATTCCTTTGCAATTTTGCACAGTTGTTATCTAGGTGGGTCTCTGTTGAAAAAGTACTTTTTTGGCGATCCTCCAAAACTAGGCTAAATGAGGGCATTTAAAATTTTTTTATTGCCGATTTTCAAAATGCTTCTTCTCGAAGAATTTTGATCAGATTTTCTTTAAATTTTGTACGAAATTTTTATTAACATAGGCCTCTCTGGAAAATTTTTTTTTGGATGATCCGCCAAAAACTGGGCAAATGGGCGCCATCATCTAATTTTTGGCGTCAAATTTTCAAAATGTTTCTCTTACAATTTTGATTGAATTCGTTTCCAATTTTGCACGATTGTTTTCTAGGTAGACCTCTCTTGAATAGTTTTTTTTTGTTGATCGGCCAAAAATTGGCCAAATTTTTTGCATTTAGAATTTTATGGTTGCCAATTATCAGAAGGCTTCTTTTCACACAATTTTGATCGAATTTCCTTTAAATTTTGCATCTTCTCCCACAATTTTGATCGGATTCCTTTCCAATTTTGTTCAGTTGTTCTGTAGGTACGCCCCTCTTGAAAAGTTTTTTTTTGGTGATTTTTAGCATTTTTAACTTACTGGCTTCCAGCTTTCAAAATGTTTCCTTTACTATAATTTGGATAGGATTCCTTTCCAATTTTGTGCGGTTGTTCTCTAGTTAGGCCTCTCTGGAAAAATTACTTTTTTTGGCGATCCTCCAAAATTTAGTAAAAGGGAAGCCAGTTTTAGCCCCTTAAGGGGTCATGTATACGGCCTGTGCCTATTTAGTCGATCGGACAATTTTTGAATTTTTGGGGAATTTTTTTTGAAGAAAATAATTTCAAAAATAATGTAAAATGCATCCCCTACATTTTGGATCCGATGTCATCTATTTTTTTGTGTGAGGCATCCCTAAGGGGATGCCTCACATAGGGCTTGTGCTTTTTAGTCGATCGGACAATTTTTTTTATTTTTGAAGGGATTTGTGAAGAAAAAACTACAGTTTCTATCCGCTTTCATTTATTTTTGGTATGGAAAGTGAAAAATGCGCGCTGGTCCGAAATGCGATCCGCACATCGACGCAAGTTACGTAAACATGCACACTGGTTCGAAGTGCGAACCGCGCATCAACGGAAGTTAATAAACATAAGTACTGGTCCAAAATGAGCACCTCACATCGATGCAAGTTAAATAAACATTGTCTCAAATGCCAACCGTGCATTAACGCAAGTTAAATAAATATGCGCACTGGTCCTAAATGTGAACCGCGCATCAACGCAAGATAAATATGCGCTCTGATCCGAAATGCCAACCACGCATCGATGCAAGTTAAAGAAACATGCGAACTGGTCTAAATTAAGAAACGCACATCAACGCAAATTAAATGAACATGTGCACTGGTTCGAAATGCGAACCGCATATCAACGCAAGCTAAATAAACATGTGCACTGGTCTGAAATGAGAACCGCTCGTCAACAGAAGTTGAATACACATGCGCACTGGTCCGAAGTGCAAACCGCACATCAACGCGCGTTAACCAGACATGCACACTGGTCAAAATTCCAATCGCGCATCAACGCAGATTAAATAAGCATGCGCAGTGGTCCGAAATGTGAACCACGCATCAACGCAAGCTAGTGAAACTTGCGCACTGTTGAAATAATTGTTTATGTCCTACCAGTACACATGTGCGGATACAATTTCTATAAGTTCGAAGGTATCTCTCGCAGACTATCAAGTGTATGCATTTATCGATCTATGTTCGGGTCCGTTGCTAAATTATCTAGCTAGCTCTTTGCCATGGTCTTTTGAAGAACGAGTTTTTCCGGGAAATTTCCTTGCTCGTGACCGCTGGAATTGGTATTATCGCTTTTCGCAAGCTCACACTTGTTGTTTTTCAAAATTTTGATCCTAATGCCCTCGAATAGTGCATAAATGTTCACTAGCCTGCCATTTCTTGAAAAGTTACGTTTCTGTTGATCCACCAAAAATTGGCCAAATGGGGTTTTCTTTGTCCAACTTTCAAAGCCAGTGCTGCTAGACCATACGTTATTTACGTATTATACTTTTTTTGGTCTTTTTGTAAAAAAAAACATACGTTTTATACGGTTTTTTGGGCTTCTACGTTTTTGGGGGACTTTTTGAACATTTACTGAACAAAGGTTGTGCTGTTTATATGCAACACTTCCTGGAAAAACGACTTTTGCTGTAAGTTTTCGAAACCTGTGTCCCATTAATTATGAATATAGCATGTTAAGCGCTTGTTAGAAATATAACAATACCAAATACCTTTCACCATTGATAGATTATGTGTTTAATTCTGTTTCTATGTCTTGTATATTTATTACACGGTATTTCAAGTTTTGATATCATACATTAGTAAACGTTCTTCACACGTTATGGGCCTCTGGCATACTTTTTCAGCCTCTTTTTATACGTTTTAATCGTAAATTACGACTGGCAGAATTGCAAAGCCCTTATTTCACGATTTTTATCGGATTGTCTTCAAATGTTTCATAAATGTTCGTTAGGCAGTCCTCTTTTAAAAAGTTACTTTTCTGGCGATCCGCCAAAAATTGCCTAAAAGGGGGCATTTAATAATATTTAGTAGCCACATTTCAAAACGCTTCTTCTCCGACAATTTGACTGGATTCGCTCATACATTTGTACGAATTTTCACCAACCGGGTTTAGCAGTATGACAATCACTTTTGCAAGCCTATTGACAGGTGATTTACTAGATCTCGGCTGGTCGCAATGTCCCTGAACATTCTTGTTTTGGCGATCCTGCTAAAATTGACCATATGGAGGCCTTTTTTGTAGCCAATTTTCATAATGCTGTAGAATTTTGATCGAATTCTTTTTAAATTTCAAAGAATTTTGGCTCTTTATACTTAATAATCATCACACAAAAGGTACCTTGACCTTCTCGGTCAAGGTCTCTGATCAGGATCATCCAATATGTCATTAAGGTAACTCCAACTCGTATGGTTTGAAGTAAGGTTGAGTATCTGTCTGCATCGAGACCTTGGGTTTTAAGCAATAAGTTGCATGGCATCTGTTTCTCGAAAACCATATAAGTTAAAATGTAAGACAGATCTCTTTTGTGGTTTATCCAGATGGGTCATTCCACTTCTAGTAATATTCCGTCTAATTCAGACACTTTTTTGAGAACCCTAAAAAATTGATGTAATGTCGGCCTTTGACAAGTTTTAAGAATCTAGTTTTTTCAAGAAAGTTCTCTTGTATAAAACTGTAGATGGATTGCTTTTTAGTTTTGGATTTTAGTTTTTAGAAGTGTTCTAAAATTTTAAAGATCCGCCTGAGATTGAATAAATGCCGGGCTTATTTCGAGAAAAACCCGGTAGGAGAAGGGTTTTCAAAATATGAAAAATAAGATCTTTTAAAGTCCCATCTTTACCCCAGTTTCAAGTCAACCGGTTGCTATTGTTTTTGAAGGATATTAGAGTATACGTGATGCCACACGACGTTCAGCCACGAAAATGCGTCATTCCAGTGAGTGCAGAACGAAAGGTCGGATAAGCCTCAAATTTGTTAGATAGTGCCTTGTGCGGGTCTGACGGTTCATATTGTATTTGGTATATATGGCGCAACGCATGACGTCATAGGACGTCAAAACGTGCTGTGGGCACTTAGCTTTGTTAATACGACAGCTCAACAACGACCAAGTCGGATCAGCTTCAAACTTGTTGGGGTTGTAGTTGCTATTATAGTTGACGCATATTGGACAGCACTTGACACCATATGACGTCAAAATGAAATTGCAAAGTCTTACCCGTTTCTATGAATTTTGAGGCAGAGCGGTTCGGTAGCACCCAGACTGATCATCAGGGATGGGTGGGGTGCTGATGCAGAGCAATTTCGAGGTAAGCGAATGGGGTTTGGGATTCGCTGACTGGCGTTGGAGGAGATAGACGGTGCCTGTGTTAATCATAGAACAAGTTGTCGCTACAGGCTGGCCATATCAGTTTTTATGCTGTGAAGTTTTTGTGTTATGATCGTAATTATAAGCCTCTACAGGGCTAGCTATTAGTTATGCTCAGATGACAGCAAAGTATTTTTTCGCTGACAGGTGTTTGTAGTTCCTACATAGACCCGGATAAGGCATGAACAGTTCAACCTGTGTTGGCAACCACCTTCCAGAATCGTATAAAAAGAAATAGTAAAATCTCTGTAGTGACCCATCTTTCAGGATACTTGGGTTAAACCTGTTTTAAAACTTGTAAATGAAAGATTTGATGTAAAACCACTGCAGCGACCACCTTTCAGACCCGGATAAAAAAGACAGTATAAGCCCAGTTCATGCTGACCTCATTCCACATTGCTTAACTTGTACCTACACGTATATCCCTAACCCGACTTCTGGACACACGCACACACTCATATATATGGTCAACGTCAAAAACCGGAAATTGACTACTATCTCGAAAACTGTTAGGGACAGAGCGATTTCGAGCTGATTTTCGACCCTTTGGCCCTGAAATACGTTATATAACACATGTCTCGGTGGCTTTCACCTCTTCGGTCATGGTCAAGGTAAAAAACCGAAAGTTGACCATTATCTCGAAAAGAGTTAGAGATAAAGTGATTTTGAGCTTATTTTCGACCCTTTGGAAGGTAACTCAGTGACTATGACCTCCTCGTTCATGGTCAATTCTGAATTTTAAAACTTGTATTAACTTTTAAATTTTCCAGAAATTGACGGATCTACGCTTTGCCAAATTTTGAAAGAAATTTACACATTTTGCATCGACACTTTTTATCCAGAGAGTTTTCAGAGGTTACAAAGCCCAGTTTTAAAGTTTGAGAAAGTAGGAGGATATGTTTAAAACAGTCTTTTCTAGCGATCCAGTCACATTAATACCGTAGTAAGCACCAAATAAAATGTATATGGCACTTCGATTATATCCTCCTTCTTGTGTGATATATGTAAGAATTTTCTAGAGCATTTACCTATTGGGACCACAGTCACAAAGAACCGTCGATCTTTTTCTGCAACACCATGTAACTTGCAGTGTATAGGCTGGTTAGTTAAATAAACTTTCCACCTTTTGAGATTCACAGGCGACAGCACAACGCCGAATATACATTCTCAAGAGAATCTGCAAGCGAAATGGTTACTTTTTTTAAAGAAAGTCTTTCCGTTTCTCTCTGATTCATAGCTTCTCATTTAGTCCTGATACCTTCGGTTCCCATTGCTATCGCGCTTCTGGTATCTTCCTGCAGGATCCTGGCCTCGTCTTTAATTAGCGCCTGTGAGTGCAACCATATTGATTTAGAGTGTAATAAAATTGTCAGAAAATTCTGTATTGTGGCTGACATTTCACGGTCATGTATTCCTTCAGCAGGATTGGACTTGTTTGGATCTCATACATCAGCACCGACCGTGTTAATATGGGAAGTACATCCTACTGAAAACAGCACACTTAGTATCGTCCAGATAGTGAGGCTCTATCAGTCGCTGTAGCGTGTTCTTGTAAGTAATGGACGACTTTTCGCCATTTTTTGCATTTCTTAGAGCACTACACTTCTTTCCCAGATATTTCACTCGTTCCTCACAAACTGTGAGCAGTTTCTCCTTCATCAAAAAATAGTTGTACTTCTAATTTCGGATAATTTCGGAATTTCTGAGCATTGAATGGCATTCTTGTCCACTTTAATAATTCGTATAGTCTGTTTATAGTTCATCGGTTTTCTTTCGTAGTGTTCATTCATATTGTCAGGTAATTCTTGAGCGTCCGCTGTCCTGTATTTAATGATTGCTATCTTTTTCAAGACGTTCACAGCAGTAGCAAACAATGAGTCTATGACAATTACTACCCGTCATTTCCCACCCGACCAACTGCCACCCTCCAATTCCCACCCATACCAACTCCATCCGTTTCATTGCAAATAATACTGTATCATAACAAATATGTTTATTTTATAGTTAACCTATCCGGAACACACAGAAAAATAATTCGACGTAATAATATCCAGGAAAACCTCTATCTACCCTCTTCGGGACCTATGAATCGATGTATTTGTTTACTTCACAATAATAAAACTGGGATTTGCAAGATCGAGATAGTATATTTTCCTCGACATCAATTAGTGGTAAAGCAAGGAATTGTCCAATAGCCTTTGAAGTCTTTTTTCGGCACGAAACACCCTTCATTTTTCTACACCCTTCTGGTAAAATGCATTTTTGCACATTTGTCAGCACTCTTCTGATCTGCATGCTTTCAGTGTCATAGCACTGACACCAAATCCTTCTATGGGTCAGGGGGACTTTCATAGAATATCGTTATTCTGTGGTATTGCTTTAGGTTCATCATCGTGGAGTTTCTTGCCGTGATCCTGTGTCTCATATTTGCTTTAACTTGGACTGCCACAAAAGGTTTTTTGTCGTAATTGCAAAGCTGATCAGAAATTATTTTCTGTGCTTCTTGCTATGTGTTATTTGCATCCTTTGTTCTGCAGTTCCTCATCATTAGCTATATTTATAAGCTTTCAAGTCGGTTTCATCATTGATTACCATTCTCCCATCTCTCTCAGCCACTTTCCACTTTTTTGTTAATGCTTTCATATCTGTTTCTTTCTAGTCATTCTCTTATATTTTCGAGGAACACTTCTTTCTTTTGTCACGAATTGCTCCTTACTCACTCTGCAGAAAATTTACATAAGTGCTCTCACCCCGATCATCTAAATTTATATTCTAACACTCATCTTATTATTAACGCATTCTCGCTTGACCATTTTATTATCTATGAAATGCGTTCACTCACATTGCTACTCTGTAATTAAACACGGGATGCTGAGCACCGTTTGCCTTCTGGCTCTGAATCACCTCACCACTCACTTGTGACCACCGATGCTGAAACTTTTCTTGGCCTGTTACTGTAACTCCTTGAATCTTTATTTGTTTCCACGTTTTCTCAATTGGACTAAAATTTCTCTTTGAAATGACATTCAGAGTTATTCATTAACTTTTGAATTTTTATTTCACACTCTGGCGTAGATTTGTGGATCAGTTTTTCCAATGCCATTTGCTGTTTAGTAAAATTTGCTTTAAGAAAGTGGTGACCTGTTGGAGAAAAGCTCTTTCTGACATGGAAAGGTCGCTGAATGTTACTTTTAGACTATAAACGTTTAAAATTTCTGTTAAAATCATAATCAGAATCTATCAGTATTGATTTAAATTTGAACTTTCGGTTGTTTGGACATCCGTTTTCGAACGGATATAGTCCTACTTCTTGTGTTCGTAATTTCTCTGTATCAAAATTTTACAGATCATTGTAGAATATAAAAATGATAATTTTGCTGAAAGAATTAGTTGTGATCCCGTTGTTATTTGTATGATTTACGATCATTTTGTACCCGTTCTGTGCTATGCACTTATGTAATTAAGCATCGTGACGGGCCATTCGTTATTGCTGATTCTAAAAACACCTATAAACAGATATCCTCTCCCCCATATCGAATATCCTCAGTCACCATGATATAATTACTATAGGGGAGGGTAATTGGGTCATTGAGTTTGATCTCCTCTCCTAACATTACCATAGATATTGTCGAACTCATCCTCAAACCGTTTATCTCCACATGAACAGCATATTCTGTTCCATACAAGCTAATTCTGTTCGTTTTGATAGATTTCGTTGCCTTCGTTATCATTCTCCCTTCACAATAACTCGATGTAGTGCAAGTATACCACTCTTTAGCGTGAACCCTGCCCCCTTCAACATCTATATGGACCAGAATGACAGCCATGCCATCACAATCAAAAAGTATTGGTGAAGCGTTTTATTTTGCACTGGCCAACATTCAAAACACTCCTACTCTTCTGACCTTTTGCGATGTTTCTTCTCATTTTACCTATCTATCTACCTATTACGGCTTTCTATGATAACCCTCTTTTCCGAGAATTTGAACGCGAAAATATTGCGATGCAATCAGAAATTTTGCAAATTTAACACAGATTCTGTTTCTTGTTCTCAACATCGTTTTTTTTTCATGTGGGATGAAAATAACAGTCGACGCTGTCTTCATATTTGGAAAAGTTCTGCATTCAAATTTAATGTCGAAGGTTTGAAAAAAAATCTTTAATACGTTCACAAAAACATTCGTTCCGTGGCTCACTGCAGAAAATAGCTTTACAGTCTATGTAAAAGACAAAATTTGAACTTGAAATATTCTCAAATAAAAAAAAAATGGAGAATAATTTCAAAGGAAGTTCTCGTGTACTATTGCCTGATGTATCTGATCAGGCCATTCCAGTTTTCAACCGGTATGTCTTCGGTCGTCATAAACCAGAAAATGGACTCTGTTGAACTTGCTTTTTGCATTTTTCTCAACTCTGGATGCATGTACATATCCGCGTGTATGTATGCATACATGACGCTCGAAAGCTTGAGGTTCATGCAAAGTTAATATTTTTTAATTTCGTAGTGATGTTCCCATGTGTCTTTCCTAAAAAAGTAATTGCTTAACAGTTCTGTATAAAAAAATAGCCGACCGAGTAATTTTTCAAGAGCAAACTTCAAACTTGGCAAGGTATTAATGAAACTAATATGTATTAAATTATTTAGGTGATTAATTGATAGTCAATCGAGACTGTAAAACATATAAACGCAATAGTATATGCAAATGTTGCTATTGTAAAGTGTGACTTTGTGATAACATTATGTTTTAAAACACACAAAGAGTCCGAGGAACGAAAATAATAATAACCATAATTATTTTCAGCAGTGATGCAAAAATAGTAGTTTGAGAAACTATTTACTTATTACCCGTTATGTCATAATCCCTTGCTAGCTGCTTTTTTAATTTTTAAAATGTTTATCAATGGCAATTAGAATTCAGACAAAAGTGGTGGAATGAAGTATTATATTTTTATAATTTGAAAGGTTTTTATGTGAACACACCTACAGCGAATAGCATCTGCTTTTCGTCCCCTATCAGTGTAGAGCTGTGCATCTTGGGTTGTTTCGGCGCTTGAAACTACACACATGCTTGGCACAGTGCGTCCACAGAGTTCATCAGTCTCCACCCCCGGCAGCTAGCTAGGAGTCTTTTTATCCACAATCAGTTTGATGGTCTCCCGACCGCATCGCTCATCGGCTTTACAGTTTATCTTCTCTCTTCCGGTGAACCCAAGTTCTCTTAGAGTTCTATAGGTTCTCGCAAATCCTCTTTCTCTAATCTCTGCAGTGTAACATCAGGCTTTAAAACCCATGGCACTTGTCAATGAGTTCACTGTACTTAGTCCGTTTTCTTTCAAGGGACTGTAAGCTCTATCATTACGATTATTTTTGTTGTCTTTTTGTACAGGAGCATCTCTGGTCTGAGTCGTGTTTGTATTGATTCTGTCAGAAACTGAAGTCCCTCTCCAATGTCAACATTTAGTTGCCAGGGCGTTGCTCGCCAAAAAGGATGTCTGTACTTCTAGTCGTCTGTTTAGTCATACCAAATCTTTCGCCCTCTTTCACAAATTGAATTTGTTGCTTTGCATCCAAACTAGCTTTGTTGTTTTGTGTGCCTTTGATATCTAACTCATGAGCCATCTTCTTCAAGACCCTATCATGTTTCCAACTGCAACAGGGCTACACAGCAGGTCTATAACACATGTTCGAGATTGCAATAGTTGCTACACAATCACATCTGTTATCGTCCACTAAACCCTATTTGTGAAGGTTAGATGGAAATGGTGTCAGGTAGTATATCGCTCGTACTATGAACTGGAAGTTCAGTGGTTCCATCTTCCATATGGAATCGCATGAAATGGTTCTGCTGGAGGTGTTTTCCCAGTTCATCTATGCACTTTGATCCTTGAACTTTACTCAAGCCTTACTGACGCATTTTGTCCTTGGGACAATCTATGGTGCGCGGTATTTTCGCTTTTGCTCCTTCGTATTCTTCTGTGAGCGCTATAAATGGGAGTTGAAGGTTTTGCTGCTACTGGCGTACAGCCCAACGTTCGTAAATGATGGTGCAATACCAAGATATTTGAGAAGCTTAGAACTAACTTTCGCCTAAATTTTTTTCACGGTAAACAGAGGCACCCAGTAGATCATCAGTGGTCGTATGACACGCGGCAGCACTTTGTATTGGAAACAACAGGCTTTAAACTACAGTGGAAGTTTGCTTTGGTATATCTTGACAAACCACAGATTTAGTTGCTCCACCATAACTTTGATGTTTTGCACCGTCTTTCAGGCTGTCGTGAAAGTATTTTCCAAAGCATTTTTTGGGTCTCTTTGGGGCTTATTGGGACAGTTAGGATGACCTCACCTGCGATTTTGGATCAGAACCTGTTGTTCTGGTTTCCATTCTTAAGTACCATGCTTCTGGATTTTTCGCGTTGAATTTCATCCTTGCCAAGGTAATTACCTCTTCCAGTCCTGTTATTATAAACCTTGATTGAACTGGATGTCTCGTTGCCACTGTCAGATCGTCCATGAATGCTTTAGCCGGTGGTTGTCTCTTTCCAGACTTCATTACCGGACTCTTATCCTCCTTTTCAGCTGTCTCGATCATGCTATTTACTGCGCTTGAGAACAGGATGACGGATATATTATCCCTGTTCTGATGCCTTTCTGTGGTTTTAACCATTTCGTTCGTCCCTTCGCATAGGTGAACCTAATGAATAAGCCATTGTTGTACTGTTGTAATAGGTTTTTTATTTTCTCTGGAGCGTGATATTTGCGTAGTGTTACCCTGATCACTAACAGTTTGGGGTAGTTCTTATACACTTTATAATATACGCCGCTATAACCCTGGACTGCTGGACTGACTTAACTCCAGTGTGTCTAACCACGTCTCGGACCTCATCCAGAGAAATTTCATTCGTCTCGAACTACACATATGGTGGTGGCTGATTGATTAACTTTGTGTTGAATTCAGGTTTCTTTCCATTGTCGTCGTGGGCCTCAGCGCGGGGTTGTTCGACTGCCGCTACTTATTTCTCGAATGTTCTATTTTGGGCTTTCTGAGCAGCTTCTTTACATATTGGTGCGGCCCTTTTGTAAAGCTTTTTCTAGCTCGCCGCGGTCGCCTTCTTTTCTGCCGATTATGTTCAACCCTTCTGAGAGATATCAGTTCGTCTCGTAGTTGGTTTCTCATGAGTGCCAGACCATTCTTTTTCCCTTCGATGCAGCATCTGCACTGACGTTTGATGTACTTCAGTTCTGCACGAATAGATTTAATGCATTGTCACTTTGTTGGTTTCACTATTTCTTCCTGTAATACAAATCTGTTCTTTCCTACCACATAGACCATCGTCGGTAAAGAGCTCAATCTGTCCTCAATTTCAGGTTTGAGAAGTACTTGTAGTATCACTTCAACTTCTTTCCTGCCATCTGGTATCATTTATTGGCAGCCATTACATCCTTCTTCTGGTTGGTGTTTCATGTGGGTTGTATTCTGTAATTGTTGCTTTATTCGTTGCCCTGAGGTTCCCTGTATTATGGTTTTGATCGTGGCTGGACTCCCTCACCGTCTCACCAGAGTTATCATCTATGCATTGCAGCAAATTTGCTCTTGGCGCACACACCGGGGAGAGAGAGAGAGAGAGAGAGAGAGAGAGAGAGAGAGAGAGAGAGAGAGAGAGAGAGAGAGAGAGAGAGAGAGAGAGAGAGAGAGAGAGAGAGAGAGAGACACACACACAGACAGACAGACAGACAGACAGAGAGACGTAAGAACCTTGTCGTGTTTCGTTTTATAAATAATTTATAAATTACTTAAGGATAGATAACTTATCTGCAAAACAATAAGAACCAAGATCTAACAATCATAGAACAATACTCAACACAATGTTTTCTCTGAGTATGTTTCTTTTTTTTAAGATAGTGATTAAATCTGATCACAACTATAACCATGTCTCTTCTATTATACTTTTGACGAACAAATGAAACAGTATGCTACAGTCATCAACGTAAATGACAAAATCTGTAGCTGTTCTTTATAGTAATTATCTTTTGTGAACTTTTTTATTTGTTAAAATGAAGCATAGTCATGGGAGACAAAATGAAAGTTAAAACTGCAGTTAGAACTGTAGTTGTCCGTCTGATTCAAGCGTTCAACGGTTCAAGTGCTCATCGAACCATATCGGCACCTACGGTAGTGTTTGTTTACATTTTGTGTCGTGGCAAACAGTTTGTTGAAAGTTTTAAATTCTGCACATTGATTTAATTGGTAGGTCTTTCTGAAAAATTTGTTTTAATTGAGATTTTCTGTATTCACAGCTGATGATCTTATTCCAGGAAACAAGTTGGTGGTGCTACACCTATTATCGCCCAGTCTCGGATGTTGTTATAAAGCAACTGACCTGTGAGGAAGTCGATGGATATTTTAAAAAGTAGTCCCCTCTTATACGAGTTCTGTTTTCGCGGAAGACACAGTCTGCTTAGTAAAAAGGTTTTATACACAACAGACCGAATCACCGCAGAGGTTGGCTGTTGGACAGCAACACATGCGAGGTAACGATAAGCACAATTACACTTTGGGCGTTCCCAATAAAAAGGCGCAAAAATTCTGCGTTTCGAATAAAAATAACCGGGTAAAAAATGAAAGAAATGATAGAGAGATTTAATGTCAAATTTCTCTGGCACCAAAGAGCAGTCGTTTTTTAACAATTCGCTTGCTGTTTTAGAAATGTATTTACAAGGAGAGAAACATAAAATTGAACAGCACATAGTAATTGGCAAAACTGAAAACGTGTTCTTTTAATGCGAGCACTGCGTTTGCGGCGGTTGTTCGATGTTTATTTACAAACTTAAAGCTATGCCATTCACTATTACATTCTTATTATGGGTCATAATAATTTTGATCAGCCAACAGACGAGTTTGTAATTTAACCAATTACGATGTGCTAGTCAATTTGAATGTTCCTTGCCTTGTAAGGTTTTAACAAATAGTTTCAAGTTTCAATGTCTTTTATATTCCGAGTATAAGATGTTTTTGCGATATTTCGTCTCTATTTTGCTGTCATTTCTTCTTCTTCTTCTTCTTTTTTTTTAATCCTGTTCTCTCGCAGTCGAAATTTAAAATTCTTGCGCATTTTATTCCAAACACCCAAAGTGTGATTTGGCTTATGGACAGGATTATTATCCGCCAACAGATTTTTTTTCAAAGTGCCGTTCTATTGGAAAATGAAACCCGTTCCTATCATAATTTTTTTTTACCGATTTCACTTCAGTTCAAGAATCTGGGATCACATGATATTACTGTCCCACCGGAGTCCCTGTTATAAGCGAGTCACACTTTGGGTGTTTTGAATAAAATGCGCAAGAATTTTGAATGTCGACTGCGATGGAACCGGGTAAAAAATGAAAGAAATGATAGAAAAATATAGAAGAAATATCGCAAAAACAGCTTATGTTCGGAACATAAAAATAACTGAAACTTGAAACTATTTGTTAAAACCTTTAATAATTTTTAAAATAGAATACGGGTTGTTAAAAACCCGATTACTCTTTGGTACAAGAGAAATTTGACATTTAAGCGAAATCTCCTTATCATTTCTTTATTTTTTTACCCGGTTATTTTTATTCGAAATTTTTATTCAGAATTTTGGCGCATTTTTACTGGGAACGCCCAAGGTGTGATTTGGTTTATAAGACAGACGACCTCTGAGAATATCTGTCTGTACAAGCACAAAACGAATAGATATTGTGCAGAGTAGTTCCTCTCTTTTATTAGTTATATTTCTGTGGAACCTCCAATGGATTTGCCGATTAAAAAGATGTGATAACAGGCAGAACTGACGTAGAGGTTAGCTGTTTGAAACGACGCTGGGGAGTAAGGTGTCTGGTTAAATTGCGTTGCGGCCAACCTCTACGGTTGTTCGGTGAATGGGTACTTTCAGAGGGCAGCTTTAAATAACAACGGTTACATTATTATTTACATATAAAAAATTTACGTGTGCTTTGCACAGTACTTTGACAAATATACACGCGTGGGATTGCATTTCGCTTTTCCTTTCTAGTAGTGAATAAGTTTTCGTAAAATTAGGGTTTTGTTATGATTTTTTTGGGGATGATGTCGTTCTCGTGGAGCGTTAACTGAATTAATTTTTGTTCTACATGCATTTTCCAGGAAAAAATCATACCCCATGAGAATACAAGAAAAGTTGGAGCGTTCCGAATAAGTTGCGCAAAATTACGTGTACTGACTGTAAACTGACCGTGTAAAAATGAAAAAAAAAAAATGATAGATTTGACTGAGTGTAACGTTTCTTTACACGGAAAGCAGTCGTGTTTTTAACAACACGAATACTATTCTAAAAACTTTTAAAAGTTTGAAGAAATGCTGCTTGATTAGTTGCACATCTGATGTGTGCTTTCATGCGATCAACTCGATTCGCAAGCTTGTGGTCGCATAATTTGCATTGTGCGTATTTCTTATTTTCCTCAGAAACCTCTAAGAAATGCTGCCAAATCAAGTCCTTTGGTCTACGGCTTTTGTGCATGTTGTCCAAGTTCTCATTCGCAAATGAAGTTGAAGTGTGATGTTTTAGCAAAAACAGCCCCCATTATATACGGAAGTTTTTGACATCGACGCATCAAGAGATTAAGCAGGAGATTATTAGCGACTCGCGTGGAGGGTGGCTTCGTGGGCACAGGTACGTCGTAGATTAAGACACTAGCTGACGTTAAACGGATATTTTTTATCTGAGGCAGCGTGATGGAACTCCGGAGCTGACGCTAAGTGAAGTTCGAAGCAATAGATTGTATAAAAATAATAAATAGTAATAGTAAGAGCAACAGAAAGGTCCAAAATATCGCACAATATTGCGTTTTCGACAGTTTTTTGACATTTTTGTTGTCAAAAAGTGTTTTTGACATGACAGATTAAACATAGTAATATCCACCGTCAAAAACTCTACAACCCTGGTTCAAAACATTGATAAGAAAAAGGAAAAAAAAAGTTTTTTAAAATGGTGTACAAAAGCTGACAACCTCAGCCCCAAAACGATGTTGGAGAAACGTCAAAGAGCTTGTTGGTCTGTCAAGATCAGATCCAGCGGACGCATTTTCAGCCCCAGCTAACGAGCATACCTTCAGAATCTCGCTGAGGATATAAACACCTTTTTCCATAATCACCCGGCCCTGCCGGGATACAACGTGGATGCTAAGAGACCTTGCACCTCTTTCAGCTCCGCCGGTAACCGCTACATACAATAGCTCCATAAGGGAAGGCTATGTGCCCGAAAAATGGAAATCTGCAATTGTTTGCCCTTTACCCAAAAGATGCCCACCAGAAAGAAAGACATACGTCCGATCTCTCTCACCTGCTTACTCGCAAAAGAGCTAGAACGGATTAGAATCAAACATTGCAAAGCGGCTATAGAAGGCAAGGTAGATCCAATGGAGTTCGGAAATAGAAAAGGGATTTCGACCACACATATGCTCATCAAACTTCTACACAGCTGACACGAGGAACTGGACTCGTCGTGTTTTTAGACTATTCGAAAGCATTTGACCGCGTCAATCACAATATTCTTATGTGAAAGTTAGAGTCCCTGTAGATACCACTAATCCTCCTGAAACGGTTGGCATCATTTCTGACCAACCGGTCACAATGCGTGCGGCAAGCAAACCGAATACGTGAAAATAATCGGAGCCTTTCCCTAGGGAGCCTTGTTTGGCATGGAAGGGTTTTTAGCCCTCATCAATGACCTAAAACCAGAATTACCGCTTTTTAAATACGTAGACGATAGTACCAACTATGATATCGTCAAAAAGTCCGATCCCCTCAACAATAGATTACAACACACCATAGAAGCTACAACGAAATGGACAGCTACAAATGACATGAAAATAGACGCACAAAAAACCTAAGGAAATGCTAATAACCTTTAGCAAAACCTTGCCTGATCTAAACCCATTTCTGTAGGAGAAAGTGTCATCGAACGTGTTAAAACTAAGTTGGTTGGTGTGCACATACAGGACGATCTTAAATGGGGCATCCAGTTTAGACCGCGTATAGGAGAAAGTGTCATCGAACGTGTTAAAACTAAGTTGGTTGGTGTGCACATACAGGACGATCATAAATGGGACGATCTTAAATGGGACACCCAGTTTAGACCGCCAAAGCCCGATCTAAACTGCATTTTTTTTGTCCCAGCTTAAAAAATCGGTGGACCCACATGAGGCCTCGATAGCCTTCCACAGAAGTGTTAGACTCCCGCAACTGGAATATGCAAGCCCAGTGTGGTCAACATCGTGGAGTAAAGAGCAGTGTTCGGCAGTTGAATCAAACCAAAGGCGTGCTTTGCGAATCATTATCCCACACTGTTCATATCAGGAAGCGCTAGAACTAATCAGACTCCAGACTCTAGAAGAAAGACGTTTTAACCTTTGTTCAAAACTTTTCAATTCAGTTAAACAGGAAAATAGTATTTTGCAAGACCTGCTACCCCCAAAAAGATCTCGAGAGTATCAGCTTAGCAATCAAGTGAAATACCCCTTCCCAAAAAAAAAGAAACCGTTTGAAAAACTCTTTTATACCCTTCTGTCTTTGTAGCCTTCAAGTGTCATATGAATCATAGTCATGAAACAGTATTACTTACTACTAAATGCATATTTTAAATGTCTTTTAGCTTCGAATTATTACACTTCGGGATTTGCTGAAGTCCCCTAGTGTATTGAATTTGTACGAAAATTTTAGCGCAGTTGTGACATGTTTTTTTCGAGTTTGTCCGTGGAACTAGTCAGAGGCTGTTAGGGCTAGAAAGATGAAATTTGGATATGATACACTTCAGTATGTCCAGTTGATCCTCCTGTAATTTTTATTAAATTTTTGTTTTCAAATAAAAAAAAGACAAAACAAATTTGCGAAACAGGCGGTAAGAAGCTGAGAGCAGTAGTTTAACCTGGCATGATCTGAGCCTCGCTGTATTGATCGCCCAACTCTCAATGAAAACCGTCACAGCATGTGTGTGCAAGTTTAAGTTGGCTGCAGCGTTTGGGTTATTTAACACTTGACAAGTCTTTGACTTGATCAAGGCTTATATGAATTTGTGCGGTCAGTCATTTGGTGCTTTTTTTCTCGACAGTGAAAATTCATTTTCTTATGCAAGTTTAAGTTGGCTGCAGCGTTTGGGTTTTTCCAAATTGCTAAAAAGTGATGGAATTTGACTCGCTGATAGAGGGTGGTTAGACGCCGTAAAATCCGCGTTTTTTTAACCATGACCTTAGAGAACGATTGACATCCTCGGCCGTGGTCAATGTCAAAAACCGGAAGTAGACCATTATCTCGAAAACGGTTAGAGATAGAGCGATTTTGAGCTTATTTTCGACCCTTTGGGCTTAAAAGACGTTATGTAAGGGGTCCTTGGTAACCTTGACCTCGGTCATGGTCAAAGTAAAAAAACCGGAAGTGAGCTATTATCTCGAAAACAGTTATAGATAGAGCGATTCTGAGCTTGTTTGCACCCTTTGGACCTAAAAGATGATATGTAAAAGGATCCTCGGTGACCTTGACCTCCTCGGCTATGGTAAAAGTCAAAACCGGAAGTTGACCATTATCTTGAAAACGGTTAGATATACAACGAATTTACCCTATGGGCCTAAAAGACGATATGTAAGAGGTTAAGGGTTCAAAATCGTATTTTTGTGACCCCCAAGTGTAATTTTCGTTACTCGGTAGCGAAAATGGTCTAGTTTGTTGATGTATTCAATTCAGTTACGTTGCATGTTGTGGCTTGTATTGTGGATTGCAAAACAATAAATATATCTTTTCTTATTTTACATAAATTATAAAATAAATTGCTTGGACTGAGCCCAGCAAGAAAAAACGAAAGGCAACAGGGCAAGCTGATCAAGATGCTAAAAGTAAGCAAACGAAAAATGAGTCCTATGAAAAAGAAAAAAAGAAAAAGGTCATTTAGCAATAAGTGGTTGAAGCTAAAATACTGGTTACTTTATGAAGAAAAAGATGTTATGAAACGCTAATGGTGTGTACAAGAATTTGAAACTACTCAAGCCAATCCAAATAAATCCGATAAGAAATATAAGTTTACCAAAAGGAGAAGAAATTGGAAGTTGTGGGTTGGGGGGGGGGGGGTGAGGGGGGGGGGGCTCTAAATGGCCACGAGGCCTCAAACCTTCAAAATCGGCTGAAGCTGAGAAGAAAGTGCTAGAAAAGTCAAGTCTTCTTGCTTTGCATGAACATACACGGAAACAGTTAGAATTAAAGTTCCGAAACATACGTGCGACTGGAAAAAAGGAAGAACAGGTGTAGCGGACAACAATGATAAAGCAGGGCATAAATTCGCCAGCATGGAACGTGAACAATCGTATGATGTGATTAAAGATGCGATGGGTGTCATAAGCAATGCAAAGCTAATTTAAGTCTGCGAATTACATAGTTATAACCGACCCTCGATAAAAATAAACTTGCTGGCGATATTCAATGACCTTCTGAGTGAAACCCCTTAAAAATTACTTGGACCATGTAAACCTACTAGGGTATGCTTTTTTGGAAGTGATAACTGGTAATCAGTTAAACCGAGGTGATTTTGCATCCCCAAAATTTTTTTATTCAATTTTTTTCACAAATCCATGCTTCTAGTCAGTTAAATAACACATCAAACAACAAGCGCATAGAGTTCCAGTCACTCCGACGTGAATATTACTGACATGTACTCACTCTTGTCACTCACTCAGGAGTACCATTTGCCATATGCGAATTGCAATTACAAAATCAACAGGATTTATTACTCACTCCAGACTACTATCAGCCATATCTGAATTACAGTTAACACATGAAGTCACACGCAATGCAAATATCCACTGTTTCACAATAACATCAATAGGATTTGTTTTGTTTCTATGATGTGGATTCCCTGTCTTCGTTGGATTTTCAATCCAAGGGAACTGTATGAAACGGTGGGTAAAATCAGTACAAACCTTAAATTGCAACATGTCAGCAAAGCAACACAAAGAAAACACACCGGTTATAATCTAGAGCGATTCTTGAAGTCGTAATGGGTGTGAAATCAAAATCAAAAATTGCTTATGACTTTCAAATTCCGGCAAATACGCTGAGTACTTGGCTAAGTCAGAAAGACAAAATTAAATCTAGCTTTCAACAGAACAATTTTGAGCCTGAACAAAAACGTCTTAAAGTTGCTAAATACGAAGACGTAGAAAATGCACCTTATAATTGGTTGCTGCTAAGCAAAAATCTATTCATGACTTTTTCAAAAAAAACTGCTGACACTTAATTACACACGTGAGAATCGTTTCTGGACGTTTAGGTAAATTGTAATTCAAAGGTTAACTTGTGCAAATATCAGTAAAGAGGTTTATTGTTGTATGGAGCAATTGAGAATAGAATATTGTATTTATTGCATTTCATATAGTTGTTAACACCTCTCCGGTTTTGAATATTAAATCGTAAGAGTATAATGTTTTTGTTATTGTCTTGTTAAAGCAGTGACATTGAGAAAAGCAATGATTAAACACAGATTAAACACATAGAATATGAAGCAAGAAACATATCCCTCCTATACTAACTCACAATTTCTAGAAAACTGACCTACATTGACTCACAATTTCTAGAACACTGACCAATATGCAAAAGATAGGATAAATCGAAGATCGGTTAAACCGAAGTGTTTTTCGCGGTCCCATCCACTTCGGCTTAAACGGGTTCTACAGTGTATCTATCTATCTATCTATCTATCTATCTATCTATCTTTCTCTCTCTCTCTCTCTCTCTCTCTCTATCTCTCTATCTATCTATCTATCTATCTATCTATCTATCTATCTATCTATCTATCTATCTATCTATCTATCTTTCTATCTATCTATCTATCTATCTATCTATATCTATATCTATCCATCTATCTATCCATCTATCTATCCATCCATCTATCTATCTATCTATCTATCTATCTATCTATCTATCTGTCTGTCTGTCTGTCTGTCGGTCGGTCGGTCGGTAGATAGACAGACAGACAGACCGACAGACCGACCTATCTATCTATCTATCTATCTATCTATCTATCTATCTATCTATCTATCTATCATTTAGGTACTGAAGTATCTCATGAATGAGAGTTTGGCAAGCGAGTGCTTTGAGTATATTAATTCAAAATCTACTATCAGTTTCGGCAAAATACTACATTGCAAACATGAAAATTCTCAATAAAAACATCGAAATTGATTGAGCAAGTTATTACACGAATCCACTAGGGATTTCATGAAATCCCTAATTTCACAGATTCCCTGTAACATATATATATATATATATATGCACCTTATAAACCAGATTGAGACAAATTATCTGAAAAATCGGAATATAAAAATTGGAATATGATATTGCCATTGCTATTCATTATCGTTTTCTTCTTCTTCTTCTTCTTCTTCTTCTTCTTCTTCTTCTTCTTCTTCTTCTTCTTCTTCTTCTTCTTCTTCTTCTTCTTCTTCTTCTTCATTATTGTTATTATTGTTTGTTTTTGGACTTTCTGTGTGTTTGTGTGCATGTGTACGCAATATGTGTGTCTGTGGCACTTGGTTGTATTAACGTGATATGGAATATAAAGCGTCGGATCAGATTTAAACTTGGTGGGTTATGCTTTGGGTTGGTCCGCCGTCTAGGATTGTATTTGACATATGTTGAACAACGCATGACGTCATAGGACGTCAAAACGTGAAATTCTGTCATTGCTGTAACCGCAGAACGAACTGCCGGATTAACTTCAAACTTGAAGGATAATGCCTTAGGTAGGTGGGACGGTTCATAATATATTTGGTATATACAGCGCAACTTATGACGTCATTATGTGTTATGGACACTAGACCTTGTTAACAGGATAACTGTCGAACGACAAGTTGGATTAGCTTCAAACTTGGAAGGATTATGCCTTGTTTGGGTCTGCCGGTTTCTGTTGTTTTTTGTACAGATTGGAGTACGCGTAACGTCAAATTACGTCAAAACGTGAAAAAAGGGTAATCACTGTAATTGTATAACAAATGGTGGATTCGGTTTCAAACTGGGATAATGCCTTCATATTTTATTTAGCATATGCTGCGCAACGCATGACGTCATATGACGTCAAATGACGTCAAAACGTTCTGTGAACTCTTGACTTTATCATCACGATAACTCTTGAACGACAATTCGGATCAGCTTCAAACTTGGTGGGATTATGCTTTGGGATTGACTGTGGGCTGCTATTGTAGTTGACGCATATTGGACAACGTTTGACGCCGTATGACGTCAAAAGATGATTGCGAACTCACGTCTCCCCGTTTCCATGAATTTTTTCGCAAGGGATTTTCGTTAGCAGTCAGATTGATGAGTAGGGGTGGGGGTGGGGGTACTGATGCAGAGCCATTTCGAGGTGAGCAAGTGGGGCTTGGTGTTTGATGAATGGCGGAGGAGGGAGGGGGTGGGCGGTTCCTTTGTTAATCAACTATCGCACCTGGCCGGAGTTACATAACACAACATTTCCTGTGCATGACAGCTGAGGTTTTTTCACTGCCAAGCTATTCAGTATATGGAAGAAGTTATGTAACATTTGCTTGCAGTATTTGGAATCGTTTTTCACCATTTAAGTGGGTCATCTGCTATCTTTTAATGCTGTATTACAGGCAGCTCACCATTTTGGGACAACTATGCCCCGAGATGATGGCTTTGGGACAACTATGCCCCGAGAAGGATGGCTTTCTTATGCTTTTTGACCAATGTGAAGGGTAGAAACCTGTTTGTAGCGACCATCTTTAAGACCCGGATAAAAAGATGTGCACTGAATGCTGTATGTAGTTCCCACCCCCTCGACACGGATAAGAGGCGTACAGTTAAACCTGTTTTTAGCGACCATCTCCAGGAACTTTGCAAAAAGACGAGCAGTAAAACCTACCTGTTGAAAACCGGATATAAATAGGCTTGCAGTAAAACCTCTGTAGTGACCACCTCCAAGACCCGGATTAAAAAGAGTAGAGTATAAACCCAGTTTATAGTGACCACATACCACAGCATGTATGCGGCTTATAATATTCTGAAAAACCGGACCACTGTCAAGAAAAAACTCCATAGGTTAATAACTTAATACCAACTAAATATATTAGCAAAACAACACAACTTGAATACGTCTTATAAGCCAAGTAGTGTTTGGTTTTTGTTGACTTAAGGTTTGATTGACTGATCAGGCATACGCTGTGTTATCTGTGTACGCAGTGAGAGCTCGCACAAAGCTGAGCAACTGTGTAGTATTCTGTGCTGTGTGTTAAATGCTCCGCATTTACTTGCGAAAAATTACACTCCTTTCTCATGCCGTTTTAACATAGTAAACAAATCGAAGACGAAAATAAAAAGTGACATGCACACGTTCAGATCAAGCTCTTCATAAGTCCCAAGTTTCATGGTCCTAGGGCCCATAGAGAAGAAGAGGCAAAAAATCGGAAAACTGTCAAGAAGAAAAAAAGGACGAACGGCTGCTCGCACAAATTCATATAACCCTTGCAAGCTAACAGTTTGTCAAGTTAATTAAGGATTAAGATACCCAAAAGTCGTAGCCTCCTCTCTTAGGGAATGGGATAAAGGTGTTTCATAATTCGACTTCTTCGCATATATTCTTCGCACGACTTCTTATATACCGTATTTTTCCGTTTGTGATACGCATTTTTTTCTCTGAAATTTGGATCGAAATTCGGGATGCGTATTATACGTGGAATTAAAAAAAATTGTGCTCACTTTTTTTATTATATTTGTATTTATTTATATTATTAAAATATCACAACACGTTATTGTTTTCATGAAATTGTATTCTCTAACATTGTTTTAATTAAAATGAGATAGAGAATAATCTCAGGACCTCAATTAAATATGTAACCATTATCGTTATGCAAATATCAAATAGGATTAACTTTTACAGTCGTGGTCAGTGTAAGCTTTAAGTAACGTTTTGGGTTCCCAGTGTTGACAGATAAAACAGGGTAAATACACTGGACATTCAATTGTCTCTGCCTTGTGGGGGGGGGGGGGGGGGGTTGCTAATGCGAAAGCAAAATGATTAAGCAGGAGACGAACAGACACAAATTGAGGGTTCCTTATCTAAACTAATAAAATGGGTAAATAACCTGAACATACAATTGTCTCTGTTTCTGGGGCGATTATGGAAAACAAGAGACAGTGAGTCGCTTGTCTGTGTGCTCGAAAACTCAGCGGTCAGATAATTCAAGCGTAAATATCCGGGGTAGTCGGTCGTTATTTCGAAGATTTTGTACACTTTAATTAAAATGGCAGAAGGAGGGTGGAGGTTGGAGAGGAGTAGTTGGGGGGTGCTTACTATGTATGGGATTATCGAAATTTCGCGATATTTCAGTCAAAAGTCGGGGTGCGAATTATACATGGGGGCATATTATACACGAAAAATACGGTGCTTTATATATATATATATATATATATATAAGGTAAAAAGTCTTATGTCTTCCCGACCAAGGGAAGATATCTGTTTGTACTTTCGGTGTGGGTGTACGTGTGTGTGTACGGGGGTACATATAATTTGACCAATCGCAATTTGACCAACAAAACTTTGACCAACTGTTTGATGGAAAAACTGACATTTGACTAACTTTCAGTTTTAGATATACATAATCTTATAAATCTAGGAGTTCGAGGTTTCGTAAAGAGATGTTGTGCTTATCCCCTTTCTGTCAATGAGTGTCATAAGGTTGAGTTCCACGTGCCCCGTTAATCTCCGTAATCCGGTTTTATCCAAGGCGTTATACAAACAAACCCAGACCTGGTGGAAGCTTTGGTGTCATCTCAGATTTTTTACGTGGTTTTAGTATAAAGACCGGGATTTCTCAACCAGAAATTAAATCAAATTTTTCTGCTATTTCAACAAGATCAAATGAACTGCAATTTCAACAACAAAATTGCCGAGATTGAAATGTTGACAACCAATCGTGGTGGTCTAAAACTGTGTTTGGATGGTCACATGTATGTGAAACAAGTGAAAAAAGGACAGATCATTAGGTGGTGTTGCGACCAAAAACAAACTTGAAATGCGGAGTTCAGTAAGTAAAAATAGAAAAAAATGATAACTAAACCTAGAATTGTAAGTGGTACGAAAAACAATAAATTATGAAGTTAGTCAAATGTCTGTTTTTTTCATTAAGAGGTTGGTCACATTGCGGTTGGTCAGATATCCTACACCTGCGTGTACGCGCGCGTTTATTGTACGCCAGTGTGTTGTGAACAGAATGTTTAAGTGTGTATCTCGGTGGAGGGGAGAGCGGGGAGTTTGGCACCTATTGCTGTTACTGTTCCAGTTTACTTCACAACAATTCTAATATATTTGGTGAGGGGCCTTATGCATTTAGGTAAGAGGTATATTCTAATAAAGGTTTAATAATTAATGCTTGCTAATGATTGGTGCTTGTAGGGGCCGCTTGCGATGCCTAACTTGGGGGCTTTAACACCATTGTCTGTGTAACCATGAACGATGTTGTGGATGGTGTGATCAAAGCTGTGAGAATTGGAAGGACAGATATAGTGCGCTCAGTCATTGCTGCGTGCCAGACTGGTAAGGGTGCATCACGTCTGTGATTGCGTTTTGCAGTCAGTCTTAAAAACACGTAATCTTAACGTCAATATTTCTCTTTTGAGAAATATTGATCAGGGTGAGTTGATTGCGGAAGTGCAAGACAGAAGGCAGGATGGGGGGAACAGAACCTGATGTTGCAATGGCGTTTTGAAGACCCCATGTGTAATACCAGTAATGGTTTACTTCTGTGTCCGGGCTGACATGTTGACAATCACCCCTACTGTCAAAAAACTAGAATGAAAGAAATTTTCTGTCCAAGTAAAGAAGTTTTTATTAAGCCCAGGCTGCCCTACGAAATGCCTGTAGCAACACAGAATGTGCGCCTTCAGATGTAAAGGGGCTGCAGCAGTGCCCCGCTGAATGTATTGGTGTAATCTGACTGAAGATTGCACGTGTGGTAGTCTACTTGCACATGCGCGGTCTGGCCGGCTTGCATCTCGACCACGACACCTCCCCCTCCGTTACTGTTACGGCCAACTTCGAAATTAGCTATGGCGTACATCTGTGGAGTGCCGTCTATGCCAAGGAACATCTAGAAAATACGCCGTTAAGTTGTCATATAGACATTCTTTGATGTATTGTTTAAACTTAATTGTAAGTCCGGTGATGTCAAGTAATACGTACATCGATTGTTATTTGAGATGTTTATGCCTAACTGTGGTTTCTCGGACTTTTTAAACATTTTTATATATTAAAAATGTACGTATTGACACGTCAAATATTTCTTGCACATCTACAAATGGTGGGGGGGGGGGGGGGGAGACATCTTAGCTTAGACATAGCGGCTGTATTCGCCTCCGTGCTTGAGATACATATTACACAAAATCATATATCTCAAGTGTCGACAGAAAGACGCAGGGAAAACCCGAATAGTATAGTCCCCGGCCACGCAGCGGCGAAGGAGTAATAAAATCATTATTGGGTCTTTGGCGAGACCTATTTTAGGTGCTTCATCAACGAATAAAGATTAAAGGAGTGATGCCTTGTTTTAAAGAAAATAGTCTGTAATTTATCAATTTGAGCGTTATAAGTGTTATAAACTGGTGTCTTTGTTTCAAATCACACAGCTAAAAGGTATTATTGGCTGTTTTACGGTAAATATTTAGCTGAATACAATTATTATACCATTACGGCACCGAAAAACCGAGGGGCGGATAGCTCAGTTGGCAGAGCGCTCGTCTTCAGATCTAGGGTGTATAGCCGGTGCAGGTTCGAATCCTGCTCGTGCCTATGCACCCAATTATGATCCCGCTGGGGATTCAAACTGGCCCTTTTCAATACGATAAGGCAGGGTAGTCCTGACATAGTAAGGAGATCGCTGGAAGGGACTTAAAACACCAATAAACCGAACCTAACCGAATAATTGAAGTGTACCGAACCGTGGGAATGGCATACCGTCACACCCCTATCGTTAGCTGAAAGTGCTGATAAGGATAGTTGACATGATGAATACCTCGCACTGCTTGTATGGGTCTGTTGGTCGGATGTTAACAACGAAAAGATAAATCCCATGTGTAGGTGCCGTGAATTTTGTGCCGTCGTAGTAACCGCCCACGTTCATCTAAAAATAAATTTGCTGGGATGAGGTCATCAGTCATTGTTTCTTGCTCGAGGTATAGTTACTTAGCACGGAACCCAATGTGATTTCAGGCTAAGTGAGAAATATCAGTAATCTAAGCCTGTACGGTACTAGCCCTAGAAATTCAAGGAGTTGTACGCCTTCTGCGGAGTTCTTTGTCACTGGACCCTTTCCGTATAAGGTGGGGGGGGGGGGGGGAGGTTCTCAAGAAGCAGGGTCTCTGCCGCTAGCCACAGAATGTGGAAAAAGACTGACTCACGATTGCGGGTGGGGAATAGCCTTGTCCAAGAGACAACAATGGACGAGCATTTAGTGCAGGCTTGCCTTGACTTATCGTTTCTCAGCCCTACTCCAAAAGCCCTACCCTAACCCTCTGTCACGGTGTTGTTGGGTGGGGAGAAACACAAACTCATTTAAAAGGATTGCCGAAAGAGTTAATGGTGTTTATTTTGAATTTGGAGAAGATTCATTTAACTCATGGCAATGCTGCTAGCTGAGCCATTTGGGTGTTGGTGGTGGTGGTGGTAGGGGGACGGGGGGGGGGGTCCACTAATACCCGGAGCCAGTTTTCAAGTCCTTGGAATCAGAGGGCCAGCATTCTAATCATTTGAGCAAACCATTGCCCCCCCCCCCCCCCACTTATCTTTTTCTGTGCATTTACACCAGCAGTGCAAAAGAAAAAGTTTTATATAATTGTGATAGAATTTGATATTTTAATGACATGAAAGTTAAAAAAACAAACAAACAAGCAACAAAAACAAGATGTTACCCTTATGTCTCCGAAAAGAGCTGTATCTCCGGGATAAAAATCGGAGTCGGTATGGCTAAAGGCCAGAAACGCTGCCGCATTCGAAGTGGTGTTATATGTTTCTAGAACAGACTTTCGTTTAAGTTCAAAAATTGCCCAAAATTAAAACTGCAGATAGGCAGATATCATTTTGCTGAAGACCAAACAGTCGGATTTCATGTAAATTGTTTTTCGTTTACTGTTTAAACATTTTCGTTTTCAAAGCGTTTAAGTCTTCTCTGTCGCAACCTCTTTGCCTGTTAAAAAATGACAATACAAAATTGTACGTGTAAAATAAGGAGGAGAAAGAAAAGCTTGATAAACCGCTGACCTCGGTGGACTTGGAGTTTGGCGAGTTCCTTTTTCAATACGCTCATCTCAGTAAGGACATCTTGGAGCATAGTGCGCAACTCTGTAACGGTTAAAAAATGGAACAGTTCCTGGTGCCAATTACAAAAAACATATAGATATAATAACATTAAGTTATCGTATTCGAGAATGAATTAAGTTTAAGATACGAGTATATGGATTTGGCGTTTGGTGACTATTAGCAAAGGGATCAAGGGATTGCGTCATAGGGCATAAAATCTCGGAAGTCGACTGAAAAAAAATAACGAAAACCTATTCTCAAAGGCGAAATATTAACAATTGCCCCAAAACATAATATTTTTTCAATTATTTTCTCACTTCGAATAAAATTTTAAAAACTTGTCAGCCGGATTTTGGTTGCTTTTTTTACAACATTTGGAGACCTAGGACCAACATGTTCAAAGAAGTGATAAATACAAAACGACAGACCAGTAAAGAGAAAAAATTCCCAAACAGTAGCCTCGTACAAGTTTAATATACTCTTTGCAAGTCTTCGACATGCCAATGTTAAATACCAGTAAATGAAATAAACATTTTAAGAAGGGTTTCGGACGACTCACCTAAAAACCAACTCCCCTGTTCCATCACCAACTCACCCATTGCCTTTGGACTACTCACCCAAAAGTTCAGGACGACTCACCCAATGGTTTAGGACTGTATGATAGGTTTATTAGATGTTTATTAGAGGTTTTTAAATTATTGTATTGGTTTTTACATTTTACCTTGCGTCTTTTCCCCCATTTAAATTTACATTTGAAGAAACCAGTAACGATAAAATAGACTAAAATTAAAGTAAAACTTGCTCAATAATAAATTGGCGTATTACAACTACAATGTATATATGAATACTTAATCAAAAAGATCTCAAATGCATTTAAATGCGGGTAAAAATGAATGACTCCGGAATGATGTCATTAATATTCCAGCAAATAAGCGGCCTCTTGCCTGAACGACTCCGGGCATAATTCATGTAAGCGGTTCAACTGGGAGATAAAATTTTCGGGCGCAGTCACGTAGAGCGACTCAGGAGTTGACCACTCAGGAGCTGTACAGTGTGTCGAATTGGTGGGCATAGCCTTGTTTATTCCCCACAGGTAGAACCTGTGGGGAATATATGCGATTGACCGTGTGTCGGTCTGTCGGTCTGTTATCAACAGCTTTTTAACCCGATAACTTAAAAACTGCCGCAAGGATTTTAATGAAATTTGGTATGTAGTTTCTATGGGAACAAATACAGATCGGTATTGGAAATGGGCCAGGTTCGTGTAAGGAAAATGTACCAGCTGGACTTAGAAAATTTGAGCTCTTGATTGACTATTGTGTGAGCTTGTTAACTAAAAAACTGCTGCAAGGATTTTAATGAATCTTAGTATGTAGCTTCTATGGGAACAAACACAGATCGGTATTGTAAATGGGCCAGGTTCGTCCAAGGAAAATGGACCAGCTGGACTTGGAAAATTTCAGCTCTTGATTGACTATTGTGTGAGCTTGTTAACACGCTAACTAAGGATTTTAAGGAAACTTGGTGTGTAGCTTCTATGGGCACTAACAAGGATCGGTATTGTAAATGGGTTAGGTTGGCCCAAGGAAAATGAACCAAATGGACTTTGAAAATTACCAAATCCTGGAAATTATTCAGCATCGGAATGAGTTTGTTAAAATGATATCTCGAGAACAACTGCAGGGATTTTAATGAAACTTGGTATGTAGCTTCTATGGGAACAAAAACAAATGGGTATTGTAAATGGGCCAGGTTCGTCCAAGGAAAATGCACCAACTGTACTTGGAAAATTTCAGCTCTTGATTGACTGTAGTTGGCCGTGTTTAACTGATGGTGGCCCACGGGGAATATGTGGGCTATGCACACTGCTCTAGTTTAGTTAATTGCAATTCATAATTACTTTTCGGTTTCTCTGTGGCGTGGTATGACCGTTGGCACTAATTGCAATTAAATATCGGTTTGCCCAGGATTATGCGAGTAAAGTTAGCAGACATAAAATCGGTTACTTGTATTTGTTATTTGTCATTTAATAATAAAACAGTTTATTTTTTGGGTGAGTCACCCAAAGTGTTTGGGTGAGTCGTCCAAAATTGGTAGTTGAGTCCTCCAAGGTTTTTGGGGGTAAGTTGTTGTTTTTTTTGTTTTTTTTTGCTCCCTTTAAGAAGCTACGGAATAAAAGGCATATGGAAGCCCTTGAGGTTTTTCGGTAATTTTTTGTGACTATATGAATGAGTAATGCGGCCTGTCTCGCCTGTTGTGAACTCTTGTCTTCAGGGGATGGGGTGGGGGTGGGTGGGAGTACTGTGATGCTGTGGTATACATTTATACTTTTGTTCCATGCTTATGCAGTCTGTGTTTTGCCTTGAATATTCTCAGATTTTTTTTCATGCGACATTTTTAGGATTCCTGGAAATTAAGTTTAAGCCTATTAAAAATACAAACAGACCAGTTTAATGTATGAGGGATATATGAGTGATGAGAGTATGAGTGATAACAGCCTGGCCAATCATAAACCATTTACGTTTATCTTGATACAAGGGTCATCCATGAAACAGGCAAGTGCGCGGGGGAAGAGGGAGAGAGTGTGTGTGTGTGTGTGGGGGGGGGGGGGGTTGGTGAAGGGTTTTGCATACACAAGTGTTCTACTGAGTGCGGTAACGGCAGAAGGTGTTTCATACGGGATGTGGATGGGTAGGGTAGGGTAGCGCCGAACATTGGTATACATACTTTGTGAATGACGTCACTTACCTGCGATCTGTATTTCTACACTTGTGCTGTGTTCTTCACCACTTCCTTTCAGCATCTAGGTTTCGTCCAAGAATGAAAAATAGAACGTCAGTTTTTGCTTCCGTGGTCTTTTAATACAGGAAATCATGTTAATTTTTTGTTAAGCTAATCACTTAATATAGAAAGGGGTGTAAATCCCGGATCGGGTAGTGCTGTGGTAGTTACTTTATATAAGAAAGTATGTCAGTTGCTTCGGAGGAGTCACTTAATATCGGAGAGCGTACCAAATACTTCTGAGAAATCACTTAATATCGGAAAGCGTGATACTCACTTCTGAGAAATCACTTAATATCGGAAAGCGTGACACTCACTTCTGAGAAATCACTTAATATCGGAAAGCGTGACACTCACTTCTGAGAAATCACTTAAGATCGGAAAGCGTGACACTCACTTCTGAGAAATCACTTAATATCGGAAAGCGTGACACTCACTTCTGAGAAATCACTTAAGATCGGAAAGCGTGACACTCACTTCTGAGAAATCACTTAATATCGGAAAGCGTGACACTCACTTCTGAGAAATCACTTAAGATCGGAAAGCGTGACACTCACTTCTGAGAAATCACTTAATATCGGAAAGCGTGACACTCACTTCTGAGAAATCACTTAATATCGGAAAGCGTGACACTCACTTCTGAGAAATCAGTTGATATTGGAAAGCTCACTTGATATATTATAAGCAAGCAAGTCAGTCACTTCTGAGGAGTCACGTCAGTCGCTGCCGAGGTAATCATTTAAAAAAAAGTTTCAACTTTCTGCGCGTAGCCGTTTCGGAGGAGAAGCGCGAACAAGAATTTTGCCGAAATTGACCTTTCACCGTGAATTTGACCTTGAAGACAATGCTTAAGGTCACTGAAAATCGACGCAGATCGAGATCACGTTGGTCTACGTACGTGTGCGAAGTTTTAACTTTCTACGCCCAGCGGTTTCGGAGGAGAAGCGCGAACAAGATTTTGGCGGAAAACTTAAAAAAATAGGTGAAGAATTCTATGCATTTCAACCTCATATGGTATCTTTGATATCATGTGAGAATAAGTAAACGTGGGGAGCGGGACAAATCGTACCCAAGACATGTCAGTCACTGCTTTGAAATCACTTGCTGTCGGACAGCATGTCAGTCGCTGCTGACGAGTCACTTAATGTAGGAAGCGTGTCAGTACTTGATGAGACAGTTACTTAATATAGAAAAACTTGTCAGTTCTTGATGAGTCAGTGCTGAGGTAGTTACTTAATATACAAAAGAATATCAACACGTGTTGAGGTAGTCACTCAGTATAGGAAAGCCTGTCAGTCGCTGCAGAAGTAGTCAGTTAATGAGTGTAGGACTTTACCAGCGGAGACGTTACTCGCCGCGAAATTTACCCGCGGTAGGACTTCACCCGTGAATGAAATAAACGAAACAAAAAAAACACAGATTCTCCACAATGTTTTATTTTATTTTTGAAACTTACAACATACAACATCCGGGCAAAAATACATATAGACCGGAGCCGAAAAAATAATAAATGAATTCAATTTAGCTGCTTATAGCTCCTCACTCACACGAGTGTGTATGAGGAGCTGCAGTGGAATAGCGTAAATGTCGATCGACCACGCTCTTCAGATTGCAAGCGCGTATGGCCCTGTTTCCTACCTTAATGTAGGAAAACATTACACTTTTGCCACAAAAACTTAGGGTCCTTTCCGGTCAAGTTCTCACAAACTGTATGGTTCAGCAATTTGAAACTTTACAGAATGACTAAATACATTACAGGTGTTACATTTACTGAATATTTTACCTGTATAAAGTTTCAAAAAGCGGTTCTTCTAATTTTTATAGCCTATTATACCTCAAAAGCTTACACAAATTGAAAGGCAAGTGAATGCCAGATGCCACATTTTCTTGACCTCCATGTTCAGATTGTGGTAAAAAGATGAGCGGTAAATGAAGACTGCAAACATCGAAATGTAATACTCAATTACAGTGCTGTCACATTATCGACAGAAACACATCTGTTATTGGTTGTATTTTCCCATCGTTCAGGCGTGATTTATGTTATTACATAGCGTTAGTTCAGCTTGATCATGTTTTTGATAAATTATCGATTTTACGCTTTATCTCGGTTATACAGTGTAATTTATGAAATGGAATGTTGATTGGCTATTTTGAAAACTAACATTTTAACCATGTGGTTAGTTGATGTTCCATTTTGAAAGTATCGTCTGTTCCTCACACCTCTTTATTATGGAACTTCCTAATTCAGCCATGACCGAAAGTATCGCTAGTAAAGAACAAACATACCTAATTTACAAGAAATTATATTTGCGCTAAAATCATTAAATAAAAATGTCACCACATCCACGTTGGAGCTGATCCACAACCTCCCCCCCCCCCCCCCATTGCTCACTGTTCGCACTCTGGGTACAGGCACGTGCTACCAGTGCTATGGGCAGCTGGAGGGATTGTAGGGTAAGTAGGGGACGGGATATAGACGGCTGGGCGTTTTCCTACGGGGGGAGTTTTCCAGAGGGGAATTATCGGGGGGGGGTGGAGTTTTCCGGGGCGAATTTTCCAGGGGGGAGTTTTCCTGTTCCCATATGCAGCAACTCTTCGTTCGAGACGAGACCCATCCATTTTTATGGGGAATGGAAAAAGCCTGTCCTTTTTTGGGAGAGTAGAACCAAAGCGCCTATCACCTTCGCAGGGAAAAAAAAGATCGTCTGAAGCAAAGCACCCTTTTCAGATCTATACACAGTCTGTGCTACTCAATAGCAAAGAATAAAAACATCAGTGCCAAGGATGTACATATCTTTCCCTGCTCGGTATCTAACTTGAAACCGCAATTTTCATGGTTTCCTAAATATTGCAGGGATATACTTGTGGAAGTCTGCTGGTATGTAAGTTCGTGTGTTTAATTTTCGCTTAATCCAAGTGTCGGCCATTGTTTTATATGGCATAGATTGATTTTAAAGAATCAACGTCTTTTTTGTTTTTGTAACACCAACAAAGAATTTGATTTACGTATAGGTTTCCTTGAAATTTATCAATTGCCACCCCAAACAAAACCTGTAAAATTCTCAGTGGTAACATTTGCAAAACAGTTTTTAAGCTTTTTTTTATCGAAATATTCCTAATCTTATAGTTTTGAGTGCAAATTTGCTGCAATTGTTTTTATATAATTACATATAAATTTATATATATTTGAAACCAAATTATAGATATAAAATTTGAGCAAATTTTGTGTACCATTTTTAGCACCCAGCTGTTGTCCGTCTGTCGAGACGTCCGTCCATCGTCTACTGTTACTTTTACCTTGGTAATCCATTTCCTACGATATTTTCTATATAAACAACTTATGAGGTGTCCGAACCAAAGGGATCCGGAACAAAGCACCCTTCCCCTCCATTTTTGCGAACTAGGAACAAAGCGCCCCTGCTATAAACCTCCCCCTCCCACGCAGCCAAAAAAGCCCCTGTAACAAACAAGGCCAATAAAAAAAGTATCAATCAGATAAGTCGAAATGATCAGTGAGTCTGAACTGCAGTTGGGATTAATGATATTTTGCAATTTATTGCAACTGAGATCGATGAAATCGATGAATTGTAATTGGATTGTATGTTGAAATTTTCGATTTATGACCTTGTGCAATTGATCAGATTGAATGCAATTCAGATCTGGTATTAGTTAACACATAAGAGCAACTGCATTGCATTGTGACTGCAGGTGAGATTGAAATTAATCACAAAACCTAGTCTTAAGTGGCTGCTTCCGTCCAGCCACGCTGTCCGAATAACTTAATCGCATCCCTATCGCCGAATCAGGTAAAATACGGTCAATTGAACTCGAATAAAAAGTAGGAACGTTTTGGGGTAAACGGTATTTTCCGGTGCTTCTTTTCTCGATTGAACAATACATAAAGATACAAATAACGCAAAGCGGAGGTTCTTAAGGTATGTCCAAAGTCTACCCAGACGGTGTATTTCGGTAGGTTTGAGTAAGTAAGCACGTAGTGGCGGGAGTGACGCTGGCGAAGGTCCAGCATCCCCTGGTGTATGGTCACTCCAGAAAGCACAACGACATGGATTTTTGCAACAGGTGATTGCTTAAGTCGGGGCAGGGGACGTCCGCGGGGTCGGAAGTAGCGTGGGGGGGGGGGGAGGGGGGGAGTGTTGAGGACTCAAGATTGCGCCCGCGAACCTATTCGATCGTCTGCTGATAGATGACGCAGTCAGCTTAATGTTATAGGAAATATAGAGCACGAGAAAAGTCGTCGGAGTATCCGAGGCGAGCTTGTTGTTTTTGTTTAACTCGAGTTCAGGGTGGCGAGAGTCACGGTGTTGTCGGTGAAGACAGTGATTTACGGCAAACATTGCTTGATGGCAAGTAAAACGGCGGTTAGTTCCTTGATCTTAATGTGTTCCTGAGCATATCTACTGACCTGTTGCAGTATAACCAGTCGATTGCTGGTCTCTATGCGATTCTCAAGAACTTTTTTATGGAAAGCGCAAAACTAAAGAGTTTTCATGTATAATTTACTCAGCTGATCCGACAGAGATGGAATCTGTGGAAAATGGAAAGAGTTAAAACGGTTAATTGCACAGCTCATTTCCGAGAAAATTAGTGGATGTTCCTACTTTCCAAAAATGATGGGGGAGGGGGGGGCATTGTTCCGGGGGCGCTTTGGCCGGACACCTGTCCTCAAATGTAATTAAAAAAAGCAACGAAGCATCGAAGACATTGAATATTTAATCTTCGTGTTTTTTTGTGTGTTTTTTTTTAGGCCCCAACCCCTGAAAGGGGAGGGGCCTAATGCGTTACCTTCTGTCCGTCTGTCTGTCTGTCTGTCCGTCAACATTTGTTTTGTAGAGTTTGTCCGCGCCTGTTCTCCGCAACGATATGGTGTATGATTTTGTTACCCTGCGCAGTGAAATTATATATATTACAGATGTGCCTTTTCATATTATTGTTGAAATCGACAGAAAAATGACAAATTAGGACTTGTTAAATTTATGCGTTAACTTAGTTTAGAGATAGAGTTTTGTCCGCGACAGTTCTCGAACGCTATTAGGCACCAGCTATTGTTAACTTGCATAGTGGAAATATATATATTGCAGATGTGCCTTTTCGTATTATTGTTGAAATCGGCCAAAAATTGACCAAATTAGGACTTGTTAAAACTTGACAAAATTTATGCGTTCACTTAGTACATAGATGGAGTTTTGTCCGCGACAGTTCCCGAAAGCTATTAGGCACATGCTTTTGTTACCTTGCATAGTGGAAATATATGTATTGCAGATGTGCCTTTTCATATTATTTTTGAAATCGGCCAAAAATTGACCAAAATAGGACTTGTTAAAACTGGGCAAAATTTATGCGTTCACTTAGTATAGATATTGAGTTTTGTCCACGACAGTTCTCGAAAGCTATTATGCACCTGCTTTTGTTACCTTGCATAGTGGAAATATATATATTGCAGATGTGCCTTTTCGTATTATTTTTGAAATCGGCCAAAAATTGACCAAAATAGACTTGTTAAAACTGGGCAAAATTTATGCATTCACTTGTGTAGATATTGAGTTTTGTCCGCGACAGTTCTAGAAAGCTATTAGGCACATGCTTTTGTTGCCTTCCGTAGTGGAAATATATATATTGCAGATGTGCCTTTTCGTATTATTGTTGAAATCGGCCAAATATTGATCAAATTAGGACTTGTTGCTGTTTTCTAGGCGATTCTGTCTGCGAATTGGGGGGTTGGGGCCATGTGTATTTCCTAAATATTTTCCTGTTGTTTTTTTGGTTTAAAGAAGTACCAAGTGAAGGTTTTGACATCAGCACTTTGTTGAATTCGCCACTGACTGAAAACGGCTCGCTGCTTCACTTGGCTTGCAAGGTAATCACTGCCAAACCGTTTAATTGCTTAAGTTTACTTTTTCCTTTACCCGTTTCAGGGTGTCCATTTTATTATTATCATTGTTATTTTTTGGATAACCATCTGTGACTTCTCACATGTCCTTTGGCTGCTACAGCCCAACCTCTCAATAGTGAATATTTCGAGTTTGAAAACTATTCACAGTAGAGAAATATTTACCAACGAGAGGTGAATTAAGGATAGAAATTGAATTAGGTGTTGACTAACGGGTGTTGTCTTTTTTTTTTTGTTAACAGCCAACCTCTGTGGCCCTTTTTTAGGAAGTAGCCCTTTTTCTTCCGCTCACCAGCTGGCCGGTGACTGGATGTACAGTTTAAATCTGTCCACTCTGTGTTTCTATCATAGAAGCTTTATATAGGTCAGCTTTTATTTACGAACAGTTACAAACATTCCTTAATCACCTATTATAATTGGAACAGGTGCTACATTGTTTTTCAGTTGGACAAGCCCGACATTGTGCGCTTGCTATTGTCGACCGGCGCTGACACGTGTGTACAAAACGAAGACAACAAAACAGCCTTGGAACTGAGTCCCAGCTCCGCTGTCCGTCAAGTCTTCAACGACCAACTTCTGCAGGGGATAGCCCATTCCAAGTAAGCTTCCGTGCCGTGTTGGACTAGCCGGCCATATTTGGTTTATGATGTCGCATCATTATTTATCTATCGCCCATACGCATGTTAGACTTAAAACTTATTGTTATCCTTACTAGCGTCTTTAAGCAGAATATTTTCACATGCCTTAGTTTTAACAGTTAGGCAAAAATTTCCAGAATGACGGGTCGTTAAATTTCGTGCATATTGGCGTACAGGAGGGTGACTCAAGAAAACTTTCAAAATGCTACTTGCCCTCAAAATTTTCCGTGATATGTGTTTTTTTATTGACACCATAGTATATGTCTTGTCAAACCGCCTATCATAATTTCGTAAAGGACAGCTTTAAACGCTTAGGATCTAGTGTTATATTCTGTCAGTTGCTTGAGCATATGTGCAGTAACTCAGGTTCTGGGTTCGAATCCTGGCCTGGTTGGAACGGTATTAGGTTATTGGTTTTCGCTGAGCTGAGCTCACACATGGATTAGCGCGTCTACTTCTGAATTAAAAAAAAAATAAAGGTCGCTTAGTATTTTGCTTTTCTTGCATAAGTCCTGAACATTCAATACACCTAAATTTAAAAGTTTTCAATTCACGATTAGCTCACATGGTTGTAGTGTGTGTTCAGTTACTCTAAAGTCTCGTTTGTACTTACTACATTTAACACTGCAGTGGGTATGAATGCCTGCCAAAGCATCATTCTAAAGTTACGCAGAGTGTATTTCAGCTGTTCTTTATAAACTGCCCGAAAGCTATTGTAAATTACAGTAGAAAACGATAATTTGATACCAAATAACGATGATTTTAAACTTGACTGATTTCTCGACTTAACAACGAAAAATGGAGGCGGGAGCTGAAAAATTTCCATCCTGATCTGACGACCCACTGCGTCTGTCGGCCAAATTTTATTCTCTGGGAGTTGTTTCAGGTAAAATTAGCGAAAACCGAAAAGTGGCAAATTAGAAAAAAAAAAACAAAAAAAAAAACACAAATTTCGCATTCTGACGAATATTGATATTTTATTCAATTGTTCAATTCATTGTGTTTTGATTTTTTTGCGAACCAAAGTATAAAAATGACGTCATTGGTACATGGCACGGGAAAAAGTCGGTCAAGAAGTCAAAAAACAGTCTAAAAAAGTATTTTGCAGCAAAGCTGTAGGTGCAACCATTTTGGAGATTTATAGCCTTTCGGGATATTCAGGATAGCTTTTCCAGAAATCAAGGATAACATAAGACGCTGGTGATGTCGGAGGTCAACAATTTCTCGCGTGGATCCAGATCCCACAGGCCACTATATCTGTTTAATTTTCCCGTCCCTATTCGTTTCGGAGGAAATGTGTGGAAACCACAAGATAACAGAGACAACAACAAAAAAAGAAAAAAAAAGAAAAGAAATATCAAAAGACAAAGAAAAGACAAGCGGGAAACTTTCTGAAAGCAACAACTCTTAGGGGTGTTCAGTCCCAAGTGGTGAATGTTACTAGTACCTTTCAGCATTTGATAAGAAAATAGTTGATGGAAGTATGTCAAATGTCCAAGCTTTTTTTAATAAATTAACAAAAACAGCCTAAATCTTTCATAGAGGGCCTTCTTTTACAAACATACCTGGAGGCTTCTATTGCCAAAGTGTCCGAATATAAAATTAAAAGTGTTTCGAAACAACACAAATTATGAGAGGTCATACGTGGTAACGGATGCTTCAGCTGCCTCCAGTATCCCTGGACATCTGTGATTCACGGATATATAGCAATACAGCAACAAAGTCATGAGCACAGCTTTCTGAAGTAGAGACTTTTCGAGACTGTTTTGAACTTAACACCGTTTCTACACTCGTAGTATATATGGCGATCTATTACTGAATTTTCCTGCTGCAGGCTTTTCGAAATTGAGTAAATCAGTTTCATTCCTAAATACATTTAAATTTAAAAACGACATCACCGTCTGACAGACTTTCTGGATTCGATTAACTTGTTTGAAAGTTAGGGAAGTGCGCCAGTTTTTCACTTGCGGATTTGATGTTGCTGGTTTTTTTGCTTTTTCCGACGTTTCATTCAAAGGTTTAATTGTCTTTAAAAATGCGTCGTTGGGCAAACGCCAGAACTTGGTGTGCGGGTTTGCTGCCACAAATCGGCGCACGATGTCGTAAAATGTCATGTTCAGGAAGTCGTAGATCTTCTTGGTGTAGACCACGGGATTTTCGGCGATATCGTCATAACGAACGATCCGCATATTCTTAGCAAGAGTATCCGCAAGGGATGGGTCTGATTTTGCCTTTGCAATAAATTTTAAGTTTTGATCGTGTTTTGAGCACTCATCTAAGGCTGTAATTTCCGTATCTTGTTTTGTAAAATGCCTAGTTCTTAGCCGCGAGTTGGTCGTTCCACGTGGGTCCCGTATTGCGTAAATGACCTTGACACCGTCCTCCATCAAGGGCAGGAGACTCTGTAGGGATCGTCCGCGTATGATTTTCATGATGCGGTGGGTGTAGCGAGCTGCACAGATCCTGTCTATATTCGTGTCGTTAGGCCAGACGCCTGTCTCCTTTATCGTTTTGCCAAACGTACGTGAATACCATATGTGTGCTTCGCGGGCTTGTTTATGCGGGTTGATCAAGTCTAAATCCCGAAAGTAGTCCCTCACTCTGCACGCGAGAAGGTGACGGATGCATGAGAGCTGAAAGTAGTTCCGCATTTCCCTGCTTTTCGAATGAAAAGTACAGATTTTAAGCGGCTCGAACATGTAGAAAACGTCTGGATTGATAATAAACATAGCGCCTGTGAAGGAACTTCCGCCTTTATATGACGTCAGCAATATTACACGACTTCCGGGATTGCGCGCATGTGCAATAAGATTGTGATTAGCAACATTTTTGAATTGCGGGTAATTCCGATAGTTATGACGATCCGTAAAAGCACTGCGTTTTAGTATTGTAATGTACATAAATAAACCAATGGAGAAACAGCAGAGTAGAATATATTTGTTATCCATGTCACAATTAAATGTTTTAAATCATATATGTTTTATTATTGCAATGATTTTCGATTTGTTCTTTTTTTTTACGAACTCAGATCATTTGGCAAAATTCATTGCAATACGATCTTCCATTCCTAGGGAGGGGGAAGGGGGGCAATGACCGAACGTTTATAGATTAAATATTGCACAGAAATAATTGCGTAAACTGCAGTTCCACTTCGCTTCAACGACTTTTCAAGGACGCCGAGGCTTTCTTTTGCTTCGGGAATGAATGGTTGTAGAAAGGAGGTCGCGTATGAGTAGTTTTAAATTACTTTAGTCGTCGGTGAAGATGTTTTTTTGCTTTGGATTGAGCTACAAGCTTGCACTTGCATTTATTCGCAGTACCCATACAACATGACCGAAGACGATTGCTCTGATTAATGTAAAAGCTTGCCCTATTATTACCACCAAAGAAATAGTGTCTGTTGAATGCCAGGCCAAACACATTTTTTTAAGAATCATGCTACGTATCAAATTATAAAAAGTTCAATAAATTTATACCGAATAAGAAGAAACAGTGACCAGTGAACACTTAAATGTTACAGCCCGCAGTATCTGGATTGACATAGAAAAGAATAAAGGTCCCTTGTCCGAGATGGGAAAGACCGGTGGCATAAGTGGGCGTGGTTGTAGGAGAGTGGCGGCTCATCCACGGTGTGAATAGCTTTAGAACTCTGAAAACTAAATTCCAGTAATTTTGCATTCAAGCTGTGAAGGGCGCAATACCTGCGTTTAACTGTAATGCTAAAAATTTAAGTAGGTTCAAGTAAAATATTGCGATTAATTTGTCTTGTTTGATTATCGATGTGGTTCAATGTGGTGGGGATAGGGGGAGAGCAGTTTGCGGAGGGGGTCGGGGGGGGGGGGGGCACACACCGTAATCCACTTCTATTTTCGTCGGAGATTTATCAACATTACCAAAATGTTCAGAAATTTAATCTGGCCGAATTGGGATCTTCCCTGGGGGTTCTGCGTAAAGATTTATTTTGGCGATCGATTTTTTTGCCAAAAATGACGATATATCTTATCGCCTTTCGAAATTTGTGTTACTCGCTTTAAGTGTTATGTTTCGAGTGTACGAGTACTCCACTTCAGTTTGTATTTTGTGCCTGACCCCCTTTAAAACTATGTTACATTTAACTGCACATTTTGCGCCGTACTTCCCCTTTCAATGTATGTTTAATGCCTCACTCATGGTGTTTATCATGCTGGCACGTGTGTTTATCATGCTGGCACGTGTGTTTATCATGCTGGCACGTGTGTTTTTTTTTGGTCCAGTGTGGGTCAGGTGTGTCAGCTGCTGGCGGCAGGTGTTAGTGTGAATCTCCGGGACAGCGCCACCAATCAGAACACGCCACTACACTGGGCCGCCTGCTACGGCAATCAGGAAGTCATCGACTGCCTCTGCAGTGAGTCGCATGTCGTATTTAGCCCGAATCCCCCCCCCCCCCTTCCCGGTTCCTCCCCGGTATCTGTTACCAGAAAGTCATCGACTGCCTTTGCAGTGAGTCAGATGTCATATTTGCCCCCTCCCCCCCCCCACCCCCCAGCCTCACCCCTCGCCGCTCCTGTGGCCAGGAAGTCTCTACAGTGAGTCGGATGTCGTGTTTAGCCACCCCTAGTCTCCCTACCCGCCCCTCCCCCCTCCAACGCTGCATGCTGCCTGTGGCCAGGAAGTTATTGATGTCAGATTTTTTCAGTCCGAGTCTCGGACTACAGAGCATCGGGTCACACCGGAGCATTGGCTCACACCGAAGCATCGGCTGACCGCTTCATGTCCTCGCAGAAGTTGATTCGCACTTTTGACGAAAACTTTGTGTTTGGTTGTAAGTGTGCCGACGGGCCAGTGAATATCTGTATCTATATTGCTCTTTGCCGTGGACAGATCGGGGAGCGGACGTGAACGCGGTGAACAGCAGCAGTGCTACTCCCCTCCACGACGCCGTGCTGCGGGGCCACCTGAGTATCGTCGACGAGCTTCTTAAACACGGAGCCAGCGCTTCTCTCCTTATCAGCGCCAACCACGAGTCGTGAGTGTCCTATCGTTGATTTAAAAATGCTCTCTACATTTTGTAATGCACAGAAATTTTGATACTATTCTTATCCACGTCGACGAAATGGCCAAAACCGTTTGATCAAGTATTTTTCACGAATACGTGATTATAACATTTTGCAGTAATTTTAACAGTAAAATAATTCTTTCTGTATGTTCATAATATGAATAATACTATTCACACTTGGTTTTGTAGAAAATACGGTGGTAAAACGTCGTTAGAACTTGCCGTTGGGGTAAGCACTGAAATACACAAGACCCTTGAAATGGCCTCACAGCGCACGACAGGCGATGCCAGCGATGTGAAGAATCCCAGTAGTAACGGAGGTATAATCAATGTAGCTTAACTTGTAGAATTCTCAATTTTAAAACCTTTCAAATAAAGTTGATTTTGTGGTTTTAGGGACAGAAAAAAAAAAACAACAACATAAGAAATGATGTTTCCTTTGGTGGAAAACTCGACCTTGAAATAAAGAGCTTTCGAATGCTCTTTATTTCAAATTACGAATTAGTTTAATAAATCATGGGCGTGCAGAGCTATCTGGAAGTGCATCTGCCCTTTCGCGCCTGGCTTTGAAGGTGCCTCGGTAGTTTTTTTGCCCGCATGGCTTTAGGCTGGGCTTGTCTTATCTGCCTGGCTGTAAGTGGTGTCACTGTATTTATTCACATGTGACTGTAGGCGGTGTCACTGTAGCTATTCACGTCTGACTGTAGGCAGTGTTATTGTAGCTATTCACGTCTGACTGTAGGCAGTGTTACTGTAGCTATTCACGTCTGACTGTAGGCAGTGTTACTGTAGCTATTCACGTCTGACTGTAGGCAGTGTTACTGTAGCTATTCACGTCTGACTGTAGGCAGTGTTACTGTAGCTATTCACGTCTGACTGTAGGCGGTGTCACTGTAGTTATTCACGTCTGACTGCAGGCGGTGTTACTGTAGTTATTCACATTTGACTGTAGACGGTGTTACTGTAGTTATTCACGTGTGACTGTAGGCGGTGTTACTGTAGTTATTCACGTCTTACTGCAGGCGGTGTTACTGTAGTTATTCACGTCTGACTGTAGGCGGTGTTACTGTAGTTATTCACGTCTGACTGTAGGCGGTGTTACTGTAGTTATTCACGTCTGACTGTAGGCGGTGTTACTGTAGTTATTCACGCCAGGCTGTAGTTTGTGTTACTGTAGTTATTCACGTCTGACTGTAGGCGGTGTTACTGTAGTTATTCACGTCTGACTGTAGGCGGTGTTACTTTAGTTATTCACGTCTGACTGTAGGCGGTGTTACTGTAGTTATTCACGTCTGACTGTAGACGGTGTTACTGTAGTTATTCACGTCTGACTGTAGGCGGTGTTACTGTAGTTATTCACGTCTGACTGTAGGTGGGCATACAAAAAACTGATGGCAAATAAAAAAAGTATAAATAAATAACAGAAACAATAAGTTAATCAAATAATAAAAATAAAAATAGTGGATAAATATCTTAACGATGTGGCCCTGCAGCAAGATTATGAAGGGTTGGTACGGTGCACCGAAAACTCGGAAACCGAATAATCCATTAGGCTTGCCGTTGATATACCAAACCGAGGCCTAAGTTTTCCTTTCGGTTTTTACTTGTGTTTATTATTACATGCCTGCGTGGTTTGCCAGCGATATACGGCGTCAGGGCGATAATTCCAGGGCCTTTTTGCCTTCAACTTTCCTTGCTGTATGTCGAAAACTGTTCTTTTTCAAGACAGAAGAGGGCAAGGGGGGCTGGCCGAGACTTAAGAGACGATAGATACTGAGGCGTTTCAACTTCCGGGGGCGTGTTGCAATAATAGCCCCTCCCTCCTCAACTAAAAACTGTTTAACTCTTTAGCTTAGAGCGAGAAAAGTGTGCTTAACGTAGCTGCTCTCGCGGTCGTGACACTCTCCTCCGCCCCCCTCCCTCTAACGAAAATCCGGGGTTTGGTCATTTCGGCACTTTACCACCTCGGCACCAAACAAAATCGGCACTTTTTGGTCAACTCGGCACTTTTTTTTTGGTCAGCTCGGCACCAATCCTAGTCAACTCGGCACCAAAAATTTAAAAAATAGTTTTTACAAAATATAAGATAGTTTAAGAAAATTACGCAAAACAGTTTTATACTGAGATATTGAGAGTGTTTTGACTTCTTATTTTACACATCTTTTTCTGAGAACAAAGTATCTTTCACCTAAGCACTCAGCTATACAGACTCGGTGCCAACAATTTCATGTTTTACATTGAGGTACTATTTTGTCTTACCATCGGTGAATGTGCACACAGTTAGCCATAAATCTCGGAAAGAATGGTTTGAGAAATAAATAAGTAGTACTTTACTTCGCAAGTTAGCGAGTAAAGGTCTCAGGCCCGGCAGCATTTTGACAGGCTCACAAGAATTATACAACGAAGGGGTTTATTTCCCATTCAGCCCTGTTAAAACCATGCGATTAACCGATTTATACAGTTAAGCTGTATGTAATTTTCCAGTTGAATATTATGTTAGATAGCATTAGGAAATGATTTGGGGAATTGAGATTTGTGTAGAATTAACCAATTTATATGTTTAACCGGCTTGCTATTGAGTGATTTCCTCCGTATGGCAATATTTGCATGCCGCACTTGGGATTACAATATTCACTAGACTGATGCCATTCCATCCAAGCAACACACAGTAGCTAGCTTCTCTAAATCCGTGAATACTAATGTTTATCTTGCGTTTTGTTATGTGCAAAAGAAAGAGCTGGGGGGACAGTGTCCCTTTAAAGTCCTCCCTGGAGGGAAGTGTAAACCACTCCGTTACTTTTGTTGTGGTTGTAGACGTCATTCACGAAGGGTTGACGGACGAGGACAATGCGTCGACAACACCCCACGTGCCATGCGATCTCAATCACCATGACAGCCATCCTAGCAACAACCACAATCATGTCAACGGTGGTACGTCGAGTAGTATAGAAGACAATAAAAGCGGCCAGGGAGGAAACGAGGTGCTCCAGTCACAGACAAGTATCCCGCAGTCACCACTTACAGTAAGAACAGTTCATGGATTGAACCGTAGCCGTAGAGCCCCGTCATCAGTAGTTATTGAGTTGTAGAAAATTTGGAGAAATGGGAGTTGGCGCCATGGGAGCTGGCGTCATGGGAGCTGGCGTCATGGGAGCTGGCGCCATGGGAGCTGGCTCACGTATTACTGACCGCTGATGTCTTAGTGTCTTACCGTCACCTCAGTAGAAATCCTTCATACCTTTTCCCACGAATGACAGTTTATTTGTCATTTATTTTCTGCCTTAAATATGATGTGTTCTGACCGAGCAAAGAAAGGCTTTAGGACACATCTCACGAATCATGAAAATGGAATCCACAATGCACAATTCACTGTACCATTTTGCGCCACACAACACCCAGTGGTGCACTGCCTCGCACTAACAGTGCGCTGTTCATTGTTCGCAGTTCCCACCCAGACACTGTACATCTCATGGCTTGCACACTGACGCTGTGCCTCCAATCCCCTGTATGTGCACCCGCCCTGTACCCACCTTTCACCCGCATTGTACCCACCTTTCACCGCACCGTTCAGACAACAACTGCAGAGCCTGTGCATGGACACTGCACCGTCCACTTTTCATGCACTGACCGTACGCCTCAGTGCATTACTTATACACTGACTGTACTCCTCAGTTTATCACCCACGCACTGACACTGTACCGCAGTACATCAGTCAGGCACTGACCCTGCTCCCAAAATGCATCACTCCTGCACTGACGCTGTTCCCGTCACTGCACCGTTCGTGCACTTACACTTTTCCCATCACTGCACCGTCCATGCAGGACGCTGTTCCCGTCACTGCACCGTTCATACATGACGCTGTTCCCGTCACTGCACCGTTCATGCAGTGACGCTGTTCCCGTCACTGCACCGTTCATCAAGTGTTTAGCTTTCTTTTTTCACGGTTCTGGACATTATTCACATTTAGTCCATCAAAGTGCTGCTCATGTTAATAAAGAATTGAAATAAAACTTATTTATTTACATTAAACGATTCTCGTGTCTTACACAGAAACGACAAATGTACTCCCAGCTCAAAATGTATGATGGTTGAAGCATACTTTAAGAGAGCAATAATACCTGGGCAGCCAGCTTCCAAAACATTTATCCTTTATGCGTGCACATCATTTAACACAAAAAATTTTTGGTTTTTAAAAGCCTTAAAACTGATATGTAGCCTCACTCATCAACTGAGGCTTCGATAATGCTGCCTTTCAATCAGGTATTGTTTACAAGGGCCGAAATAGGAGCGAAATGACAAATGCCATTCTTCTGTTGGTAAGGAAAAGTGCCACAATTTTTTTTTTGAGCATCGCATGTATATATTTCTGCGCCATTTAAAAAATCAACCATTTTTACAAGTGGAATTTCGGCTCCAGTACACGTGCGTGTCACCTGTCACCGGATAATGTGTCCTTAGATTAGCTGAATGGTCACCGATGAAGTTTTTATCTTTGCGACAAAACACCTGTTTAACTTGTATCGACAAAGTACCAAAAATGAAGTGCAAGATTTCAACTTGTGTGACGTAAGCTTTATGTTATGTGACAGCCGCTTCCTGACCTGGCAACGCTAAGTCTAGCAGACGACAAGAGTGCTCCATTTGGCGGTCAGGGCGCGCCGCTGGAGGGCAACCCCTGCCTGGAATACCTGTGGCCGCGACCCCAGAAACTCATCGAGAGGAACGGGCAGCCCTTCGTGGCTCAAGGCTCGTTACTGGTGTGTGTGTACAGCGGTTCACAGCCGGGTAAGTTCTGCTGAAGGGGAACGGGCAGCCCTTCGAGCCTGGTGTGTGTCCATAGCGGCTACTGCTACTAAAAACGACCAAGTAAAAACTTCAAGCAAAAACATGGTATTACTCGGAACAAGGATCGATAGCAAGCAAATTTAGATCTATATTTGTCATCAACATTTAGGCATCGTATTTTGAAATACGCTGAAGATTTTCAAACTGTTCAGAACTGGTGTATGAGGTATTCCTGATAAAGCAACGGATTCCTGATAAAGCAGTAATTACCTGGGACAGTATACACAAATAAAGAAATAAGTTTTTGGGCGCAGGTCACACTCAGAAAAGTCACACTCAGGAAACTTAAGTGTTTATTTATTTTGAAGCTACATTTCGGGAGTCTCTGTCTGTGTGGAGAACGCATGAAGAGTCACTGCGGAGAATAGGCCTAGAACTTCAGCTGGAGACACTGACCAATGACACGGCTATTGTGACGTCACACGTGTCGTGTGATGTCAACCGCGCCATGTTTAACCAAGAAGAGAGCTATAGAATTTCTGTTAGCCAGTCACAAGTAAGTATCACAGAAGTCAAAGGCTGAATTATTTATTAAAACATGCACAATATTGACTGTTAAGTTATCGCCTTACGAAACATCTCCCCATCCCTGCCTCCCGTCCCCTCCCCTGCCCTGCCTTTGCCTCCCCTGCCCTGCCCGCTCCTGCCCATCCCTCATCTGCCGTGCCCTGCCTTTCCCTGCCCACCCTCCCCTCCTCTTCCCTCCCGTGATGCCGTATTTTCTGTTTTCAGGTGAAGATACAATGTAGCGACTTACAGGGATTGCACTGTGCTATCCGGACCCTCATACAGCTGCTTACCTTCTCACAGCCTCATGGCATCCCGCCTGTACAGGTGAGTGGTACCCGCACTAATCCGCCGCTAATAGTGTCATTTTAAATGCACCCCCCCCCAACTTCCCCACCCCTCGTGTGTTTTTTTAGCCCAGCTTACGTTGCACGTAAGCTGGGTGAGTTACACGTAAGCTGGGGTATTCCTATCGGTCTGCGGATGGCGTCCGTTAGTTAGTTAATTAGTTAGTTAGTTCGCTGTAAACTTTGTTTCAAAATGCATCTCCTCCTACAATGTTGATCCGATGTCATTTATTTTGGGTGTGAGGCATCCCTAAGGGGTCATGCGTACGGCTTGTGCTTTTTTAGTCGATCGGACAATTTTTGTATTTTTGGGGATTTTTTTAAGCAAAAATTAAAAAAAATGCATCTACTCCTACAATTTGGATTCGATGTCATTTATTTTTGGTGTGAGGCATTCCTAAGCGGTCGTGCAAACATCTTGTGCTTTTTAGTCGATCGGGTGATTTTTGAATTTTTGGGGATTTTTTAAAGAAATTTTAAAATGTATCTCCTCTTACATTTTTGACCCGATGTCATTTATTTTTGGTATGAGGCACCCCCAAAGGGACGTGCATACGGCTTGTGCTTTTTTAGTTTGTATTTTTGGGGAATTTTTTAAGCAAAAATTTCGAAAATAATTCAAAATGCATCTACCCCTACAATTTTGATTCGATGTCATTTATTTTTTGTGACAGTGCATACGGCTTGTGCCTTTAAGTCGATCCGGCAATTTTTGTATTTTTAGGGAGTTTTTGAAGAAAAAACTTCAAAATCCATTTCCCCCTACAGTTTTGAACCAATTTCTTCTTCTTTTTTTTTCTTTTCTTTTTTTTTTTTTTTGGTTTGAGGCATTCCTAAGAAAAATTTCAAAATGCAGTTTCTCCTGCAGTCTTTATCCGATTTCATTTATTTTTGCTATGAGGCATCCGTAGGTAGGTCTCGCATAGGGCTTGTGCTATTTGACTCGACTTGGGGAATTTTTGATTTCGGGGGGAATTTTTGATGAAAATACCTCAAAATGCATTTTCTCCTGCAGTTTTGATCAAACATCATTTATTTTGGGGCTGAGGCATGCTTAGGGTGTCGTGAATATGGCCTGTCTTTTTCAGTCGATCAGAGAATTTTTGAAGAAAAAAATTCAAAATGCATTTCCTCCTACAGTTTTTATCAGATTTCATTTATTTTCGATATGAGCTGTCTCTAGGGGGTCTTTTTGAGTGAATTGGAAAACTTTTGAATTTTTTTCGGTATTTTTGAAAAAAAAATTAAATGAATCTCCTCCTACAACGCATAAACGCAAGTTAAATGAACTTGCGCAGTAGTCAGATTTAACAACCGCACATCGACGCAAGTTAAATAAACATTCGCAGTAGTCCAAATTAAGTACTGCGCATCGATGCAAGTTAAATAAACATGCGCATTGGTCCGAAATGTGAACCGCGCATCGACGGAAGATAAATAAAGATGCGAACTGGCCCAAAATATGCACCGCGCATCAACGCAAGTTAAATAAACATGCGCACTGGTCCGAAAAAAAGAACTACGCATCGACGTAAGTTGAATAGACATGCGCAGTGGTCCGAAATGCGAACCGCGCATCAACGCAGCCTAAAGAAACATGCGCACTTGTCCGAAATGCGAACCGCACATCGAGGCAAGTTAAATAAACATGCGCAGTGGTCCGAAATGCGAACCGCGCATCAACGCAAGTTAAATAAATATGCGCACTGGTCCGAAAAAAGAACCGCGCATCGACGCAACCCAAAGAAACATGCGCACTGGTCTGAAATGAGAACCACGCATCAACACAAGTTAAATAAACATGGGCAATGGCCTGAAATGCGAACCGCGCATCGACGGAAGTTAAATAAACATGCGATCCGGTCCAAAATAAGCACCGCACATCAACGCAAGTTAAACAAACATGCGCACTTGCCCGAAAAAAGAACCACGCATCGACGCAAGTTGAATAGACATGCGCAGTGGTCTGAAATGAGAACCGCGTATCAACGCAAGTTAAAAAAAACATGCGCAGTGGTCCGAAGAAAGAACCATGAATTGACGCAAGTTGAATAGACATAAGAGTCGGGCCTCGACGGGACTGAAATAAACATGCGTTCTGTTCCGAAATGCAAATCGCGCGTCAACGCAAGTTAAATGAACCTGCTCACTGGTCCCAAAATCCGAACCCTGCATCAAAGTAACCTAAAGAAACAGGTATACTGGTCCGAAATGCGAACCAGATATCAACGCAAATTAAATAAACATGCACACTGGTACGAATTGCGAACCGCACATCAGCGCAAGTTAAATAAACATTTGCACCGATCCAAAATAAGTACCGATCATCAACATAAGCGAACGACACATCAACACAAGTTAAAAAAAACATGTGCGCTCTTCCGAAATGCGAACCGCACATCAACACAAGCTACATAAGCAAGCACACTGGACCAGAATAAGCACAGGTCTATGTTCTGGTCCGATGCTAAATTAATTATTGAGCTAGCGCTTTGCCGTCTCATCTTTTGAAGCCCAATTTTTCAGGAAAATTTCTTTGCTCATGCACGCTGGAATTGGTCTTATTGCTTTTCGTAAGCTGGGACTTTGTCCTTGGACAAACTTGTTTTTTAAATCCAGGGATTGTTGTAGTCCTCGAGTCAATTCAGAATTAAGTGATGACTGATATTTTTTTTCGTTTCTATAATCCCTGTCAGTTAGAAAAAAAGAGCAATTATTAAGACTGAAATAGTTCAAATATTAAAACTTAAACATTTTCTTTACGATGTTACAAGGTATTTGATATGTCTGCTGTGTCTTCTTGTATGGGCTTACAGATCCATGATCACCCCAGTTTAAGCTGCAGAGGAGTTCTCCTGGACATGTCTAAGGGGAGGATTCTACAAACTGTGAGTTGAAATAACTCTATTTTTTTTCATTTGTTTATTCCTTGTTGTTTTTTTTAACATAACAGAATTTTACAGTTAAAATTTGGGAGGACCGTGTCAAAAGAATGTAATATGCAAATGATATGGGGATTTGGCGCACATTTGTTTGTTTGCATTTTTTCGTGGTGTAGAGTGGATTTTATTTCAGTCACACAGTTTTGAGTGATTTTTTTTTTTTATAAATCGCTATTTTTTCCATTGCAGGATTTTATGAAAGACTTTTTACGCATTTTGTTCCAACTCAAAATAAACCAGGTTTGTTTGTATTTTTTAAACATTTTTCCCTCCAAACATGTGACGGTTATTTGATCCGATGCCAGTGATGTTTTATTTTGCTGGAACCAGAGTAGGCAATAATTTCAGACAAATTGTTGAACAAATGTAGCGCAAATGCCAAAATTTGACTTACTAATGTGCCCTGGTGGACATTTAAGAAACATGATTCGACTTCGTAGCGTGTGAGCTGTATCATTGCTGCAGCTGTACGTCTGGTTTTGTCTTTCAGCTGCAGCTGTACTTCCGGTTTTGTGTACCAGATGAGCCAGAGTTACACTGGCAGTTTCCCTATACCAGAAGGTAAGTATAAAATTTCCACTAACCAAATCTCTGCGGCTGACTCAACAAAGAATGCACGTGTTCATGTTGCCGCTTCTTTTTCCTTTCAAAGCTCTGTATCTGACTCACAAAATGGAATGCACCTGTTTGATTTTGGCAAGCTTGACATAAATGTTTGATCGACCCGGGGTTTCCATTGCTGGAGTTAGTGTCTGGGAATGGCATTGATCTTTTTTTTTTGTCAATTTAACCGCTGCAACCCCAAAAACAAAATGTCGGTGTTGTCGTGATGTATCCAGTTGACTCAAAAGTCACCGGAGTGGTTTAAAAAATTGATACCTGGTTTCAAGTATCGCGGTTTGATTGAGTTAAGGAAGTTCAATGAAATTTCGTAAATTTGAAGGATGAGAGTTTGAATACCACAAATGGATGCTTTGTAGGGTAAACTCCGCAAAAAAAAAGTGCGTATTAGGACAAGCGAATGGTGTGAAAATACTGAGAAAAGTAAAACGAAACTGTTTTACGGTTTACAAGTCACTCGAAACATAATACAGATAAATATCATAAGACGTTAACAAGGGGTAGGAATCTTACGCGGAGTAATCGGTTAAGTCACGTGACGTGTTGCAGTGTCTTACTGGAGTTAGCTCATTTGTGTGAAACTCACTGCGTGGAGCTCGTACCAGTGCTTGACATTGCTTCCCAAGTGACCTTGGATGACCTTGATGACCTCTACATCACATTCCAGCAGTATATATCTTGTTTCACTACAGCAAAGTAAGTGTGTTGTACTTTTACCTTAATCAAATTTACTTGCGTTGGCATCCTACTTCATACTCAAGTTATGTTTTTTCGTATTTTTTTATACAAAATTATCCTTGTTGTAAGGTGTGCAGCGTTCAGAAGTATAAGACAATTCAATTCGCCGCACGCAGATATGTGAAGTTGAAGTATTAATAAGTATGACGGATTGACGTCATGCGTCGTGCCAGGTCAGTGAGCGTGGGTCCGCGCCTGACGAGCCTGCTTACGGACATCACGGAGGAGGACACGCTGAGCCTGGAGGATGCACACCGCTTCGTGCCGCTGCAGTGCCACCAGACGCTGCAACTGTGCGCCTACGTGTTCCACGAGGCGAGCCAAGTGCTGCCGCAGGTGCCCTGTAACACAGTGCTCGCCGAGTATGGCTTCCAGGTAGGCGTGTGTGCTGCTGTAGCACCCTGTTCGCCGAGTATGGCTTCAAAATTCTGCTTCAAAATTATGGCCACGTTCATTGGGTTTATTTCGCATAATAACAAGTGTTTAGATAAAAGAACTGAGGGAAAAGCTTCGAAACGTCGTTTTTGTCCCAAAAATAGTAACGCTATAAACGGTTAATAGCAGCAGAAAACCAGGATTGCTTGTAAAACGGGCATTTAATTTAGAGGGGTTAAAATGTTTATGTAAAATTAACTTAACAAGTGTTTTGTTTTATTACAGTCAGATCACGATTTTGCCGATCATTGCAGCTTATACGAGGAGCATGGGTGAGTTTGTATAAACAGGAGCTTTGTGTGCTGTTATTCAGTTAGACTCTGACAAATGGCAAGAAAGTTTGAACGTTTTTATGGGTGACGTGAGAGGTCAAGTGACAATCTTTTCGTAAATCGGGCGAGACGTTTGCTGGATACTACCAACACCAAGTTTTGAAGATTTGTAGATTTGTCAAGAAATTTCTGTGGAAGTTTCTCTCGAATCCTTGTTTATTTCCGTTTCAGCGTGCCGTACTGCGTAGTGGCCGGTTCAGCGGCGTGGAACAGGTAGAGCTATGCGCACTGTACGCTTACATGATTACACACAGACATACAAGAGTGACCAATCCGCAGGCAGAAAAGTAATGAATAACCGTGAAACTAAACGTAAGCGGGGGAAAAAAATCAAGTGATCTGCGTAAAAGCTTGCCATCGGTGTATGATTTTCGGTAAATGCTGTATCCGATTAGTCGCTTCCCAGGCCAATTTTTTCAATGTTGACGGGAAGGTAAAAATCGATAGTCAGTGCAGTTCAATCACAATGAAAGTTAAGTCAAATAACAAAGCAGATAATAACTCATCTTAATATATTCTGGTGGTGTTAATGGTGTGTGGTTTGTTTCTAGCTTGGCCGGGTGTCCAGAGGCAGCAGTAGCCAACATCCACAATGCCACACAGAATGCCATATCCCACAATGCAGCGGGACTGCTCGTCTCGCATTGGTCGGGCGTCAGTCACGTGACACACCACAGCATGATATGGCCAGGCATACTAGCCGCAGCTGGCCTGGCTTGGAACAGCTCTTTAGACAAGGTATAGGGTTCCTCAGTGTTCCTCAGTTTTCCTCGACGTTCCTCGTAGCTTTTATTTCTATCAGCCGTTTCGGTGGATGTGAGATTTCAATGGTGTGGTACTTTTTCGTGTAAAGCAAAATTTTAGCTTAGGTTTATTGATATTGTGTGAAAAAAATTTGAAATATTTTTGAGGTCAGGGGTCATTATCTTAGTGGTCAATTACAGCTCTTTCTGTGGTTTGTGTTGCAACATTGCCATCTGTTCAAATGCGTCATTTCACAAGTGAAAGCAATGCCATAGGTATTCCATAACTCGAACATCACTGAACCCAAAGTAAATTTTTACATATCCGACAATGAATCAGAAAGAATTAATAAATAAAACTGTGAACTAAAGCGCCACAAAGATGATTCAAGTTATAGTGTACTTGAAGATTTCGAAGTTTCGAGTTATCGAATATTGTGTATCACAAACTGTGCTTTGTAGGAGTTCATAGGGAACAGGGTGGCGGAGTTAATGAACAAGCACGTGTATGGAGGGCGGAGTGCGGTGCTGGGACAGGTCGTCGTGGAGCTGGGCCGCGCCGAGACGTATCTGCTCAAGTGTGGCCGGAACCAGCCAGGTACAAGCCCCAGTGTGAACCCGCTGTTCACGGGAATCCATTGGGAGGCGGAGTCGGTTCATGTAGTGTTTGTCTCGTCTGTCCGTGCGTGCCTCCGTGCGCGTGCGTACATCCTTAGACATAGATATTGTGAAAAGAAATGCTCTTACATTTTTTTATGGAACACCTTGAAACCCAATAAGAATGAACAATTGTACATGTTGAAGATGGGCACTTCCTTTTAGAGACCTCGATTGTTCGTCCGTCTCTGCATCACAGGTGTGTGAACTTGGTCCGAGGTGATCACAGTGGCAACTTAAACTTTTTTGTGAAACCACATCTTCCTAGACCTTCCTCTTTATTATAGGCATCGGTGATAGGATGGCCTGCCCGTGACGGGGGCGGGAACAGTGGCAACATGTGGCTTTGCTGAATGAACTCGTCCTCGAGTCCTCGACTCCTCGAATTTTTCCCCTAATCTACAATTTACCCCCATCTGTCCCCCACAGGAGTGTATATATAGAGTTTTGTTGAATCAACTAATCCTTCGATGGAGAAACCGTGGGATGAATGAAGACGTATTTCAGATTTGTACTTCCCATGATGAACTTCGGCTATGTGTCCCGTCACTAAGTCGTAGTTCAGAGGTGTTCACAGTGGGAACAGAATCAGCGGAATCGTACTGTCAACCTCCTTACCTGTTCCGTCCTTCAAGGTGGTCAGCTGACGGGTCATACGTGCTCCAGAGGACACATTTCTAGCTTTTTTTGTTTTTAGACATTCTGATGCAGTTTGCGTTGAATAGCTCAAAGACGTAGTGAAAGTAGAACAGAATATTGATAGGCAAAACACGAACGAGCAGAGAAATATGTGTATTTGGTAAACTCGGTTTATTCAAGTTGAATTTAATCGTTCACACGTGTTTCCATGATCTTACCCTCGTAATAAAATTAAAACACGTGGCCAGGCCGATTTATTGATTTTTCTCAAGCATTGCTCTCTGTTTTATAACTGTCTCGCTGTTCTTGTCTGGGTGTGACGTCACAATGGCATCTCTGCTGCTGTAGGCTCGGATTGGAGTAACTTACCAGCGGAGAAGGGCAGCACTCTCTATCAGTTACTGACCGTCCCGGACAAGGTCGACATAGAGCACCTCACCGTCGACCAGTTCCAGGTAAGGCACCCCGCTCATTTATTCCCCACAGGGGGGGGGGGGGGGAGGAGGTATATGCGATCGACCGTGTGTCGGTCTGTCAGACTGTCATCAACAGCTTGTTAACACGATAACTTAAAAACTGCTGCAAGGATTTTAATGAAACTTGGTATATAGCTTCTGTAGGAACAAACATAGATCGGTTTTGTAAATGGGCCAGGTTCGCCCAAGGAAAATGCACCAAATGGACTTAGAAAATTTCAGTTCTTGCTATGTCTGAGGTGTACATTGATGGCCGTGTTTAACTGATGGGGGACCTATGGGGAATATGTGGGCTATGCACACTGCTCTGGTTGAAATAGATAGTAGCCACACAGCGGCGCACTTATTTCAAGTTGATTTAAAATAGTCAGAATGCACCAGTATTGAAATTTTATCACCAAATTTTTATTAGAGTTATAGTGCGTGTGTGTGTATGCTTCCGTGTTTAATTTTCTTGTGTTTAGTTCCTCTATTGTTATTTTTTATGGCATGAAAATCCTAAACTGCGGTGTATTCCAACATCATGTAATAAGACACATTAACAGGCGCTTTGTTCAAGTGAAAAAATCACAGTAAAAAAAAATTGTGCTTCAAAGGGAAAGTTAAGGCACAAAATGAAAATACAGAAAACATCCTCTTCTTCAGAGAAGTATGCGACATATCCGCAAGTGCCAGAGTGAGCTATCGAAGGCTTCCCTCGCCGACAGCGCATGCGCAAACACCGTCGCTGAGAGCGCATGCGTACACAGTACCAATGAGCTGGCCGTCACCATGGATCTCATGATGACCGCGTGCAGGTGCGTGCGTCACTCGTGTGTGGTACGCATGCGCGTAATGTCTTACGCCCACACAAAGGCTTGCTGATGGCTAAAAGTCCTATCAGTCAACTGTTCTATTGCTTACACTTCTCTGCCTTGTACAGGTTGAAATTTGGCATAACACTGGCGTGATTTAACTGGTTTTGTGATGTAAAAATTACCTTGGAGATGGAGCTATCAGTTCAGCAACAGCGTAGGTTAGCTTTGAGACTTGTCCTATACCTGTTCTCACTACAGTTGTCGTGTACTACGCTTCCAACAGCTGTGCATGATCAACATAACCTAAACTCATGCTGTGTCCTACATCTGCTCACTTACCGTTTAAGGTTGCTGTCTAGAAGTGAATAAAAGTAAAAATGTGATTTGAACAGGTCGTTTTATACAGTCCGTTGCGTTTTGTATCAGCCTTGATTGTGTCGACTTTTTCCAGGTTAGGAAGGCAGTTAGTAAGCATGGGCCGGAAGCCGCACAGCATGCCCAACAGCATGCCGGGCCTGGCGGTCATTAATCCAGGAATAGCTCACCTCTCACCTACCACCAAAACGGATCTTGCCAACAGGTGACAAACGACCTTGATATTTTGGCAATACCGCGTTTTGAGGTTAAAGCGTAAATGATCTACATGATAACTATAAAACTGTTAAAGAAAAAGAAAAAGAAAGAAAAACACGTGATTTCCGAACACGTTGTTGCCTTATACTGTTACTGCTAATGTTGTTGACGCGTGTGTTTAGATGAAGAGAGATAGAACAGACGAATGAAAATAAATCGATAAATATAATTAAAATATAAACAAAACACACAGTGCATTTTGGGAACGAAAAGACTGGCAGCTAGCTACTGTGTTTTATTTCTTGGCAGGTTGCTGTCTCATATGGACATGTATAGAAACGTGTGGCTGGCGACGAACCTTCCACAGGGCCTCCAGGACTCGCTCGGTGTTCTCTCTCACATTCTAAAAGAATTTATACCCAATGAGAAAGTGCCAGTATAGTGATACTGTACTTATGACGTCATTATGCCGTTCACTCCTGTATATATTTAGTCATTGCGACTGCTCAAAAGTAGTCTTATTTTATCCATGCATGGGAGTAGATAGAAAGGGGGCCAAGGGAAAGTGCTTTTGATAATTCCGCGGGGTGTGTCTATATTTTTTATTCGCACGCTTTGTTGGGACATAGAGTTATCCAATGGGAGAAGAGCGTCTTCGTCTGTCTGTCTGTGCGTCCAAAACTTCCCAAGTTCTTTGCGCCCAAGTTGTTAATAACGGTATGAAGTAGTTTCATTTTTTTTCCCTTTTTTTGTTAATTAATAACAGTATGAAGTAGTTTCATTCCCCCCCCTTTTTTTTTTTGTTAATTGAAAAAACGCAGTCACAATGTTGGATATCTTGATTTAAGTGTCACTAAGTTACTAACAGTAAGTATTACTGGAGTTGACGTGTTGTGTCTCTGTCTGCTTTGGATTAGTGCGGCGGGAACGTCCTTATCATTTCTTCCCTGTTTGGGCGGGGGGGGGGGGTGTTTTATGTTACCGTTTACGAAGTATTTAACAATGTGAACTCGTTTACTCTGGCTAATTAAGGAGCTTGCTAAATCATCAAGCAAGAGTGTAGGAACATGATCATGAAAATGTTGGGGCGGAAAGATAGTGAAATATCCAGAAGTCTCTGCAGTTCAAAACAAAGCGTAAGTAGTACCGCTTGTCTATTCACCCACTTGTTTTCGGTGATGACGCTGCTGCCCTGCAATGGCGCAGACGGCCATATAATCCCGGTGTCTTCGACACAGTCTCCTCTAAAATTCCTTAACTTGTCTACACGTTTAGAATCGCTGGACAATCGGGTTTCACTAGAATGGTAGAACAGACAAATCTGGCCTTGCGAAATGTACAGTGACAAGTAAAAAAATAAAGCTCAGTGGTCCTTGTACTAGTTCAATATGTGGGGATAAATGTAACTGATTGTAGGCTTTCACATGGTGCTTAGTTACTTTACGTTTTGTTGATGTGCTATAATTGGGATTTTGTTAATTTTAAAAGGGGAAATAAAAACACAAAAAAATGATTAGAATGTTTTATTGAATAAACGTTCGACAAGCCACCGCCTTATATGGAGTGTCGTTAAGAGACCTAGTCTGGCTCACGGAGTATTTCACTGACTGTGGCACCAGACTGCGTTAGAATGGATCACAGGGACCAATGGCATTTCCTCAGATTGACCACTGGGACCAATCTCAGTTCTGCAAAATGAATCACAAGGACCAATCTGAATGACTTACAAAGACCAATCACACTTTTGAGGACCAATGAAATTCATTTTCAACTTATCGCGGGGTCACTTCACACAAACTGACTTCTTCGAAGTTAACATGAAGCATTAACACCGTATTATTCAAAATGAGAATGCTGAAGCAAATAAGAAACCAGATATTTTTTGGTAGGCTATTCAGGAATTATTTCATTATTTCATCATTTTAGGTTTCACGCTATATAAACAACTTATTTTCTTCCTTTAGAAAAAGAAAAAAAAATGAAAAAAATTGAAAACAAATTTTTGAAAATTTAAAATTTCGATAGGTTATTCAACACTGAACTACCGAAATTTTAACAAAAAGCCAATTTTCATTTTTTCAATATTTTGATATTCCATAGGCGAAAAGATGGGACTTTACATTGTCCAACTTATTTTCACCCTTTTTTTTTTAAAAATGAAGCACCATTGATTTATATGACATTCGAATTATTGGTAGCCTATTCCGGAATAGCCTACCAAAAAAATATCTGGTTTCTTATTTACTTCAGAATTCTTATTTTAAATAATACGCTGTGTATTTTTCAGTAAGAAAATGTTGGCTTTTGCCTTCCGATCAACACTGAAAAGATATTGACTTCGGAATCGACCAATCAGAATCCAGTATGTAGCCAAGTCATTTAACAAAATCAAACTTCGGACTGCACTCACGGAAATCAATGAGGCTTGTTTAGAGAGAATCATTGGGACCAGTGAGAACAGTGGAACACCGAATCAGATCAACATCCGTGATAATAGCCCATGCCAGCCATACAGCGGCGAAAATGTAATTAAATCCTCGGTGTTACACTCGACAACTCCGCAAAGACATCTTAATAAAAGGGCTCTTCGACAAACAGCAGAATGTGACCAACCCAGCAAAAGGTTGGTGTACAGTTTGCTGACTGCTAAAGTCTTTTTGTATCAAAAGCAGCCGGACATTCGTATCTTACTTGAATTGTTCTGTATGTATGTGGCCTTGCATCAACTGTTGTCCAACTGGTCGAAATTCCTTAGCAGTTTTGTCGAGTTTGAACTGTGTGAAGCTGTCCTGTCATTATTATGTATACAGGGATATAAATGCAATAAATACACATTACAAGCGACCACATGCACAAAAGTTAACAATAGTTAACTAATTCCGCTAACTACTGTGTTGGAAGCCAGAACATCCGAAAATAAATTAATAAATTTCCCTTGTTGAACAAACGCAAATCCACCTAAAATTGTTTGCGTGATACAGCTATATCAACCGACTTTCGCTTCTAGGAGTATAGTTAACTGCAGAGTAAAGTTTTGTGAATACTGGGGAAGGGGTTCAAAAGCGAATCCTCTAACAATCAAGAACTTAATATAAGTTTTACACATTCTCCAACGAAAAGTAAGGGTCGGTGGATCTCAACTCTATAATCATATAACACTTAAAATTGATGGCACCTGTCCAGGGCAACTAAAAACTCGCCAACAACATTAGGTGAATAAAATCAGTGTCAAGTTATACGAGGAAATACATGCTTACATGTAAGTCGTTAAGCGCTACTCTCACTAATTAAGTTAAGAAAAAATACCCACTGTGATGTAAGATCTACTTATTCCTAACTGAATACCGAATAGTTAAAACAAATACCAACAAGTATGAATTCCTGATATAAACACAGAGGTATCAGACAACAAAGATTATAAGTGAGTTGAAGTTTTATGGTAAAATTATTTGTGCAAATTTTTTCTGCGTAACAATAATTTCCATAACACAAAAATAGCATCTCCGATAACACACACAAAAATCCCGTTTTCCATTGAAACATTTCGTCAACGAAATAAAAATGAGCACAATTCCTTAAACATGTCTAAACCAGCAACATGCGTTTCCACAAATCCAGAAGTGAACGAGTTAAACCGAAGCTCAAGAGTCCTGCTCTAATACCAAACCTTGGACATAAAATTGCAAAAACACTTCACCTTTTTCACTTTCTACTAATGCTAGAGTACTCAAAACAAAACAAAAAACTTATACAATGATTTGTGACGTCTTGGTATCAATCTGGATACCATTACTTCCGGCACTTTTCATCACATTTTGCTGCCATGGCTTGTAGTGATTTTGGTAACCCTTTAGTACTTTCTGCGATTTGAAATGATTACGGCAGCAATTGTGACTTTTCAATTGGCGGCTCTTTCCCCATTTATCGCTCACGCTGTAAAATGGATAGTCGTCTTGCACTACTGAGTAAAAACACAGGCACTGGCCCGTAGATTGCCGGGGAGTGTGTATCACAGGAAATGCAATAAATAAGGCGAGATTCAGTCCAAATCGTAGGCGAGCACAGGGCTCAGCCATTTCTCCACGTCACTCAGCTCCCTGCCCGAGCGCTGCGCGTAGTCCATCACCTGAAACGAACGCACATAAATTACAGAAACTGCCGCAAAACAATGATACTTTTAGGCCATGAAGCAAAAGTCTTGTTTCTCATCCCACTTTTTCTTAAACTGACCTGGCGGCAGGCGATCTTTTTGTTTTTTTAATTTTTTTCCCTAAAAATTTTTTAGTAAAACAGATCCAGGCCAATGGAGCAAGCTGAAATTTTTGAATAAATGTCTCCTGAAAGGCCATTTTCAGTACTTTTTCTATCTTCCGGGTAAATACTTTTTATTAAAGATTATATACACCTGGTTGGCTGGTCGATTTCCTTTTCACTCGAATAGTTTTAGACCCGGTCGGGTCACATCTTTTTTTATTTGCAATCTAAGTGACCCGAACGGGGCGACGCGAAACTAGGCTACTTTTCCTTGTCTAGCAAAAACTGAAACGCGTTTGCAGATAATTTGCCTATTTACTAAAACAAATGTCCGCAGGCACCTAAACCTTAATAATCGTGAAAAGTTTGAACTTCAATTATGGGCCAACATTTGTTCACCTGATCTTTAGCGATTTTGCCTGTTGAAAAGTAGTACGAGCTTGGATGAGAGAAATATAGTCCCGATACGGAGGCGGCAGGATCCATGGCCAGTGATGACGTCAGGGTGATGCCCACCCTGTCTGCCGCTAGGAGTCGCCACATGGTCTCCTTTTCTGTGTGGTCAGGCTGACTCGGGTAGCCTGGAGCTGGGCGGATCCCCTGTAGAATGGCCACAAAAATCACAGCATAAACGTCCCAAATTCCCAAATTATGACATCAAAGAAAATGCGAAAAAGTTAGTAGAGTGACGTTTAAATAAAGTTATTTTTCGATGACAAAAACACATCCGACATTTTTAACTTTTTTACTGATAGAAAACAAACTGAGCACAAACAAAACAAAAATCGATCTTGAAAAAGAACTATTCCCTAAGTTGACTCATCATTTCTACACAGATGTGTTGTCACTCACGTGGTACTTGATTTTATGCAGGTCAGCAGCATGGAGTGTCTCATCTGAGGCGTAGCCCCACAGCTCCTTCCGTACACGTTCATGAAGCGCCTCCGCCACGCCCTGCCAAGAAATCAGTCGCCGTTACACGGGCAGCGTATTACTGTTCCTAGGCTAGTCACTGCCACTATCACAGAGAGAAGACATGACTGCACCTCGGCTAGTCACTGCCACCATCACAGAGAGAAGACATGACTGCGCCTCGGCTAGTCACTGCCACTATCATGGCGAAGACATGACTGCGACTCGGCTAGTCACTGCAACTATCATATGGGGACAGCATTACTGTACCTCGGCTAGTCACTGCCACTATCACAGCGAAGACATGACTGCACCTCGGCTAGTCACTGCCACTATCACGGCGAAGACATGACTAAACAGGGATAGCGCAGCAATATCCCGGCCAGTCACGGATATTACTTCACGGGGACAGTGTTACTATGCCCCGGCCAGTCACGGATATTACTTCACGGGGACAGTGTTACTATGCCCCGGCCAGTCACGGATATTACTTCACGGGGACAGCGTTACTAAGGGAGACGACCAAAAGCGCCCCGGGACGAAAGCGCCCCAATTTATGCAAATTAGGACTTAAGCGCATCCCGGACTAAAGCACACCCGGACTAAACCGCCCTTTTCGCATTTATTTTCCCAGTGAATGTTTGATTTAAATGAGAGTAAATAAAGTCACTTCTCTGTTTGAACTCTGTTCAGTTGTCTTAATTCTATAAAAATATCGATTGTTTTAATGCTATAAATCACACATAAGTTCATAGTTCATAATTCACTTGAATTAAACAACAGTTCATAATTCACGTAAAAGATCAGAGTTCACTGGAATCGCACTTTGTGTCCGAATTCTTGTATGGTATCGCCGTTAGATCGCGCCATGCATAGGGTCCTCAGGCGACTTTGCAGAGTCGTGTACTTAGAAGAGGTTGGGGTGACATCCGGAGTAGACGAAAATTAAGTACACGGTCAAAAGCCTCGTACTTTAGCATTTTAGACACTCTCTGGCATAGCTGGGTTTCTTTTTGATATTGAGTAGGCAATGCTTTGTATAAATGGATTTTCCTTTTGATGCTAAGTAATAAATGCTATGCAAAGAAGGGGGACTAGTGGAGTAAGGGGTTTGCTAATATATGACAGAGGGGCGCTTTGGTCCAAGGGCTCTTTAATCTGGGGTGCGCTTTAGTCCTAGCCTGCAAAAACGGGGACGCTTTTGACCGGGTTCGCTTTGGTCCGGAGGCGCTTTTGACCTACATTCTGTTACTATACCTCGGCTAGTCACGAATATTATTTCACGGGGGACAGTGTTATTTACCTCGGCCAGTCTGTCGGCCAGGGCTTTCACCATGATGATATTGTAGTCATCGTTGTCTGCCTGAAATCTGTAACACCAAGGCAAACCTCTGCTAAGTGCTTGGCTCTCAGAACACTTGTGCAACTTCCTTCCTCGAAAAACTACTCTTCCTTTTCACATCATTAATTTTACTTGCATGTGGAAAACGAAGCTAATACATTTTGACTTAATATTTAATTTTTATCTATTATCTTTTTCTTCTTTTTAAACTTAATAATATTTTTTACACAAAATATTAATATTATACGAATTTACTTTAGATCATTGTCTTTTTCTATTGGTCAGAGACAAACTACACATGCCCTAAACAAATGGCTCATGTCAACGGATTCAATAAAAAATGGGACTAAAACTTAAAAATATATATATAAACAAACAAATAAATAAATAAGAATGGATTACCATAAGGTGATACGTACTTGTCGCACATTTGTTGCGCACCAAAGCAGCTGACAGCGAAGGCGCCCAGGTAGTCCTGCAGGCCCGAGTCACGCGGCGCCACGAAGTCAGACAGACAGACGTACGCCTCGTCCGACGCCGAGTCCTTCTCCGCCTACACGCAGCCAACAAACAACAAGAATGTCACGGGGCACTGTGACCAGCCGTAACCTTGTTAAAAGGGGCAATCAGACCGCCGACCCCAGAAAGTCTCATCGGTTTTCAAAATATAGTTATGAAAAATTTTCACTCGTTTTCAAAATATAGATTTGAAAATTCGGTGAGTGGCGCAAATAGCCAGCATCACACGGCGGTGAGTGGCGCGAGTAGCCAAAAGCACAAGACGGGGAGTGGCGCCTGCCGCCTCACGCACCTGCTGTCTGAGGCCACGCAGCGTCTCCAGCACACTTCCGTTGTCGTCATACAGCTGTACGTCATCGCCCACGCTGTTGGCGCGCCAGAAGCCGACGACACCGCGACACTGCAGACAGCGTGTCCGCGCCACGTATCTCAACATGCTCTGTGCGTCGCTGAACACGCGCTTCGCTTCTTCGCCTAGCAACGCGAGCACATGGCACTGCTTTATAAGTAATGTCACGCGTCTTTTTTTATTTTGTTTCGTATTTTACAGCCTAAAACACTCCCCTCTTTTCAAGCGACAAGAGGTCTATATAAGGTCTGAATATAGAGAAAAATTAAATCTTGAACTTCAGTAATTTACCATGTTGGTATTTATTTGCGGTATCGCTTTGAGGCTACACATTCCATTTATCCCCTCTTAGACGCAATCCTCTCATTCCGTAATGCAGTTATTCAGACGAAGGGACTGATGGAAGTTTATGTCAACTTTGATTTAAAGTGTTCAATCGTTCAGTTTTCGCGTTTAATTTCGTCCAAAAAGTACAGACAAGTCCTTCTTGAAATACTATATTTTTAAAATGTTTCGCTGTTTCAAAGCGTTCTGTTAATTAAAGATCATATTTACCCACAGCTTTGTCTTTAAATATTTTTGGGTAACCCCTGTTTGGGTATTTTCCTCTCAGTTGCCACACGTCAAAGAATGGTTTCCAGTCTATGTAAGGTATTATGTCGTCAAGGTTACACTCAAGTATCTGAGTACCTAGGAATGATGGCTCACCTAAGAACGAGTACCAGACATCATCAGTGAGAACGCATGATACATATAGCTAGGTTGGTCGTGTTGAGTAACACCCATATTAAGTCGTTCATTTTAACGTATCTATAAACGACAACGTGGGTCTTATACAATCAATTATTTTTTATTACAATTAATACAAGAATTTCTGCAACTCCATACACGAAAATACTTTCAATGGAGATCGTGTTTTTATGGTTTGATCGCCAACTCTGAAGGTCCATTGTGATCGCCTTATGAACGCCGACTTACCCGCTGGGGGTCGCTCCACCCAGTCTATTTTAAATCTCCTCTTTCTGGTTTCCTCTATCGGTAGATACCGCCGGTCCTATGGGGATAAGAAAAGCACAGTTAGTAAAACACAAGGTTGCTCTAGTTCACGGTCTTTCTACAACAGCCGGGCTGTTTTAAAACAACGCTAAGTTACATGATCTTGAATCTGAACCTTTCATTACCTGAAGCGGTTTGACACACATATTAAACTAGAGCAGTGTGCACAGCCCACATATTCCCCACAGGCCCCTCATCAGATAAACACAGCCATCAATAGTCAATCGAGAGCTGAAATTTTCTAAGTCCAGCTGGTTCATTTTCCTTGGACGAACCTGGTCCATTTTCAATACGGATCTGTGTTTGTTCCCATAGAAACTACAAACCAAATTTCATTAAAACCCTTGCAGCAGTTTTTAAGCTATCGTGTTAACAAGCTGTTGATGACAGACCGACCGACAGACCGACACACGGTCGATCGCATATATTCCCCCTGTGGGGAATAAATAACAGTGCTATCTATCCGACCCTCTAGCATTGAATCCATTTGCTGCACGTAGCATCAGACACGTCTCAAGTTACTACAAAATTACTGAATTGAAGTGGCAGTTTCTTCTTCGTATTCAATTTTTCCCATTTATCCATCGCCAACTCCCACTACTGAAGTACCTATACGCCGCACACATCACGCACAGGTTTATTCGTAAATCAATGCTAAAAACCCCACCTGGATGCGAACACCCATCTTCCCGCCACCACCCCCCCCCCCTCTTCCCCCATCAAAACTGCGAGTGTTGACCTTGAGCGAGTCGTAGTGGTTCTCTCGCACTTCCTCGTACTCCTCGTTGATATCGTCCATGAAGTCCTCCCTCTGCTTGTCGTCAAGCAGGGACCCACACTGTCACGCACGTCAAGAAAAAAATAATGATAATAACAAATAAATAAATGAAATAATTGGTTTAGATTCTAAATCCTGAGTCTCGTGCGTATTTCGTACTGTTTAGTCAATATCAAAATTTACGTTACAATTCTGTGGTAAAAAATAATCTGACATGAAACTATCTAAGTTCAAGCGTATCTTACCATAGGTTCATAAAAAGCTATTAGCTTAAAAATGTGCGTTAAGAGTCATATTATAAACTGTATCATTGTCTCTATTTCTAAACGGCACGGCACTGGTGTGAAAGTGAGAGCAGAGCTCAAGACACAGCACAACGGAAGTGATGTCAGAGCGGAAATGACTGCATTAGGGGACGTGCACTCACCACGACGACGCTCTTAGAGGCATCGAGAACGTGCACGACTGGCTCGCGGTAGCGCGGCGCTATCTTCACCGCCGTGTGTTGCCTGAAACAACAACAGTAACAACTAGAGCAGTTTGCAAACCCACATATTTCCCACAGGCCCCCTATCAGTTAAACACGGCCATCAATAGTTGACATTTTCCAAGTCCAGCTGGTCCATTTTCCTTGGACGAACCTGGCCCATTTACAATACCGATCTGTTTTTGTTCCCATACCAAGTTTCATTAAAATCCTTTCAGGAGTTTTTAAGCTATCGTGTTGACAAGTTCTTGATGGCAGACCGACAGAGACGCGGTCGATCGCATATATTCCCTGTGGGGAATAAACAACAGAAATCCTGAGAAGTCCTGTAACACAACAATAGCTGCCGATACAGTCCTGAAAACACGCCTGGCAGCTTATCGTTGCGTACCTCGAAAACAGGTGAGAGTCACCAACAAGAAGCACTCCTTTTTTAAAGCTCGCCATTAAATGTCATTTATATACTGTATTATCTTAGAGATTTTGTTGAGAATGACTGGATAAAAATAACCCAAAAATTGTCGGAAGGTTTCCGAAGCATATCTACTCACTTGGATGTCGTAGCACCGCCAATCAGAAGCGGTACTTTCATGCCAACGCGTTCCATCTCCTTGGCAACGTGGATCATTTCATCCAATGAGGGTGTAATTAATCCCGACAAGCCGATTATATCTGAAACGACAAAACAGCAAAAACCTTGCGTCTTCAGTAAATCTGGTGCGAAACCCTTTTCTCTCTACAGAACCTAAATCAGAACTTTTCTGAGATGATCTTTATACCTACTGAAGCAATTTTTTTTTTAAATTGGTAACAACAGTTTCTTATATGAAGTAAGATATAACAACTGAGTGCCTTGTTCAATCATTTTAGAAACTTTGCTTAACACAGTGTGTCGATTTTTATTTGTCCCATTATAAGAACAGTTTTTGAAATGGAGGCTGAATCTCGCACATAGCCTCACGACGTCTACACAAGGCAAAAATAGAGAATCCTTGCGTCCGTCCATGCGGATCTTGCCCACTTAAAGTCGCTATTATACAAACTAGTTGGTGATTTATGTAACTTTTATATGATTTTTACCTGCTTTTTCTTTGACCGCAGTCTCAAGGATTTTCTCACACGGGCACATGACGCCCAAATCAATCACCCTATTGATACAAATAATCAATAATTTAAGGATTGCCTTACACGAATGCACCACACAAGACTGAATGTACAGTTCGAAACGTTATCAAATGTCGATCGTTTATGACTTTTTAAAATGCAGATAACCACCGCAATTTTTTACATTAAGTATACACATTTCAAGAAGAGATTCTGGAGTTCAGTCTTTGTGTCACTCTCATACAATGAACATAATGAATACGGACGGTCAAAACGGACCTCCTCGCCTCAAATCTGCATCTGAACTAAATAATTAGGCTGCTGAATAGCTTTTGCTTCCAGTGAAATTGACGTGTGATTGACATTTTTTTTTGGGCGGGGGGGGGGGGGGGGATGGGAGGGCAGGGGGGCTGGTTGGAGTGGGCGGCTTAACCTGTAGTTGTTACAGCCCAGCACGACGCCGACTATGTTCTTGCCGATATCGTGGGGGGAGGGGGGGGGAGGGGGGGGGGCTGGTTGGAGTGGGCGGCTTTACCTGTAGTTGTTACAGCCCAGCACGACCCCGACAATGTTCTTGCCGATATCGTGCACGTCTCCCTTCACCGTGGCCAGAACGATCGTGCCCACAAACGCAGACGAGAGATCCGCCACGACGCCCGCCTCTGCCTTCGCCTGCCTGTAACACGTAAACGATATCAATAATTAAACCAACCAATAACAAGGCAAGAGTCAACCACAAAACCTCCCCTGCACCTCTCCCCCGCCCCCCCCCCCCCCGTTCGACAGTCATCCTGTTAACAAAATCAAGTGTCTACAACAGACACACATACATCACATACATACCTCAAACATACCCACACACAGAAAGCACAAAAACAAAATGCAGGGTTCGTGCGGAATTTTCTTGAGCAAATTCCAGGAGTTTCCAGGAGATTTTAGACCCAATTTCCAGGAGTTTTCCAGGATATTTCATAACTTTTCCAGATTTTTTATTGAGAAAGAAAGAAAACAAACGTTTTTCTAATGGCCTCCCACACTCCCCTACAGCCGTCCCCTCCACCAATTTTATTTAATCTTTATCCGTTCACACATTAAGATACGAAAATAAAATTAAGGATTTTTTTCCATCCCAATACGCAAAACACAATATGCAATGATACAGATTTCTCAATCACTATGCGCGCTTGAGCCGAGCTATAAAAACTGTGTTTGAAGAAGCTAAATTATAGGCCTAAATATGCGTGCGCATGCGTTTGGGTACATAGAGTCCCACTGGACACCCTGACTCTGCAAGGCCTTTTATCTAAGTCCTACCCCTTGTGTAAGTAATATGTGAACGGCCTAAATTCTTGAATTTTTATCTTGAATGCGAACGTTTGCTAAATAACTCAAGAAATGGTCAAAAAAGTTAAAAATCAAAAATTTTAAAATTCGCCAAAAATACCTTTTCAATGGAAACGAAGAAAAACTTTGCAGTATACATTTGCGCCATATGTGTGTTCTTCTTGTGACGTCTGAGCCTTATGCAACGAACTGTTTTGGAGATATAGCCTGCCAAAGTGAAAAAAATGCACGAACCCCCCCCCTCCCCCTATGCTAAAAATTTTTCCAAAAATAGCATTTTTGAAGGAACGAAAAAAATAACACGGGCATCAGCTAGACATGCACCTCAATAAAAGTGTATGTTTTGAGAAAAATCGACTCATTAATTTCATAAGAACTCACTGCGGACAGACGGACGGACACACCAAATGCTATACATGTCTCCCTTAGGGGGAGACATATAATAACGCTGTAACCCAGAGCATTCAAGATAACAATTCCGAACTTGAAATGTATCACGATCATAACGGACATGGCAATATTTATCTTTATTGCCAGAAGTTCATAAGAAAGTGTCTACGATCTACCAAACTCTGATAAATAGGACAAATAGAAAAATCATCCTGTTTTTATATAATTATATCAAAATCTGGATATGCATATGAATAAGAAAATACAAATTAATTATGATTTCGATTTCCAGGAGTTTTCCAGGAGTCTTGATGGAATTCCAGGAGTTTTCCAGGAGGTTTTGTGACCATTTCCAATTTCCAGGAGATTTCCAGGTTTTCCAGGAGGCGCACGAACCCGGAAAATGTTTCTCCTCTATGGGCTAAACATAATTAAAACAAGCAAGATGCATGCTCTTACTGAACGTCTGTTGTGCATTTTGAGAAAGAATGAAATGAGGCTACATGTCTTCGGTCGGGGCCCTTTCGGTCTGGGTTAATCGAACCCTAATTTATGTATTAAATAGTAAACTTTCAGTTTTAAATTGAGAAAGATTCTTTGAGGAACAATTTCTACACTTGTCGGTGCCAAACTCGACATCAGACAGGCATAAAACTTGCATTATGATCTACACGGCGTCACTAGTTCTCCGATCGTACCGTTCCGCCTCCATGAAAGGAATGAGGTAGCCCACAGCTTTCTTCATGACGCGGGCAGACTTGATGACCTGTGGCAGAAACATCTTTCCGGCGCCGAATAAGTCCCCGACGACACTCATGCCCTGCACACAAACCCAACAGCGAAACTGATTAGTTTGTATATTTATTTTTGCAAAGTTTTATCTAGCGATAAATAATGTGCTTTTAACATCTGAGAAGTTTTCACTTAAATCATTTTACCTTTTATCGATTTATGGTACACATGTTTTCTTTATTTTGCTTTGGGCTGTGTGTATCAGCTAAAACCGAAAAAAATATTGTGGTCACGTGACTGACCTGCATAAGCGGGCCTTCGATGACGTTGAGCGGTCGCGGGTACTTATCTACGCATGCGCGGGCTTCTTCAGTATCTGCCACGATGTGCTTCTCTATACCCTGTATGAAATGAGTATCGAAGAAGTATCCATGAGAACGGTAAACTGGAGACTGCTACTGATTTGAACCTTTGTCTATCGATCTATCGCACTGACGTATTTATTCCACACAAAACACCGCTTCCCGACAGTTTCTAACCGATGGCAGAATTTCATCAGACATTTTGAAATTATTTTCTTTTAAATCGAAATATACTGACCTTAACTAGCGAGTACTTGATCCTCTCTTCCACAGTATTATTCCGCCATTCGTCGGTGACAACCGCCACCTTGCCGCCACCCGCCATACTCTGAAAGATAAATATCACGAGTCTTCCATCGGGTGACTGTTACAGCGTTTTCCTTCGAAGTGCTTTAAGATTTTGTTCTTGTGTCACCCCCTCCTTGCTCCCATTTTCATGTTAAGGGATGAGGCGAATTGTGGCAATACCTCGGCATAGACGAGCAGCTTTTCGGTGCCGTCGGGGTCGCGGTTCCACAGCAGGTCCTCACACAGCTTCAGCAGGCGCGGTTCTATGTCGTCATAGACCGGAAGTTGTCCCGCGTTCACGATCCCCATGTCCATGCCAGCCTACGCCAAACAACATTAATCTTTACAAGGATACAGGTGGAAATCCCCACCCCCACCCCAACATACGAACATACACCCCACCCTTATTAACTTACTGAGCGGTGGCAACTCCCCCAGTTTTTTAATGGCAGACGGAAGGAGATACTATGAATAGGGACATCGGAAATCACGCTGGTGACTAAAAAATGAAAAGGTTGAATTTATTACCAAAACCATTCAAGGAGCTGAACGGATCGACATGCATTTATACGCGGACGAATTACCTTGATAGCATGGTAAAGGAAGACGCTGTGCATGGCCTCCCGCACTACTTCCTTACCGCGGAAGGAGAAGGAGAAGTTGGACACCCCACCGCTCACGCGCGCACCCGGCAATGTATCCTGCAGCGAAAGGTTAACTTTCTTGATGCATCTTTTAAATTTTATCGATTTGCCACCAATGGTTTTCAGCTGGGACAAAAATATCAAAACTGCTATTAACTTCAATCCTGTTTTACAATAATATCAGTTGCTTCTGAGAAAGAGCTCGTACCTTGATTGTTTTCGCGGCCTTGATAAAATCAATGCCGTATTCATTGTGCTCTTCTATTCCCGTGGCGATGGTCAAGATGTTCGGGTCAAAGATAATGTCATTCGGGTTAAACCCGACCTTCTCCACCAGTACGCTGTAAGACCGTGTGCAAATCTCCACCTTTCTCTCATAGTCAGCTGCCTGCATTTTACAATATAATACGAAAACATTTTCTTTTGTCAAGTGGCGCGAAAATGATAATATCTGAGAACAACAAGTTTGTCCAAGGACAAAGTCCCAGCTTACGAAAAGCAATAAGACCCATTCCAGCGTGCATAAGCGAAGGAATTTCCCTGAAATATCAAGCTTCAAAAGATGAGACGGCAAAGAACTAGCTCAATAATTAATTTAGCACCGGACCAGAACATAGATCGATAAATGCATACAAAGATTTCTTTCCCAGAAAAATGGGGAACACATTTTTTGTATATCTGGTAGACCGGATAGTTCGCCATAGATGCCTTCAAACAACGCTCGCATTTCGGACCAGTGCGCATATTTATGTAACTTGCCTCGATGCGCGGTTCTAATTCAGACAAGTGCGCATGTTTATTTAATTTGCGTTGATGCGCGGCTCTCATTTTGGAACAGTGCACATGTTTATTTAACTTAATAAAGATTAATGCGCGGTTCTTATTCCAGACCAATGCGCATGTTCATTTTACTTTCGTACTTATTTTGGACAAGTGCACAAGTTTCCTTAGGTTGTCTTGATGCGTGGGTCACAACTTTCGTACATTATCGCCCAATGTTCCCTATTACCGCCCACCCGAAAAATATTATATTTATCATATTATCGGGTCCTAGAATTGTTTTCTGCACTTTTAAAGCGAAAATTACAACTTTCTTGCATTATCGCCCAATATTCCCTATTATCGCTTACCCGAAAAATATAACATTTATCATATTTTCGGGTCATAGAATTGATTCCTGCACTTTTAAAGCGAAAATTACAATTTTCTTGCATTATCGCCCAATGTTCCCTATTATCGCCGACACGAAAAATATCATATTTATCATATTTTCGGGTCATAGAATTGATTATTGCACTTTTAAAGCAAAAATTACAACTTTCTTACATTATCGCCCAATGTTCCCTGTTATCGCCCACACGAAAAATATCACATTTATCATATTTTCGAGTCATAGAATTGTTTCCTGCACTTTTAAAGCGAAAATTACAACTTTCTTGCACTATCGCCCAATGTTCCCTATTATCGACCACCCGAAAAATATCATATTTATCATATTTTCGGGTCACAGAATTGATTCCTGCACTTTTAAAGATAAAAATTACAATTTTCTTACATTATCGCCCAATATTCCCTATTATCGCCCACCCGAAAAATATCACATTTATCATATTTTCGGGTCATAGAATTGATTCCTGCACTTTTAAAGCGAAAATTACAACTTTCTTGCATTATCGCCCAATATTCCCTATTATCGCCCATCCGAAAAATATCATATTTATCATATTTTCGGGTTATAGAATTGATTCCTGCTCTTTTAAAGCGAAAATTACAACGTTCTTACATTATCGCCCAATGTTACCTATTATCGCCCACACGAAAAATATTATATTTATCATATTTTCGGGTCCTAGAATTGTTTCCTGCACTTTTAAAGCGAAAATTACAACTTTCTTGCATTATCGCCCAATGTTCCCTATTAACGCCCATCCAAAAAATATCATATTTATCATATTTTCGGGACATAGAATTGATCCCTGCACTTTTAAAGCGAAAATTACATTTTTCTTGCATTATCGCCCAATATTCCCTATTATCGCCCATCCGAAAAATATCATATTTATCATATTTTCGGGTTATAGAGTTGTATTCTGCTCTTTTAAAGCGAAAATTACAATTTCTTACATTATCGCCCAATGTTCCCATTATCGCCCACACGAAAAATATTATATTTATCATATTTTCGGGTCCTAGAATTGTTTCCTGCACTTTTAAAGCGAAAAATACAACTTTCTTGCTTTATCACCCAATATTCCCTGTTATCGCCCACCCGTAAAATATCACATTGATCATATTTTCGGGTCACAGAATTGATTCCTGCACTTTTAAAGCGAAAATTACAACTTTCTTGCATTATCGCCCAATGCTCCCTATTATCGCCCACACGAAAAATATCACATTTATCATATTTTCGGGTCATAGAATTGATTCCTGCACTTTTAAAGCGAAAATTACAACTTTCTTGCATTATCGCCCAATGTTCCCTATTATCGCCCATCCAAAAAATATCACATTTATCATATTTTCGGGACATAGAATTGATCCCTGCACTTTTAAAGCGAAAATTACAACTTTCTTGCATTATCGCCCAATATTCCCTATTATCGCCCATCCGAAAAATATCATATTTATCATATTTTCGGGTTATAGAGTTGATTCCTGCTCTTTTAAAGCGAAAATTACAACTTTCGTACATTTTCGCCCAATGTTCCCATTATCGCCCACACGAAAAATATTATATTTATCATATTTTCGGGTCCTAGAATTGTTTCCTGCACTTTTAAAGCGAAAATTAAAACTTTCTTGCATTATCGCCCAATATTCCCTATTATCGCCCATCCGAAAAATATCACATTTATCATATTTTCGGGTTATAGAATTGATTCCTGCTCTTTTAAAGCGAAAATTACAGTTTTCTTACATTATCGCCCAAAGTTACCTATTATCGCCCACACGAAAAATATTATATTTATCATATTTTCGGGTCCTAGAATTGTTTCCTGCACTTTAAAAGCGAAAATTACAACTTTCTTTCATTATCGCCCAATGTTCCCTATTATCGCCGACACGAAAAATATCATATTTCTCATATTTTCGGGTCATAGAATCGATTATTGCACTTTTAAAGCGAAAATTACAACTTTCTTACATTATCGCCCAATGTTCCCTATTATCGCCCACACGTAAAATATTATATTTATCATATTTTCGGGTCCTAGAATTGTTTCCTGCACTTTTAAAGCGAAAATTACAACTTTCTTGCTTTATCGCCCAATATTCCCTGTTATCGCCCACCCGTAAAATATCACATTGATCATATTTTCGGGTCACAGAATTGATTCCTGCACTTTTAAAGCGAAAATTACAACTTTCTTGCATTATCGCCCAATGTTCCCTATTATCGCCCTCACGAAAAATATCACATTTATCACATTTTCGGGTCATAGAATTGATTCCTGCACTTTTAAAGCGAAAATTACAACTTTCTTGCATTATCGCCCAATGTTCCCTATTATCGCCCATCCAAAAAATATCATATTTATCATATTTTCGGGACATAGAATTGATCCCTGTACTTTTAAAGCGAAAATTACAACTTTCTTGCATTATCGCCCAATATTCCCTAATATCGCCCACACGAAAAATATCACATTTGTCATATTTTCGGGTCATAGAATTGATCCCTGCACTTTTAAAGCGAAAATTACAACTTTCTTGCATTATCGCCCAATGCTCCCTATTATCGCCCACACGAAAAATATCACATTTATCATATTTTCGGGTCATAGAATTGATTCCTGCTCTTTTAAAGCGAAAATTACAACTTTCTTGCATTATCGCAAAATGTTCCCTATTATCGCCCATCCGAAAAATATTATATTTATCATATTTTCGGATTATAGAATTGATTCCTTCTCTTTTAAACCGAAATTTAAAACTTTCGTAAATTATCGCCCAATGTTCCCTATTATCGCCCACACGAAAAATATTATATTTATCATATTTTCGGGTCCTAGAATTGTTTCCTGCACTTTTAAAGCGAAAATTACAACTTTCTTGCTTTATCGCCCAATATTCCCTGTTATCGCCCACCCGTAAAATATCACATTGATCATATTTTCGGGTCACAGAATTGATTCCTGCACTTTAAAAGCGAAAATTACAACTTTCTTGCATTAAAGCCCAATGTTCCCTATTATCGCCGACACGAAAAAATCACATTTATCATATTTTCGGGTCATAGAATTGATTCCTGCACTTTTTAAGCGAAAATTACAATTTTCTTACATTATCGCCCAATATTCCCTATTATCGCTTATCCGAAAAATATCACATTTATCATATTTTCGGGTCATAGAATTGATCCCTGCACTTTTAAAGCGAAAATTACAACTTTCTTGCATTATCGCCCAATGCTCCCTATTATCGCCCACACGAAAAATATCATATTTATCATATTTTCGGGTCATAGAATTGATCCCTGCTCTTTTAAAGCGAATATTACAACTTTCTTGCATTATCGCCCAATATTCCCTATTATCGCCCATCCGAAAAATATCACATTTATCATATTTTCGGGTTATAGAATTGATTCCTGCTCTTTTAAAGCGAAAATTACAGTTTTCTTACATTATCGCCCAATGTTACCTATTATCGCCCACACGAAAAATATTATATTTATCATATTTTCGGGTCCTAGAATTGTTTCCTGCACTTTAAAAGCGAAAATTACAACTTTCTTTCATTATCGCCCAATGTTCCCTATTATCGCCGACACGAAAAATATCATATTTCTCATATTTTCGGGTCATAGAATCGATTATTGCACTTTTAAAGCGAAAATTACAACTTTCTTACATTATCGCCCAATGTTCCCTATTATCGCCCACACGTAAAATATTATATTTATCATATTTTCGGGTCCTAGAATTGTTTCCTGCACTTTTAAAGCGAAAATTACAACTTTCTTGCTTTATCGCCCAATATTCCCTGTTATCGCCCACCCGTAAAATATCACATTGATCATATTTTCGGGTCACAGAATTGATTCCTGCACTTTTAAAGCGAAAATTACAACTTTCTTGCATTATCGCCCAATATTCCCTATTATCGCCCTCACGAAAAATATCACATTTATCACATTTTCGGGTCATAGAATTGATTCCTGCACTTTTAAAGCGAAAATTACAACTTTCTTGCATTATCGCCCAATGTTCCCTATTATCGCCCATCCAAAAAATATCATATTTATCATATTTTCGGGACATAGAATTGATCCCTGCACTTTTAAAGCGAAAATTACAACTTTCTTGCATTATCGCCCAATATTCCCTAATATCGCCCACACGAAAAATATCACATTTGTCATATTTTCGGGTCATAGAATTGATCCCTGCACTTTTAAAGCGAAAATTACAACTTTCTTGCATTATCGCCCAATGCTCCCTATTATCGCCCACACGAAAAATATCACATTTATCATATTTTCGGGTCATAGAATTGATTCCTGCTCTTTTAAAGCGAAAATTACAACTTTCTTGCATTATCGCAAAATGTTCCCTATTATCGCCCATCCGAAAAATATTATATTTATCATATTTTCGGATTATAGAATTGATTCCTTCTCTTTTAAACCGAAATTTAAAACTTTCGTAAATTATCGCCCAATGTTCCCTATTATCGCCCACACGAAAAATATTATATTTATCATATTTTCGGGTCCTAGAATTGTTTCCTGCACTTTTAAAGCGAAAATTACAACTTTCTTGCTTTATCGCCCAATATTCCCTGTTATCGCCCACCCGTAAAATATCACATTGATCATATTTTCGGGTCACAGAATTGATTCCTGCACTTTAAAAGCGAAAATTACAACTTTCTTGCATTAAAGCCCAATGTTCCCTATTATCGCCCACACGAAAAAATCACATTTATCATATTTTCGGGTCATAGAATTGATTCCTGCACTTTTTAAGCGAAAATTACAATTTTCTTACATTATCACCCAATATTCCCTATTATCGCCTATCCGAAAAATATCACATTTATCATATTTTCGGGTCATAGAATTGATCCCTGCACTTTTAAAGCGAAAATTACAACTTTCTTGCATTATCGCCCAATGCTCCCTATTATCGCCCACACGAAAAATATCATATTTATCATATTTTCGGGTCATAGAATTGATTCCTGCTCTTTTAAAGCGAATATTACAACTTTCTTGCATTATCGCAAAATGTTCCCTATTATCGCCCACCCGAAAAATATTATATTTATCATATTTTCGGGTCCTAGAATTGTTTCCTGCACATTCAAAGCGAAAATTACAACTTTCTTGCTTTATCGCCCAATGTTCCCTATTATCGCCCACTTGAAAATATCATAGAAATGACCTACTGACAACAAAATTACTGAAAAATCCAACCAAAAGTACTTGCATGTAACATATTGTGCCCATCTGCAAAGTGAAACTGCTTTTTTAAGAAGAAAAATGGAAATTTCCATTTTTTCAAAAGCTGCAAACTTCGAAGCTCAGTAGATTCAAAAATAAGGCGAAATTCAAGAATCGAAAAATGTACTTTTTTCACCCCTTAGTTCTAGTTTCTTCATAACAAATTTCGGAATCTTCCGATGAAAAATGAGGGACTAGATAGATTTTTTCGTATTTTGCCCAAATTGGCAATAAAATCGCCAAAAATGGTTTAAACCAAAAAATAAAAAAAATTCCTAATGCAGTAGAAGGTTAAAAACTCGCGTTTAAAATTTGGTACGAATCGGATGAAAAATAAAAAAGATATTCCACTTTAACTACTTTGTTAAGAAAAAAAAATGGAAATTTGCCAATTTTTAGAAGTTGCAAACTTTGAAGCTCAGAAGATTCAAAAATAAGGCGAAATTCAAAAATCGAAAAAAATTCTTTTTTCACCCCTTAGTTCTAGTTTCTTCATGAAAAATTTCGGAATCTTCCGATGAAAAATGAGGGACTAGATAGGTTTTTTCGTATTTTGCCCAAATTGGCAATAAAATCGCTAAAAATGGTTTAAACCAAAAAATAAAAAAAATCCTAATGCAGTAGAAGGTTAAAAACTCGTGTTAAAAATTTGGTACGAATCGGATAAAAAAAAAAATTCCATTTTAACTACTTTGTTAAGAAAAAAAAAATGGAAATTTGCCAATTTTTAGAAGTTGCAAACTTTGAAGCTCAGTAGATTCAAAAATAAGGCGAAATACAAAAATCGAAAAAAGTAATTTTTTTACCCCTTAGTCCTAGTTTCTTCATAAAAAATTTCGGAATCTTCCGATGAAAAATGAGGGACTAGATAGGTTTTTTCGTATTTCGCCCAAATTGGCAATAAAATCGCCAAAAATGGTTTAAACCGCAAGAATAAAAATATTTCCTAATGCAGTAAAGGGTTAGGAACTCGTGTTTAAAATTTGGTAAGAATCGGATAAAAAATAAAAAAGTTATTCCACTTTTAACGGTCGAATTGAATTTTTTTTCTTCAAAAATTCCCCTAAAATTCAAAAATCATCCGATCGACTAAAAAAGCACAAGCCGTATGCACGACTCCTTAGGGATGCCTCACACCAAAAATAAATGACATCGAATCAAAATTGTAGGAGTAGATGCATTTTGAATTATTTTCGAAAATTTTGCTTTAAAAATTCCCCAAAAATACAAAAATTGCGCGATCGACTAAAAAAGCACAAGCCGTATGCACGACCCTTTAGGGGTGCCTCATACCAAAAATAAATGACATCGGGTCAAAAATGTAGGAGGAGATACATTTTAAAATTTTTTCTTTAAAAATTCGCCAAAAATTCAAAAATCACCCGATCGACTAGAAAAGCACAAGCCGTATGCACGACCCCTTAGGGATGCCTCACACCAAAAATAAATGACATCGGATCAAAATTGTAGGAGGAGATGCATTTTGAACCAAAGTTTACTAAATAAACAACTAACTAACTAACTAACTAACTAACTAACTAACTAACTAACTAACTAACTAACGGACACCGCCCGCAAACCGATAGGAATACCCCAGCTTACGTGTAACGTAAGCTGGGCTAAAAACGCCCCCCAGGTGACTTTTTACGTTAAAAAATATAAGTGCAAATAAATCCACACGAGGGATCTTTTTTTGCTCTATTTTATCAGAAAATCTCCGACATTACAGTGTATTATTGACCATTGATCCAAATCATTATTTTCTCAAACAACACATTAATTCTCCGAACGCCTACAATAGAAAGACTCATTTTCCCCCCGAATGTGAAGTAAAATATGCCTGATCTGCCCAGCAGTGCACACGGTAAACAAACCTGTCCGACTTCATCGAAGGCCATGACAACGACGGCGGCCCCATGCTTCTTGATGACTCGGGCCTTGTTCACGAAGTCCTCTTCACCTTCCTTCAGGCTTATACTGTTCACGATACACTTGCCTTGCGCACATTTTAGTCCAGCCTCAATCACCGAGAATTTGGAGGAATCAATGCAGAGCGGCACCTGGAATGGTGTGAGAACAGTACCCCTGAACATCTCTTCACGTCTTATAGGTTTCCCCATACTCAAACCATCTGAGTACTTTGGTAGAATTAAGACATGAAGATCAATCGAGTGAGTGTTGTGTTTTGCTGCGATGACAGTGTGTCATAAATTTAAGATATGGGACCTAATCGAGTGAGTATTGTATTTGATGCGTGTCACAGAAGCTAGCGCATGCGTAAAACAGACCGATTATCGCGAACCACATGCACAGCGACCTGTAGTTTACGCTCAGTTATTTCCAAACCAGTATATCACTGGTAAGATGAACATTGAAAGACATTTATAAAATTTAATTTCAAGAAACGGTTCTCTAACTGATCACTATGAAAATCCAAGTGCCAAGAACTACGGAGCTTCACCAAAACTTGCACTGCAAATGATAAAGAGCCCTCCTACAGCCTCCACCCCTCCTCCTCTCCCCCCCCCCAATTTCTTTTTTGTTTTCTTGGAATATGAACCTTGGCAATGTCGGGTTCGGTAGCGATGAGGTTGAGGAATTTGGTGATGGCGGCCTTGCCGTCTAGCAGACCCTCGTCCATGTTGATGTCCAGAATCTGCGCGCCATTCTCCACCTGCAGCTTGGCAATGTTAAGCGCCTCCTGGTAAAAACATTACACAAACCATTGTGCATCAATCAATTTGCTTTTCATATGTAAAATAGGACTCATTTTGCAACATTTTTTCAAAATATCAACTCTTTAATCAAAGAAGCATTTTTTTAACTGACTTCTGAAAATACGCGATCGCATAAAAAAACAGGGGTTCTAAAATAAGAAAGATTACCAGAAGCAATTCTTAGAAATGTTGCTAATTCCTGCACTCTCAAGAACATTCATCTGCGAAACCAAATTGCCAAAGAATACTGCTTCACCCGCCTGTCAGACTTACTTCACCTCCACACGTCCAATAAACAAACCAGTCTAATCACAAACCAATCAGTCTCAGCTCTTCCGCCAATCAGCCTTACTCTATCCACGAATCAGTCTCACCTCCTCCGCCAATAAGCCTTACTCTATCCACCACTCAGTCTTAGCTCCTTCGCCAGTCAGCCTTCCTCTATCCACCAATCAGTCTCACCTCCTCCCCCAATCAGTCTTAGCTCCTCAGTCACTCAGCCCACCAATCAGTCTTAACTCCTCCGCCATTCAGCCTTATTGCAAATGCCAGCCATTCTATCGCCACTCGCCTACGTCACACCGCTAACGCCCACCTGTACTGTAACTGTTTTGCAACTGACATCAACCAGCACTAACACTCCATTGTCCACTCATAAACTAGTGATCCTAACCAATCAAGCACCTGCATTCCGTTCATCGACATAAATCAGTTTTACCTCATATTTGCCATCCTTGATGAGCCTGCAGAACTTGCGGGAGCCGGCTACATTGCACCTCTCCCCGATGTTTACGAAGTTCGTGTACGGCCCTATCCGCATGGCCTCCAAGCCGCTCAGTGACATGTACTCGCCGTAAACATCCTTGGGAATCTGTCTGTTGACAACGATCTCTTTAACTTTTAACAGCGTTCACGGCTGCGGATTTTAAACCTGCACCAGGGTCGCGGAGTGGACGGGGGCGGAGGGGGGTGGCATGGTAGGAGCGTGATCTTCTTCCACGCTCAAAATTGTGGAAGAAGATCAATTTTGAAAATCGGCCAAAAAAAATTCAAAAAGGGTAAATTTGGCCAATTTTTGCCAAATCGCCAACACATTACTTTTTTCAAGAGACAACAATCTAGAAAACATGTGCAAACATTTTGAAAAAAATCCAATCAAAATTGTGGGAGAAGAAGCACTTTGAAAACCAGCAGACAAAAAATTTCAAAATGGTCCTTTTTAACCAATTTTTTGGCGAACGTCCAAAAAAAGTAATTTTTCAAGACAGGACTACTTAGGAAACATTTGAAGGCAATCCAATCAAAATTGTGGAAGAAGAAGCATTTGTAAGACTGGCTACATAAAATATTAAAATACACCCCTCCACCCCCCCCCCCCCCCCCCCATTTAGGTCAGTTTTTGGTGGATCGCCAAAAAAAAACAAAAAAACAAGCCAGACCCCAACCGCACACTGTGAGTGACTAAACGATAACAATCACTGAAATACAGGAATCAGCAATTTTTAACAAGTCGCACTCTTGGCAATTTTTGGCTGATTTGAAAACTTCGATATATATATATATTCACTGTGCAAGGTAGCACATGCCTAGGATGAATAGTTTCGGAGAACTCGCGGAGAAATCACCCTAGTCTTAATTCCAGTTATCTAAAAAGAATCACAGTTTTTAACAAGTCGCCATTTTGGCAATTTTTGGCCGATTTGAAAAATAAACACTACGTTGCACAACTTCAATATATATATTTTCACTGTGCAAGGTTGCATATGCCTAGGGTAGATAGTTTCGGAGAACTTGCGGGGAAACAAAACAGCATCCAAAGTGTGACACACGGACGGACGGACAGAGGGCAATCCTATAGACCCCGCTTGGGGTCTAAAAAATATTCAAGACAGGCCTTCATAGTAAAGATTTCTGCAAAATTCAAAGTGTGGGAAAAGAAAATTTTAAATGCCCCCATTTGGCGAATTCTTGGCGGATCGCCAAAAAAGCAGCTTTTCAAGTGAATGTTTATGCAAAATCTGAAGACAACCCGACGAAAATTGTAAGAGAAGACGCATTTTGAAAATTGTCAACCAAAAATTTCAATTGCTCCCCCACCCCCATTGGGCAATTTTTGGCGAATTCTTAAAACAAGAAATTTTTCAACAGAGACCTCCCTAGAGAATACTCGTACAAAATTTGAAAGGAATCCGATCAAAACTGAGGAAGCAGAAGCATTTCAAGTAAAGACTTACATACGTACTTACGTACACAAGGACAGACAGACGATGTTGCCTCCACCCCCCCCTCCCCCCCCCCCCCCCCGCCATCACCCCCTCCTCCCGCAAAGGATGTGATAAACATCAGAATCTAAAGATGCACAAAACCGCAAAACAAACCGCCAAATAAACACTTTCATAGAGCATTTCTAACAACTTTAGCCAATCAATCTGTTGGGCATACGTACATTTTCTTATTTTATTTGCACATGTTTTTTTTTATCTCCTTAAAATAACAAACTGACAGACTGAGTGTATATTGTAAACACTACCTTGGTTGATACGGCGCCACGGCCTCGGCGATGGCGCGAATGTGCTCGGGGGTAGTGCCACAGCAGCCGCCCACCACGTTCAGTAGCCCGTCCTCGGCCCATCGCTGCAATATCCACAGGTGTCACTACTGGAGTGCATTTTACATTGCAAGGTCTCTACGGCTTCTTCAATAACCAAAACCAGCCTAATAAATTTATACTTTTTTCTATCAAGGGAAAGTTCGAAACAAGTTGGCAATGAGAGGCAATTTTGAATTTCGGGATAGGAAGCTCTAATCGACTGCTGTTCCAGGGCCGCATTTGGACCCCAAGGCCTCAGGATTATCGGCCCAACGCTTTACCACTGAGCTGCCACTTCCCCTAATTAAATACTACATTTGGACTGGAGACTAGTTTAATCTGAAACGCTTCACACGAATGACAGATTTTCAGAGTGACACAATTTCCAGGCAATCGTTTATTAACACTCACTTTTAATTCGCCCGCCATGTCTTGTGGGGTTTCGTCATATTCGCCAAATGTATTCGGCAAGCCGGCATTGGGATAGCATATGACGTAGGATGACGTACAGGTGCCTATGGCCTCGATGAAAGGACGCATCGCCTCGGCACCGAGAGCGCAGTTCAGACCCAGGCTGAAATACAGCGACACATCGTTCCAGTGAATCATCTATTGGACATTTGATGTACAATCGTGTCTACAGAAAGCGCTGAGGGTGAATGAAAAATGCTCGTATTTTTCCGCCTGTCAATTTATCTCTCATATTTTTTAATTAAATGATATATGTGCAAGTGAAAACTTTACCACATGGGGTTGGCATGAGATACACTGACCACAAAGGCCTCGGCCGTCTGCCCAGAAAGCGTACGCCCACTCTTGTCTACAATGGTACCGGAAATGAAGACAGGTGTGCGCGAATAGCCTTCTTCAAATAAACTTTCCACGGCAAACAAGGCAGCCTACAATGAACATACTCAGCAGTTGTTCACTTCTCACCAACGAAAGGTAAGACACAGTCACCTCATACCACTGATCACTACTTTTCACCTAACCCTTGTTTGGACTATGCTGAATACGATATATTGAGATCTTTATGAACACATTCGAAAACTACGCATTTAAATCTAAAGACTCAGTTCTACGAAATGAAACCTCAATTATTACAGCCAGTTACAAATGGAACATTTTCTAGACTACTTAAACCAGAGTGGTCAGCATAACCTGTAGCACGGATTAACACCTATGTTTTCTGTGACGGGAAATGCTGCTGACCAGTGACCCCCGCCCCACCCCCCCCCCCCCGTACCTTGGAGTTTGCGGTGTCAAAGATAGTCTCGACAAGCAGCACGTCGGCCCCGCCGTCCAGTAGTCCCCGCGCTTGCTCCTGGTACGCCTCCACTAATTCGTCAAACGCTGCAACAGTACGCTTCTCTTTTATCGCCCACCTCCCGCATCAAATACAATAAACCTTTTAGCAATATCTTCTGTCAGATTGTTTTCCACATTTTGAGGTTGAAAGAGGTTACTTAATGCCAAAGTTTTCTATTGAACACTGTATCCAATACATAAATGTTCCCATTTTACAAAGCTCATTAACTGACATTTCTTTACATTCACGGAGACAGGAAAGCGTCCTTACTTTACGCTATTTCTAAAAGCGACATTTCTTTACTTTCACAGGAGAGGGAGACATTTCTTTATTTGCACGGAGCCAGTGATATTTCTTTATTTTCACAGGACAAGGGCCATTCCTTTACTTTCAGTGTGACTAACATTTCTTTACTTTTCACATAAGGCACTGGCATTTCTTTACGTTTACAATACTGTAATATTTTTTTTTACTTTCACGGAGAAGGGACATTTCTATACTCTCAAAGAAGGGGGTGACATTTCTTTACTCTCACGGATACAGTGATGTTTCTTTATTTTTCCAGGAAAATATAACATTTCTTTACTTTCATTTCATCAACATTTCTTCACTGTTACCGGGCCATGACGTCAATACTTACTGATGTTACGAAACTCGGGATTTTCGACAGACGGCGAAATTGAAAGGGTTTTGTTGGTGGGACCCATAGCTCCTGCCACAAAACGCTCCCTGCCTGTTTCCATGGCAACCTCATCACAGGCCATCCGCGCCAACTTAGCAGACTCCACGTTGATCCTATAGGTCTGTCAATTTTTTTTTACTTATTATTTTTTTTTTCAAGAAACTGACTTTAAATAGTTCAGATCTTTTCGCACGTTTCAAATGTAACCAAGACCTGAAAAAAAACATTAATTAGTTTTATATTTTGAAATAAACCTAATACAAAAAACGTCTTAAGAAATCAGAATTTACATTTCTTATATATAGACCATGCAAATATTTCATCAATTACAAAAATCCACTTACAAGATGCTCCATAGCGTAGTCAGCCTGTGCAATTCGTGTGCCGCTAAATGTGTTAGTTTCCACAAAATCTGCTCCCGCACGCAAGTAATCCTGGCGGAAGACACAAAAGGCGAGAAAAATTGAACGAAACTGTTTGCTTGAGGAATAAAATAGTAATACATCATTGTGAGTGCGTATGATATTGTTTTTTGCCTGAAGCCGTAGGGCCGTACGGACCGACCCCGAAGACTCGGTTTTGCACTTAAGAAAACAAATATTAAGTATTTATTTGCTACGTGTAATGATTATTTCTGACATAATACCCCCTCCCCCCTAGCCGCGGCATATATCAGTTATATCTTTATTAATTTCAAATCAATGCACACAAAATCACCAGAAGGACGTGTGTAAAATTACCAACAATTTGCCCTTTAAAATAAATATTTACTTTCAAAAATGCCTTCCTTTCTGTCATCAGCGATAATACACTTTAATTTATGTGCCTTAAACTCATGTGCTTTACGAACTAACCTCACATGCCCGCCTCATAAACAAGTATTTTCTCCCTTTCGAACGTTCCTTCTTATTTTTGTCAGTTCAACGGAAGTAACTTATTTCAACTCAAATCGCGAAATAACAATGCAACAAATACACGAATGACGTAATTATATGACATTTGTAATCAGATGACGTTTCGTTTTCAGGTTGTGCTGTAAATATCGTCACAGCAATGACTCATTTATCAATTTTGAAGACGGTTGCAGTTGATTGTGACCCAGTTTCTCTTCACTTTCAAGTCCAAAAAAAGTGTTTTTTTTTGTTTACATCTGATCGCATTATAAATATGCTTATAGGGGGGGGGGGCACCATGCAATCTGGCCTATGAAAACTGCATCCTAGTTTTTTTTTCTATAATTTCTTTGTTCGAGGACCCCTAGGCATGTAATAAATGACCAGTCAGACGCGAAGATGTCGAACTTGCTGCTGAGTATCTGACGGGCACCTGTGGTATTATCTAAACATATGGCGGGTCCCATGAAAACTACACAAAGTATTTCCTTGCCGTCTTTGTATCCTGCTGTTGCGCATATTCAGTTGTTTCGCCTTGCACCGATATGGCACGAAAAAAAGTGAAAGTGGTATGACTCGAAAATATAAATGCGACTGAAAACATTCTGTGAGTTCATTTCATATGTTTCTTTGACCGCACATGAATTCAAGAGGGTAACGGTTTACCTTGTGTATTTTAAGTATGACGTCTGGTTGTGTGAGAGAAAGCAAATCATTATTGCCCTTTAAGTTGTTTGGATGTTCTTTAAATTCATGGCCACGGAAATCTGCTTCTTCGAATCGGTGTTTCTGGATCATTGTGCCCATGCCACCATCAAATATCATAATGCGCTCTCTTAGAGTGGCTTCTATCCTCCGTGCCAACTCTGCAAATGTTACATAAAATCAACAGTAAATAAATCGACGGCATTCGATAACACAATGCATCAGATTTCAAGACGTGTCCCTTCCCTTGTCAAAAGTGAAATATTTTTATTTCTACAATATCACTTTCCTTAAGAATGAATATACTTCAAATAACTGAGGCAAACATATATTTATGGGCTGGAAGTCACAAGTTCATTTGAGTCGGATAGTTTTTCTAAGTTGAATATGATGTGAGACAAAAACTTTGAAATAATGTAATCCCTTTATCAGTTAAAACATCAACGGAACCTTTGAGTGGCAATAGAGAATTTATTGACACAGATTGAAAAACAATGCCGGAATAAACTTGGCAAAACAATCGCTATTCGTCTTTGACTCTAAATATACGGATAACATTACAACAGATATCACAAAGTATTGAACCATTTCAAAAACCATTGTACAGAACACAAGATAATTAAGTAATTAAGCATGTCCAACATATGACAGTATAAAAACATGCAACTAGTAGAATGGTATTGATCTGTTTCTGTGGGACTACACGGGGTTCATGCAAAAAATGGCTCGAACGCAAAATAAAACTTCTAGTGGATATTTAACAAATTTAATCATAAATAACAGGTATGGAAGGACAGAGGTCCCTTGATTCCTGCTCGGGCCACGTTTCTTAGACTTTGGAGGTCATCGGGGTCCCCGTAATTTTTCCTTATGTAAATATAGTATTATATATGCAGTATTCAGGTCTCCCCACTTTTCGCGCGGGCCTTCTGGATTATCTCCCCCAAGAGCAAAAATTAATTCCAGATCTGAAATAAAACTAATCATGCTTCTGAAAAGTATATGTTGTAAATGGAGCTTTCATATAGCTACTTATTTAACGTCTGTATATATACTGGTCTTTTTGTTCTAAGGCTGAAATTACGACACTCCGACCTCAATCAATGGGCTGCGCTGCAACTGAGACAGTAAAATAAGGATACACAGCGATTAAAAGGAGACGGTAGGCTGTCAGGTCTCCGAAACGTATCACAAATAAGCCAAATCATACTTTCAGAATCCGCTGATATTGACTGGGATAAACACAGAAATACTTTGTATATCTGTCAGAATCTGGAAAATGGTGTTTCATATTATTTCTCTATTTTGATTTGTAATGTACATTTTCCTATCAGGTAGCCATAAACGTCGCAGTAGTTGAATGTCGTTTCTTGCAAAGTATGGGAATCTATCCAACTTTAGTCCACAGTGACTGGCTTTTCCTTAGAAAACTTTCCCACTTAGATATCATTTTATTTCGAAACTCACAAACATGACGGTTGAATTGCGTTCGAAAGTACAGAGTACATAGATGTTTTTTTTAGATCAGGATATACAATACCCTCTTATCACCCACAACAACAATGAATCGCAAACCACTCTTTACTCCCGTGTGAGAGTTTTGTCGAGATCGAAAATAATTCTGCAGGATCCTTTTAGGTGTGTGTGTGTTAGGTTTTTTTAAAAGGCCTGCTAGTCCAAAGCTCGGTGTCCTGGAATGTGCGCTGAAAGATCCAGAGCCTCGGAAGTTGACATCAATGGCCATGTCTTTTACAGGAACTGTGACCTTTTCTGTCCCAGGAAGACAGAAAGGATCCACTGGGACTGTAGTCAATCACTGTGTTATGGCTGACAGTGATTAATCAGTCAACACTTCAGACACTAAAATAGGCGTAAGCATGAAAGTTTCACGGAACCATTCCCTAAGCATGTGGAGTTTTCGTTTTGACATGACAATGACCACAGCTTGCATCTGCTGCACAGATCGCTGGATGGGCGATAATAGAGGAAATTTAGTTCATGTATAAAATCCACATACATCAATCAATGTCAACCCATGCAAACTCAATGAGGAGTCTTCTTTATTAATCTTAAACAATATCGTGCTATAGTGCCACTTAGACAATTATTCATCACTGCAACAGAGCAGTTTAAAAAATAATCTGTGAGTCTTTCGAGAATGTATTAATTTAAAGGTACTCGTATATATTTGGTATGGATTTATTTCAATTAATTTGAAAAACTACCTGATAAATTGTTTTCCTGTGGATCCAACGTATTTGGAGCCATTGTGCTTAAAACGCAATTATATAAATGAAATAATCTAGCTTCAATGAATACTTCTTTGAGTTACATACTATGCTCTCTCGAGGCCAAACGCAAATGGCAGAAGGGTGGCCAGTTTAAGCTTTTATATACCAATGCTGGCTTGTTTCCAAGTATTTCTAGTTAGAGAGACAAATTTCGAAATGTGTACACCCGATAATTGCTACAATTTATTTAGTCTTTTTGTAATTGTGAAAGTTAAATCAACTGAAGGAAAAAAAAACGAATTTTAATTTTTGTTGTTGTTTGAAATTGTGGAATATGAACAATTAACTCTGAGAGTTATGAGATTAAATGATTCAGCACATCAGTTGGATTTTTTATTTTATTACAGAATACCTTGCACAATTTTATTAGTGTATCTTTGTTTTTAAGACTGCCTACAATCAGAGGATACAATTTTTAGGACTCGTTTTTTGTATTCATTGTAATATTGAGAAATGCCACTTGTTATCCCCCGCCGTCCTGCCGGATCCTGTCGGAGGCGGGGGATATAGAAACGCATTGTGTCCGTCCGAACGTCTGGCCGTCTGTCCGTGAGTCCATCCGTATATCCGTCCGTCAGTCGCCAGTTTTGTTTCCAGAAGAAACTAGTAGGCGGATCTGGTTCATATTAGTAACAACCAAGATATCTTGCCTAACAACCAAGATATCTAGGTGTGCCTTTTGGGGGTTTTGGTTGGATCGAGGCCCACCGGTACCTGTATTTGGACTTAGAATCCCCAAATCCGGATCTCAACGTGTACTTTGGTTTCCAGACGGTATCTCCGAAACTAGTGAGCGGATATGGTTTATATTTGGTGTGCGTAACAACCAAGATATCTAGATGTGTCTTTTGGGGTTTTAATTGGATCGAAGCCCATCTGGATCTCTATTTTGACTTAGAATCCCAAAATCCGGATGTCAACATGTACTTTTGTTTCCAGGCGATATCTCCGAAACTAGTGGACGGATCTGGTTCATATTTGGTATGCCTAACAACCAAGATATTTAGTGGTGTTTTTTGAAGGTTTTGGTTGGATCAAAGCCCATCTGGATCTGTATTTGGACTTAGAATCCCCAAATCCGGATCTCAACGTGTACTTTGGTTTCCAGACTATATCAGTAGGGGGAAAGTGGGGCTCCGAAAACAGGAAGTGACGTCATAATGACGTCAGGAGGTGTTTTCGGAGCCCCACGTCATATGGATGTGTTATGGACGTGTTATTGACGTGATATGGAGGTCATATGTAGGTCATATGGAGGTCATATGAACGTCATATGAACGTCATATGAACGTTATAATGACGTAATATGGAGAGTGGGCGGCCATTCAAACGGGCGGCCATTCAAACGACCATTCAAACGGGCGGCCATTCAAACGACCATTAAAACGGCAGACGGACAGACGGACAGTCGAACAGTCAGACAAACGGGTAGAGAGCTCTCCAACTGTTTTTTTTAAGCAAAGGGACTCATAGAGACATGGTTAGAGCTGGCCTGCTGTGTATTTCAACCCATCAATGACGTCACACAGATCGACTCAAGCTTGCGACCAACTGGTCGACAGGCCCCCCGGGGCCAGACGACTTTCAGGCCCCCCGGGGCCAGCCGAACACCAGATCGACAGGCCCCCCGGGGCCAGACGAACCAGGTCGACAGGTCCCCCGGGGCCAGCCGTGCAGTAGGTCGACAGGCCCCGAGGGGCCTGCCGTTACGCAGGTCGACAGCCCCCCCCCGGCCAGTCGACCCCCCCGGCCAATCGACCTTTAAGTATACACTGTATCTATATGGGTGAGCTGGTCGGCCGGACACCCCCCGGCCAGTCGAACCCCTTCCCCCCCCCCCCCCGGCCAGTCGACTTTCGACATCCCACTTTTCGACTTCCCGACTGCCCGAAGCCAGCAGCACCGCAGGCCACTCTATGTATACAAGCAACAACTCTTTTTTTAGCTTTCTCGCTCCAAACACGCACCATGACAGACTGGTAAAGGGTCAGTCGGACAAACGGACACCCGGACAAACGGACTACCCGGACAAACGGACTGCTGGACAAACGGACAGTCTTTTTTTTATTTTTGTATCTCTCTCTCCATCACACCACGGCATCTGAGGGGCAAACAAACAGTCTTTTTTCAACTTTCTCGCCCCACACCTTCACTAATGGATTGCCGTAGCAGCAATTAAAAAATGAGCACTCTTTTCCTTAAGGAAGCCATTTTTAACCCAGAGAGCTCTCCATTACGGTATATACAGGCAACAATAGCTCTTTTTTTAAGCTTTCTCTCTCCAAACACACACATAACACCTACGGCAACCGAACAAACGGACACCCAGACACACGGACACCGAGACACGGACACCCAGACACACGGACACCCAGACAGTCATGTTTTTTTTATAATTTTTTTACCTCTCTCTCTCCATCACACCTACGGCAGCTGGGGGCAAACAAGCAGTCTTTTTTTGGCTTTCTCACTCTCTAAACACACACACCTTCACTAATGGATTGCCGTAGCAGCAATTAGAAGTGACCTAAATAAGGGACGCTATTTTTAACCCAGAGCTCTCTTTTGACACACACAGCACGACGGCTACGGTTTCCAAATACGGTAGCAAACGCAGCCACTCTTTTTTACCCACTCTCTCTTTAACTCTCTCTCGAGCGGTGGCCATCTTTTTTATCCATACTTTTTCTTTTGCTCTGTCTATCCACGACAGTCAGGCAAACAAGCAATGATTTTTTTCCCTCACATTTTCTTTTGCTCTATCTCTCTCTCCACACATATAAGACCTACAGGAGACGGACATACGGACAATCATTTTTTTTGCATTCTCGCTAATGGCTTACCGTAGAAGCAATTAAAACTGGGCAGCCATTACACCCCTTAAGGAAGCTATTTTTAACCCAGAGCGCTCTCTGCGCGCGCACACACAAGGGTGGCTAGGCAGTCTTTTTGTTGTTTCGATTTTCTCGCTCTCTCGCATTACATATACCAACCACGCACGGCTCATTTAGCGTCTTCCTTTTTTTAGCCACTCTTTTTTTTACCCAGTCTCACTTTTAAACGAGGGTCGTATCCACGGCTGCTACGGCAGCAAACGCAGCCTCTCTTTCACTCTTTCTCGAACGGTGGCCATCTTTTTTATCCACACTTTTTCTTTTGCTCTGTCTATCCACGACAGTCAGGCAAACAAACAATGATTTTTCCCCTCACATTTTCTTTTGCTCTGTCTCTCTCTCCACACATATAACACCTACGGGAGACGGGCAAACGGACAATCATTTTTTTTTGCTTTCTCGCTAATGGCTTGCCGTAGCAGCAATTAAAACCGAACAAGCACTGAGATGAGAGCTCTCTCTCCATACACTCTTTTCTTTATTTACCTTTCTCACTCTCCAAACACACATCGGACAGACGGGCAGTCTTTTTTATTTTTTCCCTCTCTCTCTCTTCACATATATAGCCACAACCGATTCAGCGTTTTATTTCTCAAGCCTGGGTATTTTTTAACCCAGGTAGTAGCTTTTTTTAACTCTCTCTCCACACACATAACACAGCAGACGGTCAGACGGACAGATTTAGCGTTTATTTCTCAAGCCTGGGTATTTTTTAACCCAGACGACAACTTTTTATTTTAACTCTCTCTCTCTCCAAACACACATAACACCACAGCAGACGGTCAGACGGGCAATCATTTTTTTATTTTTTTATCTCTCTCCACACACACACATAACACATGAGACGGTCAGACGGACAGATTTAGCGTTTCATTTCTCATGCCAGAGTATTTTTAACCCAGGCAGCAATTTGTTTAGCTTTCTCAGACGGTCAGACGAACAATCATTTTTTATTTTTTTTTATCTCTCTCCACACACACATAACACATTAGACGGTCAGACGGACAGATTTAGCGTTTCATTTCTCATGCCAGAGTATTTTTAACTCAGGCAGCAATTTGTTTTGCTTTCTCAGACGGTCAGACGGACAGATGGGGGTATAAATCAATGATTTATAGACCCCTTTTTAGCATTTCCCACACTCTCATGCATACACATACATACTAACACAATGACACGATTAGCGTTCATTTCGTAATAATGGGAGGCCGCTAAAAAGCAGCCGTGGAGGGATTTTCTTCAGCTTCGGCCAGCCGTCGCTTCCCCTGCCGTCGTTTCACGTCCCGCCGCTTCCCCTGCCGCCGCTTCCCCTGCCTCTGCCTGTAGCGCCGCCGCTACCTCCGCCTCTGTCGCTGCCGTCATCCTCCCTGCAGCCGACCCTCCTTCTGTGCGCTGCTACCGCGGCCCTGTGCGACTTAAAACCTCTGCCCATAACATTGACGTAATATGGAGAGTGGGCGGCCATTCAAACGGGCGGCCATTCAAACGACAATTCAAACGGGCGGCCATTCAAACGACCATTTAAACGGCAGACGGACAGACGGACAGTTGAACGGTCAGACAAACGGGTAGAGAGCGCTCCAACTGTTTTTTAAACAAAGGGACTCATAGAGACATGGTTAGAGCTGGCCTGCTGTGTATTTCAACCCATCAATGACGTCACACAGATCGACTCAAGCTTGCGACCAACTGGTCGACAGGTTCCCCGGGGCCAGACGACTTTCAGGCCCCCCGGGGCCAGCCGAACACCAGATCGACAGGCCCCCCGGGGCCAGACGAACCAGGTCGACAGGCCCCCCGGGGCCAGCCGTGCAGTAGGTCGACAGGCCCCGGGGGGCCTGCCGTTACGCAGGTCGACAGGCCCCCCCGGCCAGTCGACCCCCCCCCCGGCCAATCGACCTTTAAGCATACACTGTATCTATATGGGTGAGCTGGTCGGCCGGACCCCCCCCCCCCGGCCAGTCGACACCTCCCCCCCCCCGGCCAGTCGACTTTCGACATCCCACTTTTCGACTTCTCGACTGCCCGAAGCCAGCAGCACCGCAGGCCACTCTATGTATACAAGCAACAACTCTTTTTTTAGCTTTCTCGCTCCAAACACGCACCATGACAGACTGGTAAAGGGTCAGTCGGACAAACGGACACCCGGACAAACGGACTACCCGGACAAACGGACTGCTGAACAAACGGACAGTCTTTTTTTTTAATTTTTGTATCTCTCTCTCCATAACACCACGGCATCTGAGGGGCAAACAAACAGTCTTTTTTCAACTTTCTCGCCCCACACCTTCACTAATGGATTGCCGTAGCAGCAATTAAAAAATGAGCACCCTTTTCCTTAAGGAAGCCATTTTTAACCCAGAGAGCTCTCCATTACGGTATATACAGGCAACAATAGCTCTTTTTTAAGCTTTCTCTCTCCAAACACACACATAACACCTACGGCAACCGAACAAACGGACACCCAGACACACGGAAACCCAGACACGGACACCCAGACACACGGACACCCAGAGAGTCAGAGCTCTCTTTTGACACACACAGCACGACGGCTACGGCTTTCCAAATACGGTAGCAAACGCAGCCACTCTTTTTTACCCAGTCTCTCTTTAACTCTCTCTCGAGCGGTGGCCATCTTTTTTATCCATACTTTTTCTTTTGCTCTGTCTATCCACGACAGTCAGGCAAACAAGCAATGATTTTTTTCCCTCACATTTTCTTTTGCTCTATCTCTCTCTCCACACATATAAGACCTACAGGAGACGGACATACGGACAATCATTTTTTTTGCTTTCTCGCTAATGGCCTACCGTAGAAGCAATTAAAACTGGGCAGCCATTACACCCCTTAAGGAAGCTATTTTTAACCCAGAGCGCTCTCTGCGCGCGCACACACAAGGGTGGCTAGGCAGTCTTTTTGTTGTTTCGATTTTCTCGCTCTCTCTCTCATTACATATACCAACCACGCACGGCTCATTTAGCGTCTTCCTTTTTTTAAGCCACTCTTTTTTTTACCCAGTCTCACTTTTAAACGAGGGTCGTATCCACGGCTGCTACGGCAGCAAACGCAGCCTCTCTTTCACTCTTTCTCGAACGGTGGCCATCTTTTTTATCCACACTTTTTCTTTTGCTCTGTCTATCCACGACAGTCAGGCAAACAAGCAATGATTTTTTTCCCTCACATTTTCTTTTGCTCTATCTCTCTCTCCACACATATAAGACCTACAGGAGACGGACATACGGACAATCATTTTTTTGCATTCTCGCTAATGGCTTACCGTAGAAGCAATTAAAACTGGGCAGCCATTACACCCCTTAAAGAAGCTAATTTTTTTACCCAGAGCGCTCTCTGCGCGCGCACACACAAGGGTGGCTAGGCAGTCTTTTTGTTGTTTCGATTTTCTCGCTCTCTCTCTCATTACATATACCAACCACGCACGGCTCATTTAGCGTCTTCCTTTCTTTAGCCACTCTTTTTTTTACCCAGTCTCACTTTTAAATGAGGGTCGTATCCACGGCTGCTACGGCAGCAAACGCAGCCTCTCTTTCACTCTTTCTCGAACGGTGGCCATCTTTTTTATCCACACTTTTTCTTTTGCTCTGTCTATCCACGACAGTCAGGCAAACAAACAATGATTTTTTCCCCTCACATTTTCTTTTGCTCTATCTCTCTCTCCACACATATAACACCTACGGGAGACGGGCAAACGGACAATCATTTTTTTTTTGCTTTCTCGCTAATGGCTTGCCGTAGCAGCAATTAAAACCGAACAAGCACTGAGATGAGAGCTCTCTCTCCATACACTCTTTTCTTTACTTACCTTTCTCACTCTCCAAATACACATCGGACAGACGGGCAGTCTTTTTTATTTTTTCCCTCTCTCTCTTCACATATATAGCCACAACCGATTCAGCGTTTTATTTCTCAAGCCTGGGTATTTTTTAACCCAGATAGTAGCTTTTTTTAACTCTCTCTCCACACACATAACACAGCAGACGGTCAGACGGACAGATTTAGCGTTTATTTCTCAAGCCTGGGTATTTTTTAACCGAGACGACAACTTTTTATTTTAACTCTCTCTCTCCAAACACACATAACACCACAGCAGACGGTCAGACGGGCAATCATTTTTTTTTATCTCTCTCTACACACACACATAACACATGAGACGGTCAGACGGACAGATTTAGCGTTTCATTTCTCATGCCAGAGTATTTTTAACCCAGGCAGCAATTTGTTTAGCTTTCTCAGACGGTCAGACGAACAATCATTTTTTATTTTTTTTTATCTCTCTCCACACACACATAACACATTAGACGGTCAGACGGACAGATTTAGCGTTTCATTTCTCATGCCAGAGTATTTTTAACTCAGGCAGCAATTTGTTTTGCTTTCTCAGACGGTCAGACGGACAGATGGGGGTATAAATCAATGATTTATAGACCCCTTTTTAGCATTTCCCACACTCTCATGCATACACATACATACTAACACAATGACACGATTAGCGTTCATTTCGTAATAATGGGAGGCCGCTAAAAAGCAGCCGTGGAGGGATTTTCTTCAGCTTCGGCCAGCCGTCGCTTCCCCTGCCGTCGTTTCACGTCCCGCCGCTTCCCCTGCCGCCGCTTCCCCTGCCTCTGCCTGTAGCGCCGCCGCTACCTCCGCCTCTGTCGCTGCCGTCATCCTCCCTGCAGCCGACCCTCCTTCTGTGCGCTGCTACCGCGGCCCTGTGCGACTTAAAACCTCTGCCCATAACATTGACGTAATATGGAGAGTGGGCGGCCATTCAAACGGGCGGCCATTCAAACGACCATTCAAACGGGCGGCCATTCAAACGACCATTTAAACGGCAGACGGACAGACGGACAGTTGAACGGTCAGACAAACGGGTAGAGAGCGCTCCAACTGTTTTTTAAACAAAGGGACTCATAGAGACATGGTTAGAGCTGGCCTGCTGTGTATTTCAACCCATCAATGACGTCACACAGATCGACTCAAGCTTGCGACCAACTGGTCGACAGGTTCCCCGGGGCCAGACGACTTTCAGGCCCCCCGGGGCCAGCCGAACACCAGATCGACAGGCCCCCCGGGGCCAGACGAACCAGGTCGACAGGCCCCCCGGGGCCAGCCGTGCAGTAGGTCGACAGGCCCCGGGGGGCCTGCCGTTACGCAGGTCGACAGGCCCCCCCGGCCAGTCGACCCCCCCCGGCCAATCGACCTTTAAGCATACACTGTATCTATATGGGTGAGCTGGTCGGCCGGACCCCCCCCCGGCCAGTCGACACCTCCCCCCCCCCCCCGGCCAGTCGACTTTCGACATCCCACTTTTCGACTTCTCGACTGCCCGAAGCCAGCAGCACCGCAGGCCACTCTATGTATACAAGCAACAACTCTTTTTTTAGCTTTCTCGCTCCAAACACGCACCATGACAGACTGGTAAAGGGTCAGTCGGACAAACGGACACCCGGACAAACGGACTACCCGGACAAACGGACTGCTGAACAAACGGACAGTCTTTTTTTTAATTTTTGTATCTCTCTCTCCATAACACCACGGCATCTGAGGGGCAAACAAACAGTCTTTTTTCAACTTTCTCGCCCCACACCTTCACTAATGGATTGCCGTAGCAGCAATTAAAAAATGAGCACCCTTTTCCTTAAGGAAGCCATTTTTAACCCAGAGAGCTCTCCATTACGGTATATACAGGCAACAATAGCTCTTTTTTAAGCTTTCTCTCTCCAAACACACACATAACACCTACGGCAACCGAACAAACGGACACCCAGACACACGGAAACCCAGACACGGACACCCAGACACACGGACACCCAGAGAGTCAGAGCTCTCTTTTGACACACACAGCACGACGGCTACGGCTTTCCAAATACGGTAGCAAACGCAGCCACTCTTTTTTACCCAGTCTCTCTTTAACTCTCTCTCGAGCGGTGGCCATCTTTTTTATCCATACTTTTTCTTTTGCTCTGTCTATCCACGACAGTCAGGCAAACAAACAATGATTTTTTCCCCTCACATTTTCTTTTGCTCTATCTCTCTCTCCACACATATAAGACCTACAGGAGACGGACATACGGACAATCATTTTTTTTGCTTTCTCGCTAATGGCCTACCGTAGAAGCAATTAAAACTGGGCAGCCATTACACCCCTTAAGGAAGCTATTTTTAACCCAGAGCGCTCTCTGCGCGCGCACACACAAGGGTGGCTAGGCAGTCTTTTTGTTGTTTCGATTTTCTCGCTCTCTCTCTCATTACATATACCAACCACGCACGGCTCATTTAGCGTCTTCCTTTTTTTAAGCCACTCTTTTTTTTACCCAGTCTCACTTTTAAACGAGGGTCGTATCCACGGCTGCTACGGCAGCAAACGCAGCCTCTCTTTCACTCTTTCTCGAACGGTGGCCATCTTTTTTATCCACACTTTTTCTTTTGCTCTGTCTATCCACGACAGTCAGGCAAACAAGCAATGATTTTTTTCCCTCACATTTTCTTTTGCTCTATCTCTCTCTCCACACATATAAGACCTACAGGAGACGGACATACGGACAATCATTTTTTTGCATTCTCGCTAATGGCTTACCGTAGAAGCAATTAAAACTGGGCAGCCATTACACCCCTTAAAGAAGCTAATTTTTTTACCCAGAGCGCTCTCTGCGCGCGCACACACAAGGGTGGCTAGGCAGTCTTTTTGTTGTTTCGATTTTCTCGCTCTCTCTCATTACATATACCAACCACGCACGGCTCATTTAGCGTCTTCCTTTCTTTAGCCACTCTTTTTTTTTACCCAGTCTCACTTTTAAATGAGGGTCGTATCCACGGCTGCTACGGCAGCAAACGCAGCCTCTCTTTCACTCTTTCTCGAACGGTGGCCATCTTTTTTATCCACACTTTTTCTTTTGCTCTGTCTATCCACGACAGTCAGGCAAACAAACAATGATTTTTTCCCCTCACATTTTCTTTTGCTCTATCTCTCTCTCCACACATATAACACCTACGGGAGACGGGCAAACGGACAATCATTTTTTTTTTGCTTTCTCGCTAATGGCTTGCCGTAGCAGCAATTAAAACCGAACAAGCACTGAGATGAGAGCTCTCTCTCCATACACTCTTTTCTTTACTTACCTTTCTCACTCTCCAAATACACATCGGACAGACGGGCAGTCTTTTTTATTTTTTCCCTCTCTCTCTTCACATATATAGCCACAACCGATTCAGCGTTTTATTTCTCAAGCCTGGGTATTTTTTAACCCAGATAGTAGCTTTTTTTAACTCTCTCTCCACACACATAACACAGCAGACGGTCAGACGGACAGATTTAGCGTTTATTTCTCAAGCCTGGGTATTTTTTAACCGAGACGACAACTTTTTATTTTAACTCTCTCTCTCCAAACACACATAACACCACAGCAGACGGTCAGACGGGCAATCATTTTTTTTTATCTCTCTCTACACACACACATAACACATGAGACGGTCAGACGGACAGATTTAGCGTTTCATTTCTCATGCCAGAGTATTTTTAACCCAGGCAGCAATTTGTTTAGCTTTCTCAGACGGTCAGACGAACAATCATTTTTTATTTTTTTTTATCTCTCTCCACACACACATAACACATTAGACGGTCAGACGGACAGATTTAGCGTTTCATTTCTCATGCCAGAGTATTTTTAACTCAGGCAGCAATTTGTTTTGCTTTCTCAGACGGTCAGACGGACAGATGGGGGTATAAATCAATGATTTATAGACCCCTTTTTAGCATTTCCCACACTCTCATGCATACACATACATACTAACACAATGACACGATTAGCGTTCATTTCGTAATAATGGGAGGCCGCTAAAAAGCAGCCGTGGAGGGATTTTCTTCAGCTTCGGCCAGCCGTCGCTTCCCCTGCCGTCGTTTCACGTCCCGCCGCTTCCCCTGCCGCCGCTTCCCCTGCCTCTGCCTGTAGCGCCGCCGCTACCTCCGCCTCTGTCGCTGCCGTCATCCTCCCTGCAGCCGACCCTCCTTCTGTGCGCTGCTACCGCGGCCCTGTGCGACTTAAAACCTCTGCCCATAACATTGACGTAATATGGAGAGTGGGCGGCCATTCAAACGGGCGGCCATTCAAACGACCATTCAAACGGGCGGCCATTCAAACGACCATTTAAACGGCAGACGGACAGACGGACAGTTGAACGGTCAGACAAACGGGTAGAGAGCGCTCCAACTGTTTTTTAAACAAAGGGACTCATAGAGACATGGTTAGAGCTGGCCTGCTGTGTATTTCAACCCATCAATGACGTCACACAGATCGACTCAAGCTTGCGACCAACTGGTCGACAGGTTCCCCGGGGCCAGACGACTTTCAGGCCCCCCGGGGCCAGCCGAACACCAGATCGACAGGCCCCCCGGGGCCAGACGAACCAGGTCGACAGGCCCCCCGGGGCCAGCCGTGCAGTAGGTCGACAGGCCCCGGGGGGCCTGCCGTTACGCAGGTCGACAGGCCCCCCCGGCCAGTCGACCCCCCCCCCCGGCCAATCGACCTTTAAGCATACACTGTATCTATATGGGTGAGCTGGTCGGCCGGACCCCCCCCCCCCCGGCCAGTCGACACCTCCCCCCCCCCGGCCAGTCGACTTTCGACATCCCACTTTTCGACTTCTCGACTGCCCGAAGCCAGCAGCACCGCAGGCCACTCTATGTATACAAGCAACAACTCTTTTTTTAGCTTTCTCGCTCCAAACACGCACCATGACAGACTGGTAAAGGGTCAGTCGGACAAACGGACACCCGGACAAACGGACTACCCGGACAAACGGACTGCTGAACAAACGGACAGTCTTTTTTTTAATTTTTGTATCTCTCTCTCCATAACACCACGGCATCTGAGGGGCAAACAAACAGTCTTTTTTCAACTTTCTCGCCCCACACCTTCACTAATGGATTGCCGTAGCAGCAATTAAAAAATGAGCACCCTTTTCCTTAAGGAAGCCATTTTTAACCCAGAGAGCTCTCCATTACGGTATATACAGGCAACAATAGCTCTTTTTTAAGCTTTCTCTCTCCAAACACACACATAACACCTACGGCAACCGAACAAACGGACACCCAGACACACGGAAACCCAGACACGGACACCCAGACACACGGACACCCAGAGAGTCAGAGCTCTCTTTTGACACACACAGCACGACGGCTACGGCTTTCCAAATACGGTAGCAAACGCAGCCACTCTTTTTTACCCAGTCTCTCTTTAACTCTCTCTCGAGCGGTGGCCATCTTTTTTATCCATACTTTTTCTTTTGCTCTGTCTATCCACGACAGTCAGGCAAACAAGCAATGATTTTTTTCCCTCACATTTTCTTTTGCTCTATCTCTCTCTCCACACATATAAGACCTACAGGAGACGGACATACGGACAATCATTTTTTTGCTTTCTCGCTAATGGCCTACCGTAGAAGCAATTAAAACTGGGCAGCCATTACACCCCTTAAGGAAGCTATTTTTAACCCAGAGCGCTCTCTGCGCGCGCACACACAAGGGTGGCTAGGCAGTCTTTTTGTTGTTTCGATTTTCTCGCTCTCTCTCTCATTACATATACCAACCACGCACGGCTCATTTAGCGTCTTCCTTTTTTTAAGCCACTCTTTTTTTTACCCAGTCTCACTTTTAAACGAGGGTCGTATCCACGGCTGCTACGGCAGCAAACGCAGCCTCTCTTTCACTCTTTCTCGAACGGTGGCCATCTTTTTTATCCACACTTTTTCTTTTGCTCTGTCTATCCACGACAGTCAGGCAAACAAGCAATGATTTTTTTCCCTCACATTTTCTTTTGCTCTATCTCTCTCTCCACACATATAAGACCTACAGGAGACGGACATACGGACAATCATTTTTTTGCATTCTCGCTAATGGCTTACCGTAGAAGCAATTAAAACTGGGCAGCCATTACACCCCTTAAAGAAGCTAATTTTTTTACCCAGAGCGCTCTCTGCGCGCGCACACACAAGGGTGGCTAGGCAGTCTTTTTGTTGTTTCGATTTTCTCGCTCTCTCTCATTACATATACCAACCACGCACGGCTCATTTAGCGTCTTCCTTTCTTTAGCCACTCTTTTTTTTTACCCAGTCTCACTTTTAAATGAGGGTCGTATCCACGGCTGCTACGGCAGCAAACGCAGCCTCTCTTTCACTCTTTCTCGAACGGTGGCCATCTTTTTTATCCACACTTTTTCTTTTGCTCTGTCTATCCACGACAGTCAGGCAAACAAACAATGATTTTTTCCCCTCACATTTTCTTTTGCTCTATCTCTCTCTCCACACATATAACACCTACGGGAGACGGGCAAACGGACAATCATTTTTTTTTTTGCTTTCTCGCTAATGGCTTGCCGTAGCAGCAATTAAAACCGAACAAGCACTGAGATGAGAGCTCTCTCTCCATACACTCTTTTCTTTACTTACCTTTCTCACTCTCCAAATACACATCGGACAGACGGGCAGTCTTTTTTATTTTTTCCCTCTCTCTCTTCACATATATAGCCACAACCGATTCAGCGTTTTATTTCTCAAGCCTGGGTATTTTTTAACCCAGATAGTAGCTTTTTTTAACTCTCTCTCCACACACATAACACAGCAGACGGTCAGACGGACAGATTTAGCGTTTATTTCTCAAGCCTGGGTATTTTTTAACCGAGACGACAACTTTTTATTTTAACTCTCTCTCTCCAAACACACATAACACCACAGCAGACGGTCAGACGGGCAATCATTTTTTTTATCTCTCTCTACACACACACATAACACATGAGACGGTCAGACGGACAGATTTAGCGTTTCATTTCTCATGCCAGAGTATTTTTAACCCAGGCAGCAATTTGTTTAGCTTTCTCAGACGGTCAGACGGACAATCATTTTTTATTTTTTTATCTCTCTCCACACACACATAACACATCAGACGGTCAGACGGACAGATTTAGCGTTTCATTTCTCATGCCAGAGTATTTTTAACTCAGGCAGCAATTTGTTTTGCTTTCTCAGACGGTCAGACGGACAGATGGGGGTATAAATCAATGATTTATAGACCCCTTTTTAGCATTTCCCACACTCTCATGCATACACATACATACTAACACAATGACACGATTAGCGTTCATTTCGTAATAATGGGAGGCCGCTAAAAAGCAGCCGTGGAGGGATTTTCTTCAGCTTCGGCCAGCCGTCGCTTCCCCTGCCGTCGTTTCACGTCCCGCCGCTTCCCCTGCCGCCGCTTCCCCTGCCTCTGCCTGTAGCGCCGCCGCTACCTCCGCCTCTGTCGCTGCCGTCATCCTCCCTGCAGCCGACCCTCCTTCTGTGCGCTGCTACCGCGGCCCTGTGCGACTTAAAACCTCTGCCCATAACATTGCAATAATAATAGTCCGGCTTCAATGCTTGTGGGCATGACTGTTCGTGGATTCTCATAGACTGTCCTGCCGGAATTCCATAATGGCAGAATTCGCAATACTCTACATTATCAGCCGTATCCAAGTAATCCACGGTCTTCTGGAGGGTTGGCTCTTTTCTAGAGCCATCCTCCTGTTTTACGTCGACCAGTTCCGCGGTGCGGTCAAAATCGGAGAGCGACTGCATCATGCTGAAATCAACCACTTGAATGTCTGGCGTTATACTAGCGACAGCGGCTGCAACCTCGTCCTCAGGAGCTGGTGGCGGACTGTCCGGCTTTGTAACGGTGGCACTGGGTAAGTGCCGCCTCTCCGTAAATGGTGCCGCCGACACCTTCCGGACAGTCACATCAGCTTCCCTTGGAGTTGGTTTCGGCGGAGTCGTCATCGTCGACGCTGTGGCTTTAGCAGGAGTCGCTTTGACAGGAGTCGCCTCTGTCATGGTTGCTGCTGCAGCCTTGGCAGGAGTCGTTCTGACTGGCCTTTCTTCCTGGCAGGGTCCCTTAACTGGTCCGGCGACACCTCCCTCCGTCGCTTGTATCCTTCCTCCGCCGCCCTGCCAAACCGGTTGTATTCTTGTTCGGGCTTGCTCCTCAAAAAATCCCTCCACTTTCTAAACTGGAAAGCCTGTTAATCCACGTAGATCTCTTCGAAGAGATCTACATCCTTCTGGCTAAGGAAGTACTTCTTCCTTCTTTCCTCAGAAAAGAATTCAGCCTTGTGTTGCATTGTTATTCTTTTTTAGTTGTTGCTCCTTCAGTGATCAAAAGCAGACTGACTGCATACAGTGCGAGGCTGCTATTATATAGGACCCCCCCCCCCCAGGGATAGAAGCAAACTGCTTGCATAAAGTAAGGACCCCCCCCTGGCCAGTCGACCTGAAGCGAGGACCCCCCCCCCGGCTCACTGGCCCATGAGCCCCCCTCCCGGCTCACCGACTTTTTAGCCGCTGGCTCACGGCTCACCGTCAGTAGTATAAAAAGGTCGATTCAACACCCCTATGGCCATTGCATTGCCAAACCATCATGGAGACGTCTCGAAAAGCAGCAACGGCTAGCAACATGGAAATTGATAGCCTGTTCAGCAATGAAACAGCGACTTTTACAGATGCAGTTTTAACTGCAGAGGAGACTGCTACCTTCCTAAGTACACTAGCAGAAGCTGAAAAAGCCTTGGAGGAAGCATTAGGGGCTCCGTCGGACGTGCCTACAGTACAGCAAACTAGGCCTGAAGAAGTACAGCCAGTACAGCAAGCAATGCCCGATCCCGAGGGATCTGACTACCCGTTCTGGGTTGCCAATGCGCTTGTAAATGATAGCGCCAAGCCACTTAGTACAAAGTTACAGGCTCATCTAGAGCATCTTGAGGAGGAAGAAGTGGTCATGTCAAGCGATGACGACGGTTACGACGACAATGACGACAACGGCGATGACGACAGCGACGACGATGACAAGCAGCTCAAATCTAAATTCGAATTGAGCAAAACTATTTCTGTTACTGAGGAAGACGTCACGCTGTTGAAACGAAACTTTCAAGCAGTAATTCCTCTGATCGATTGCAACATTTTATGGCGTTTATGTGAAGAAGGCTTTTTCGATCAGCACACATACATGTACCTAACGGAAGAAGTGAACACTGTCATTCAGCTTATCTACATGCTAGAAGGAAACATAGAACATCTTCCCGCGTCAGAGCCGCAGTTCTCCGAAGCCATGACCCGACGTTTCGTTCAGCTTATTAGAAGTCTTCATGAGGAACTTTTTAAGACTTTATCTCTACCGGCGCCAAAGTGTGTTGATGAGGATTGCGATTCCAAATGTGCAAAGGTCATGCTACATGGCTTCAAGTACCTTGAAGAACGTATTAAGGTTTATGATATGATGGCTTACCTCTATGAAAAAGGACATTTCAGCATGCCAATGCTCTTTCAATGGATAATTGGGAGTCGCAAACGAGGAGACTTTTTAGTGATTGTTATGAGACAATCTTTGACAGACGGTTTGCCAACAGCCTTTCTGGATGGTTTCAACGAGATCACTCCGCGATTTTGCAAGCATCTCATGAAAACATATATGTAAAGTCCATATAAAAGGAGTGAGGTGTCAAGTGCAGTCATCATTCAACGCGCAGCCATGGAGAAGACAAGCAGCTTTAAAATTAGTGCAAACTTAACCATTACTGTGGAGCATGGACAATTTGGATTATTTATTCGAATCAAACGTGGAGAGAGATGGCTTGCTTTATCACCATCCTTGTGGAAGATTGTGTGCCTGAACTTAGCAAGATTACGCGAGATTGGCTTCAAACTGTACTTAACGCAAACGAAGTGGCTTGAAGTCATTTCATACTTGGATATGCGCTATGTGAGTTTTGTGCAAGCATCACTGTTTGAAGGGAAAGAATACAAGTTTTACATCAACACGAATGATGGGAGACATTGCTTCAGGAGATGGATAGCATTACCTCAACCTTATTGCCATGTACGGAATGTCATGGCAAGAAAACTCCTATCAAGCTGCAAAAGGACAATCGGATGAAAGTGTCAAAGTTATCTAAGAAAAGACTGACTGAAGTTCAATTGGAGAATATGGATGTGCAAAATCAACTTGGACTTACCTATGAATATTGTGGTGCTTACGGATATGCTCAGGATTATGATTGTCACTGCCACAAGTACAATTGCAAGTTGTGTGAACCAGACAACTTCTGCAACAAGTGCGGCTCACTAACTGTTTCTGCGGAGTAAGACTGAGAGTCATTTGCTTACCAGCCGCCACAGTGTGCAGACGTGTTATATGGACATGTGAAAGATGGATGTAGAAACGTGTTTCAAGGACAAGTATGTGGACTACATGATAAGTGAACTGGCACGTTTTGGATCTATTCAACAACAACTGCAGCACTTTGACATTTATTGGGAACTTGCTCATTCCACGTTGAACGTACCAAACTTACGCGAGGATTTCATCAAAGAGTGTGTGTTTTCAAACATTGGTGGAGCTGAGGAGTTTGATGTGGAAGCAGCATATCACTTCGCTCGATTTGATCCAAGACTGTTTGATGAAGTGAGAGAGTGGTTAATCTACATTGCAGTATAATGGCGGACATTACATTGAGACAATATATTGTGCAAAAAACATATTGTGAAGAAATGTTATTAGCTGTAAAAAAGTTTGCATGTTTAGTATGTCCTGCTTGTCAAAATGAAGAGTGTTCAGAACATATGTGTCATTCTACATGTGCCTATACATATTGGAATGAAGCTAAATATTACATTCATTTAGATAAAGTGTTAGATAATGCAAATCAACGTTGTGAAAAATATGGTGTAGATGCTATCACATTTGATGATTTAAGTAGTTGGTTAATATACATTGAAGATCAATGGGCTCCAATTATTCACACCATTGTATCAATACTTGATTTGTAAGATATGTTGATAAAATAAAATTTAAGATGTGTTGATAAAATGCAAGATATGTTGATAAAATAAAATGTTAGATGTGTTGATAAAATGCAAGATGTGTTGATAAAATAAAATGCAAGATATGTTAACAAGTGTTGATCATTTAGTGTTAACATGTCGACGTGGAAAGACTACTTAACCAATATTTACTTTAAACCTGGTCAACCCGGGGCATTTGCTGGTCCTTACAAACTTTATCACATATTAAAAAAACATGATCAACCAGTCACTCATTCACAAGTGAAGAAATGGTTACAGGATCAAGATGCCTTCAGTTTACTACAACCTGTAAAATACAGGTTTAAAAGGCAACGTGTCATTACACGTGGAATTGATGACATGTGGGATATTGATTTAGCTGACATGGGAAACATAGCTTCCTATCATGATGACACCCACTTTTTATTGGTTGTCATTGATGTGTTTTCCAAATATTTATGGGTGCAACCATTACCTAATAAATCACATACCAGCGTCATAGAAGCCTTTCAAAAGATTTTTCATGAAACACAACGAAGACCACGAACTCTAAGGTCAGATAAAGGAACTGAATTTAAAAACAGATGGGTAAAAGCATTTTTGAAGAAGGAGGGAATACATGCCTATACGACAAAGAATGAAACCAAAGCCAACTTTGCTGAGAGAGTCATTCGTACTCTAAAAATGAATGATGTATCGATATTTCCTTCATAATCAAACGTATCGATATATGGACATCCTTCCAGACTTAGTGTATAATTATAACCATAGACCTCATGGCTCCCTCCCTAATAAGTATGCTCCTGCAGATATTCGTAAAGACATAGAATCGAAAGTGTGGAAGTATATGTATGTAGACAAATTGAAATTAAAACCAAAGAAGAAAAAACCCTACAAATTTAAAATTGGTGATCAGGTTCGCATTTCTCACATGAAATATGTATTTCAACGGGATTATCATATAAAGTGGACGCAAGAAGTGTTCATTATCACACATCGTTGTAAGAAGCAAGGAATACACTTGTATCGTGTGAAAGACTTTTTGGATGAAGATATTGACGGACATTTTTATGAAGAAGAACTGCAGAAAGTGACAAAAGATATTGAATCAGTCTACAGAATTGAAAAGGTCTTGAAAACACGAAAAAGACGAGGTGTTAAAGAATTATTTGTGAAGTGGTTAGGTTGGCCAAAGAAGTTTAACAGTTGGGTGAAAGAAACAGATATTCGAAAATGAAGCATCCATTCACGTGTTTGGTTTCTGGACCTACAGGCAGTGGTAAAACTTCTCTAGTTAGAGAAATTCTAGAACAAAAGTTAATTAAACCCTCTCCAAAAACCATTTTATGGCTCTATGCAGCAGATCAGCCTTTGTATAAGGGAATGAAAGGTGTGGAATTTTACCAAGGCATTCCAGATAACATTGAAGAGCGTTTTAACCCGAAAAAACCAAACTTACTCATCATTGATGACTTAATGACCAAATGTCATAGTGATGAGCGCATGACACGTCTCTTTAGTGTTGGCAGCAGTCATCACAATCTAAACATTATTTTTATTGTGCATAATTTGTTTCATCATGGTAGAGAAATGCGAAATATTAGTTTGAATACACATTACATCATTCTGTTTAAAAATCCTAGAGACAGTCAACAAATAAGTACATTAGCGCGACAAATGTATCCTGGAAAATCTCAATTTCTCATAGAAGCCTATCAAGAAGCTACCAGCAAACTTCATGGCTATTTATTCATTGATTTGAAGCCGAAGACAAATGATCAACTACGTATTCGCACAGGCATTTTACCAAAAGATACACATTACGTATATGTTGATAAGGTGGCGTATGAACAAGAACCAAGTCACTTAACCATTCGCAGCCAAGATGTCTAAACGTATTCAAGCGAATCAACCTTTCCTTCACTTGCTCGCACGCAGCGGGCCTAAACGACGTAAATCCTTGCTACAACAAGCTACTAAGGAGGAATTTACTAGCTTGTTTGAAATTTGTTTGAATATATTGCGGGGACATTTACCCTTAAGCTCAAAAAGGTATAAGTTATTCAAGCGTGAACGTCATACCCTACGTACACTGGCAGATAAGAAGATATCACTTCGAAGAAAAAAGAAGTTGGTTAATCAGAAAGGAGGATTTATTGGAGCTATTGCTAAATTTAAATGACCCTTGTTAGCTCAGTTGCTGTTAAAATGAAACATACTTTGAAAATGATTTTCATTCCTGAATATGAATATAAAATGTTGTTAGAAAAGAAGGGAAAAGATGTTGAAATCAAAACGAAAGTGAATAAACTTTTACGTGGGAAACGAACTCGTGAAAAAGCAATAGAAATGTCTCAAGTGCTTGGACGTCATTTACGAACAATTCAATCACAACAACAACGACAAAAGTCTGTTACACCATCTAATGCAGAAAAATCAGAAAAGTCCCAACAGTTTCTAACCCATTTTCAACCTATTTATCATGTAAAACTAACACAACTTCTGGCAGAACTTAAGAAATATGGTACGAGATGGACAGATGAAAATGAACTTGTTTTAAAAACAGGTACTGTCATTACAAATTCTAACATTATTGATTTGTTGAAAGAAGCACTGGTTGCTACAAAAAGAAAAGAACGACGAGAACCACCACGTGGTTGGAAGCAGTTTATTGAGGAAATTGTAGACGCTAATATTCCAAAAACTGTTTTTGGCAAAAAGACAACTCGTGAAGATATTACAAAAGAGCAACAACAACGTCAACAAAGGTTGTTTCCAGAAGGATGGGAAACTTTTTAACATGGATTAAAGAGTTATGGTGTTGTAGTTGTAAAGAAAATGGAAATTAAAATACTATTCCTGTAAAAATTAGGTGTGTTAGTGCTTGTTGTCAGGGAGAAATAGTAGATAGCAATTTAGATCATGTAGATAGCAATTTAGACAATAATGTAGACAGCAATGTAGAAAGTGAGGATGAAGAGTGTCAGACATGAAGTAATGTATATACACATCTAGTCTATCTACATCACATAAATGATTTAGCTGTCATGAAGTCAACAAGTTTTTACATTACTTTACCCAGCAATGCTAGTATGAACTATTATCCCAACAACAAGACTTCGAATTATCAAATTCGTGTGCCTCGAACCATCTATCTGAACGGAAAATATGAAGTGGCTTTAGCTGAAATTCAATATCCACATACATGGACAACCATGAGACATGGAATGGACTATTCTATTCAGTATCGACAACAACCACTGAATGATGTTGTTCTTGATACAATCAATATTCCTTATGGTTACTACAGATCCATACAAGAGATATGTCAGGCAGTCAATAAAGAAGCGACTAATTCTATAAAAGATGACCTTAAAGAAGCTATTCAGATAAAGTATGATAAAATTAGACGACGCGTTTTTCTATTTCTAAATTATGGCTTTGAAGTGTCATTCTCCACTGGATTAGCTGAGATTTTAGGATTTATCCCAGATCAATGGTATACTGAAACGTGTACAGCTGAACATAAAGCCGATGTGAAACAGGGATTTTATACACTTTATGTGTACTGTAGTATTTGTGAGCCACAAGTTGTTGGTGATTATTATGTCCCTTTGCTACGTTCTGTTGGAATACAAGGACATGATGGAGACATTATCATGAAAACTTATGGAGAACCTCATTATGTTCCTGTCAACACATCCAAATTTGACGTGATAGAAATGAATATTAAGGACGACACAGGCCATAATGTTCCATTTCAAACTGGAAAGGTAATCTGTAAACTTCATTTTCGACCAAAAGCATTATGAAAGCATACACACACAATCCATCTATATATCGCAACCATTTTCTTCGTCAAGTGGGTGGAGAATTACCAGGATTTAAAGGAGCGCGAATACAATATGGGGATGGTATTGGTTCAATACTGGGATCATTGGCTCGAAAAGCTATTCCACTGCTTAAGACAGGGGCTAAAATCGTTGCACCACATCTTAAAAGGGCTGCAAAAGATATCGCAAAAGATGTTACAGGTCGAGTAGCACAACGTATGTTTGGTGGTGGGTTACGAGGACAAAAGAGAGCGAAACGAGCAAAACGTGTCAGAAGGCGAAAGGCAGCTAAACGGATAACATCAAAAAAACATAAGGAGGATATTTTTTAATCATGTGTTTAATTCATAATCATTCTTGTGAATGTAGCCTTTCTCCATTAGAATGGTTTCACATACCACCAACGCAAACTGCTGTAGAAAAAAGTTATAATGTAGACTATCAACCAATGACTACCATTAGAGAGGGTGCTCCAATAGAATTCTACATTCCTGCGAGTACAGAAGAATATCTAGATTTAAAGAACAGTAAACTCCATATTGTATGTCGCATTGTAAAGGCTGATGGAACACTGTGTGGTGTAGATGATAACGTGTCATGTATCAATGATTTTTTTAATGGGTTATGGTCTAATATTGAATTATTTCTAAATGATCGTTTGATATCACATAGTAACAATACCCATGGTTATACCAGCATCATATCTCATCTCATTCATGACTCGGAAGAAAGTCTCCATTCTGAGCGCTCTATGCGTCTCATCTTTAAAGATACTGCCGGGTCAATGAATACTTATGAGGTGAAAAGACCTAATCATGAAAGATATGTATCAGGTTTTCATGTAAATATTGAAGGTGGTGATATAGCTGAAACAGGAAATAATGGTTTACATAATCGCTATTTGTATACACGTCTAAGCCGTGAGTTTATGCTAACAGGTGGTTTAAGAGTAGATTTGTTTGAGCAGGATCGTTATCTTCCCAATGGTGTTAGTATGAAATTACGTTTACATAGACAAAAAGATGGATATGTATTAATGGCTGTAAATAATGGTTTTAAAGTAGAAGTGAGAGAAGCGTTTTTAACCATTCGCAAAGTGAGGGTTAGTCCAGGTATTCAGTTGGGACATGCAGATGCAGTGATGAAAAGTCCTGCTAAGTTTATTATTAATAGAAAAGAGTGTAAAGTTTTAGCTATTTCAACTGGATTTCAATCTTTTGCGAAAGATAGCATCTTTTTAGGCCAATTACCAAAACGTATTGTCATTGGAATGGTTCATAATGAATCCTTTGATGGAGCAGTATTGAGAAATCCATACAATTTTGAACATTTTAATCTTAACTTTATGCAGCTTTACTCTGATGGTGAACCAGTCCTATCCAAACCTCTCAAGCTTGATATAAATCAAGGCAAATATCTTGATGCTTTTGAAACTCTTTACAAATCTTTTGATAGATTGGATGGTGAGAAAAGGTCCAATATAAAACGGGAGATTGGCCTAGAGGTTGTTCTTTATTTTCTTTTGACTTAACACCTGATTATGATGGTGCTGATCATTATGCCCTTATCAAACATGGGAATTTGAGACTAGAAATGAATTTTGCTTGTGCCTTGCAAAATACAGTCAATGTTATAGTGTATGCTGAATTTGATAACATTGTTGAAATAAGTGCAAATCGTAGCATTCAATTCGACTACCAGTCATGAACATGAAGCAGATAGAAGCCATCCTATCCCATGATGCCACGACAAAAGACTTGTTTCAAGGTGTGTTTGCCATGGACCAGTTACCATCTTTACAACGCGGCGCCTATGTCATCAACACAGACGATCATGATGAGCCAGGAGAGCATTGGGTGGCAGTATATTATGACGAAGACCCTGCAGAATATTTTGACTCTTATGGACTTTTACCTATAGACAGTCGTTTGAATAAGTTTTTAAAGTTTAATTTCATTTATAATTCAGTTCCATTACAAACACCGATATCCTCTACATGTGGATTTTATTGTGTGTATTATATAATTCAAAGAGCTCGAGGACATAGTCCTTTTGAAATCATTGATGTATTAAGAAGAAGTGATGGTGATTTTGTTTTCAAGGATTTTGTATATAGACATTATAAACCATTATTTTATTGATGTTGTATTAGTTAAGTTGTATTAGTTAAATTCTTGGTAATGGTTAATTTTATTATGAATATGGCAAATAAACAAGACAGTTTTATACAACATTCTTTTTTTATTGTGTTATACATTATTTACATTTTAACAATTATTTTACATTAAACTTTTATTTCACAAATACATTCAATACATTGATAAACAAATGCCATTCATACCAATCTAAATTAATATATGTATCATAGACATTACACCCACGTTTGTAAATGCTATGAAAACTAGCATAACAATGTCCATTACCAAATTTTATTATTTTAACATCTTCGTGTTCAGACAGTTCATATCCATGATCATTCATGTCAATGTCCATCACCATAACACACATGGGATGTGTTAGCTCAATGGACTTGGTGCCCCGCATGAGTTCCACTCCTTCCTCTTTGAATTCAAGTGTCAGGTTCTTTCCAATATAATGCTTGCAACAGAGCGTACCATTCCACTGTGTTGAGGGTGATGTAGTCGTAGCGTTCTGTAAGCTCGTCATATTGGCGAAATTGCACAAACACGTCTAGGCAGTTCTCAGTCACACGCACTTCTAAATCCTCTGAAAGTATTAGGAGAAAGCCAGGTATCCTGAACTTCTCTAGATGGTCTTTCAACACAGATTGTTCGTCAGTTGATAGAATGATATACTTTCCAAAATGTCTTAACACAATGTCATCACATAAGTTTCTCAGATATGAGAATCCATGCGTAATTGGTTCATATTCCGATAAAAAGTCTTCCATCTCGTTCAACAGTCAGATGAACTATGAGCTGTCTCCTTGTCTGCAATGACGTTTTTATGCTCGCAAGATGGCGAAGAGTGGATGTTGTTTAGCTTCTAGGAATCGTAAGACTGTGCGCCAGTTCTTGATATCAAAGAAGATCAAATCTGTTTATGGTGTATCTGGTACAACTCCCTTATAATCCTCTGGATAATCCTGTAAAAGATTTCTACAGATTTCTACACGTATGTTAGAATCATATTCAGCCACCGTCACTTCCACTTTATTTTCAAGTCTACGTTTAAACCCAGGTTCAAGCGGTATATTTTTAAAGTCTTTCCACACTTCAGGTTTAAACCGATGATAACTTGTCCGAGAACCTAGTATCACTTCATTCCTCTCATTTATAGTAAGGTAAGCACCACCGTTCAACATGAGTGCATTCATGTTTTTACCTTGTTATGCGCTGTCTTCTTGTCTGCGAAGCCTTTTATCCACTTCTTTCACCTGCTTCTTCATCATTTTCCATTCAGGTATTGTCAGCAAAATTCCCTTTTTCGTTGGATGGTTTTTTCCAGTCCCCTCATCTCTGAGGTATTTGCGAATGTTTACCACGCCTTCATTGCTTTGTTTCATAATCTTGATATACTTTCCATTTCCTAGAGAAAGCATTCCATCCCACGAAAGTGGAGAAGTGCCGTCTCCACTTTCAATTTCGTGATGGTAGTGGTAGGATTTTTCACTTTTAAGTCTTTAACTGTATCTGCAAGAGTATCCATATCAGTTGCAGATCTCTTACGACTTTCACGTTCCGTGTTAACGCTTCAATGTTCCCACCTCAAATAACTCTTCCGTTGGAGGACCTCCCCTCTTTTATACCACAGCCTTGTAATATCCATGCGCTAAGGTGGAATAGCCATCATTCAGCACATATCGCTTGTCGTCATATAGGGAGAGGGCTACTTTCCTCAACTTCTCCGAGAAAAGCTGGTGACTATGACTTCGAATAATGTGTCCTGTAGCCATCGTTTGAGTTTTCTTGAACAAACTGTCTCTATACTGCGCATGTTTAATACGTCTTTGACAAGCTCGAGTGATGCCTTTAGCTGTATGTTTTTCTTTCCCACCGCACAATAAACTGTACATTTTCGGTCTGAGTCCAATAAACTCTTCAATGGGGACGCCTGCCGTCTCATCCTTCATTTTCCCAAGCACTTTTTTGTTCACGTTGGAATGTAGGAAATGATCTGGCGGATAGTCACTTGTGTCGAACAGGTTAGCATCTTGCTGCATATCCTTGTAGATATCTTCCGTTTCTATGTCGTAACATAGACTGTCGGTGTCGCTGAACAACAACTTGGCATTGGCATACTTTACCATGATGTAGTTGTAATGAAAGTTGAACATAAGCACTTTGCTGAGGTCTAGAATGGCGAAGCCAACTTGAATGGGTTTATCCAGAAGCAAATCCACTTTGCGCAAATGTACCGCGGTCAAATCTTCGTTGAAAATTTTGAATTTGTAGAAAGAAGGTTTGGCTACACGTTTCTTGAACCGCTTTTTCTTGTGAACAAGTTCAACATTGATTCGCTTTCTCACATTTTCCATGGTTTTGCCAAACACCGAGTTGTTCATCAGTTTGAAGAAGTCTTTCTCAAATGGGTTCTTGGCCAATTTTTTTCTTTTCCGTGTTCAAGGTAATGTATTTTGCCAACCATTTGCTCTGTTCAAACATGAAGGTGCGATGAACTTTAGTGACTTTCAACCCCAGTGAGACGTACTGTTGTAAATTCCTGTAATGAAGTACATATTTCTTCTTGTCAGACAAGTTAGGAATGAGCTTTTCACTGGGTTTGCCTTTCATGTTTAGATCTTCCAGTAGCTTCTGACTGTACTCTGACAATTCTCCAAATTTGACACATTTCCGTTCTGGAGCCACTGGGTAGTGATTATGACGATCATGGATTGAATTTGGATATTCTAAATCCACTTCCAAAATGAATCCAATGTCATCATCTTCAGCTACATCCATGAAGTCGAGGGATTCTGGCTCGCTCACCCACATAAATCCTCTTTGCGGCATGCTTTGTGACATGGCCCAACCATACAAGTTGTTTGCGTCGAGGTACATCAGAGAGTTGTTTGGTATCTCAGAATTGTAATCTGCTACGTAGGGATTATTCGCTTTCGCATACTTGTGTGTGATTACAGATATTCCTCCGCGTATGCCTTGCTCAACCATTTGATGCATGTCTATGTCATTGATCAATTCCAACTTCACCTTTGTCGCTTTCAACATTGCATCCCACGACAGTCCTGGTGCTGTATAGTAGTGAGCAGGATCCAATTCATACGTGTTGAGGCATACTTGACGAAAATTTTCAAACACGTCAGCTAGTAATAACACATCTGATTTCAGGTACAGGTGGTGGTATTCACCAAATGTGGTACAGTTGAATGTATCCCACCCCTTCTGCGCATGCGCATAATCCTCATCGCTAATGTCCTCTTCGCTAAGCTGACTATAAAACTTGTCCTTGGATGGCAGCTGTGTTTCAGCAAACTTTGATGGTTCGTCCACGTAATCGTAGGGGTACACTCCCTTTCTCAGCAACAAATCTTGTTGGTCACTATCGTGAATGTGAGAGGTCATGTTGTAGAAGTTATCTTTCCCTTCTGCTGCAAGGTTGGATACCAGCTTCTGTAGAGAGGTACTCATAAACTGAAAGCTGTCTGTAAATTTCAGATTGCTTATGCTGAATGCAATATATTTTTCAATGGTGTTGGGAATGACTGTAATCGTTTCACCTTTGAATTTTCCAATTTCCTCCATGATCAGGTGACTGTCATAGCCTCGCAAATTGTGGAAAAACACGGGAATGATAAACGAATCTTTATCTCCTTGCTGATCCTTTCTAAGTCGGAATTGTAAGTTGCATTCATTGTGCGCTGCTCCACGATATTAACCATTGATATGGTCATGATCTCTCACACGATCTGCTCCTAGAGGTTCATGACAAATGTAGCAATCAACAGCGTTCTTGAAATTCTCTTTGTCTTCACGAGTCATCACCATTTCCTTTGGCCGCTCTAAACCACGTACAATACGATCACGTTCATTCACCATATGGTCTAAAAAGACTTTCACAGCATTGTCTCCTCGAAACACAACTGGTGCACGTGTGTCGTACTGGCTCACAACCACATAGGCAAAGCTGTTTGGACGATGATGTTGATACTTGTCTCCTTCTTCATGCTTTTGCGTGAAACATTCAAAGTCGGCATAAATCACAAAAGGTGCTCGCTGTTGTTTAGCTACATCATTGAACTTGATAAAGGTTTCCTTGGGAAATGATAAACGTTGTGCTCCATTTTTGTCACACACTTCACGATGTTTATCTAAAAGATCTTGTCGTACAAACCCGTGAAGACAGTTGAAACAATAGAAATATGTACCCTTATGCTTTGATCGATAAGACATAAGTCTGCTAAAATTCTTGATGAGGCAGTAATGCCTCGTCTTGTCATTGCTAATCAGAAGTAAGTTGATTTCTCTCACACTGACGTTTCGACTAAGTTTTATTGGAACAACTACATCATGTTCATATCCAAACACGTTGATGGCTACATCGTTCTCCTTTTCAAACTTTGGAATGTCAGTAATTGGTGTCGGAAATGTCATACCCTCTACCTTTAATTCCTTCTCAAATGGCTTGTAATGATTCACGCGATTTGGGTTGTTGTCATGAGGGTGAAGGTAAGCCAATACTGACCATAAGAAACACTTGTTATCATCATTCTTAATGTTTATCACACCTTCTGTTTTCTTCACTTTCTTTGGTAGTGGAATATAACTACTCGCTTCTAGAGGCATCAACGTAGCTGTATGTACTTCAATGTACAGTATGTTATCCAATACCCAGCCAGAGCCTTGCCGCTCATGTTCGTCAAACTTGGTAAATAATTCTTTATAAGCTTCTGGCGGGTCCTGCTCAATATCTGCTGGATTGTATGCTGCATATGTTGGACTGCTGATAAATGCATTATCCACTTGTTCTACCATAACACCTTCATCATTTGCTGCCAGTTTCTTGAAACGTGCGTGCACGACAATGTACCATTTTATTCCATGGTTTAAGGTCTCCAACAAATGTGTCTTGATACGGTTCTCTTGCTGTCGCATTTCAAGCAGTAAATCTGATCCATCCTCAGATTCAAACCGTTTTTCCTGCGCGTTTTCACCAAGACTAACCCTTCTATTCCTCCCTACTTGTCCTGTCTTTTGTTTCTTTGAAACATGTTCTTCATGAGACACATTGTCCATGTCAGCTGGTATGCATGCATGTGCCTCATAAGTATCCATAGATGGAAATTTTACATTGCATTCCATACACTGAACTTGATCATATGGCCAAATGTCATCTTCTTCCATCTTAGCTTTACTGCATGTATGTGTCTCATAAGTATCCATAGATGGAAATTTCACATTGCATTCCATACACTGAACTTGACCGTATGGCCGAATGTCATCTTCTTCCATCTTTTGTCTCTTTACTCCTTTCCCATGCTCTTCCCGTTTCATCATAGCTGGTTGTTGTTCCGTCAACTGCTGAAACTGAAATGCTGAAATATAATCTCAGACATACCCCTTTTATACACACTCATACATAGACAGAATTTGCGTTTTCATTTCACAACAGAGGATGGCCCTTATAAGGGACGAAAGATGTTAGTGAGTTGGCTCTTCACCAACAAGTCGGATTTCCGCAATCACACTGATATCTGTAAAATTGTTCCATCGTGAAAGGTCTTCTGGAACACTTGAAAGGATGAAAATTATAATATCCAAAGTTTTTCAGCGTCACACCGCACCACCAGCAGTCTGTGCATGGCTCCGGTCCAGGTAATCGTGCAGTAAACTTGTACCATAGCAAACCACCGCAGGTTTTACAACAGTACCGTCGTGGTGCATTGTGGTGCACCGGGCAGTTGTGTGGTTGTCCTGAATACTCTATCCACACCCAACACTTATAACATTCGGTCGTTAGCGTCACTGCCTTGCCGTTTCGCATCACTGTGATTGTACGACTTGTTGACATCTTGCTGGCTGCTGGTTTTGGGTAATGCAGCCTGTAATCCGCCTTTATATACTACTAGCGACCATCCTCGCATTACATGCTGACCAGGGGTGGGGGGGGGGGGGGTCCTGACAGAGCACATGTAGGTCGATTGGCAGGGGGGGTCCTTGCTTCAGGTCGACTGGCCGGGGGGGTCCTTACTTTATGCAAGCAGTTTGCTTCTATCCTGGGGGGGTCCTTACTTTATGCAAGCAGTTTGCTTCTATCCTGGGGGAGGGGGGGGGGGGTCCTGACTTTAGGTCGGCTGGCCGGGGGGGGGGTCTTCACTTGAGGTGGTATATAACCCATGGTCATTTCAGGTTGGGCTCACACTCGCTACCGTCAACATGGAGTGCTTCTTCGCCTTGAATGATGCTCTCACCATTGCTGAAGTCAGAGAACTTCACCTGCCTGTCACACCGCCACCGACACCGCAAGAAAGAGTCTACTTCTTCCAGCTGCTGCCGGACCCGACTCGCGGATTAGTCCTATGCGTGCCCGTCTTTTTAATAGAAGGGTCACACTTGGAAAGCGACTCAGGGACATCGAGGCTGGCGATTATGACGGGGCTTTCTTCAGGACAACCATGCTGGGGGAGACCATTCCATCGCGTCTTGAAGAGGAAGAGTATCCGGCCTGGGGGAGATACTTCCTCCACAGGACCTGGAGATTTGCGCGGGATGTGGCATCATGATCTCCCCAGACCGGGTACTGGCAGAATGTGGTCACCAGCTTTGCTTGAGTTGTGCAGCCTATTGGACGCAGCTGTTGGCCCTGAACAACTGTTACACAGTCAGATGTTACACCTGTGGCTTGAGAGGCGACCACTTTCTTTTCAATGGGCAGCAACTCACACACTGCAGCAGGCCAGTCCAAGACATCGTCGAATTTTTCTGAGTCCGGCAGCAAAAACCTGCCGGCCCTTCTAAGGGCCACCCACCAATACGAAATAAGCGCTAATCGTGTCATGGTGTTAGTATGTATGTGTATGCATGAGAGTGTGGGAAATGCTTAAAAAAAATGGCTGCCCGTTTGAATGGTCGTTTGAATGGCCGCCCGTTTGAATGGCCGCCCACTCTCCATATTACGTCATTATGACGTTCATATGACGTTCATATGACGTTCATATGACCTCCATATGACCTCCATATGACCTCCATATCACGTCAATAAAACGTCCATAACACATCCATATGAGGTCAATATGACGTCACTGTTTTCGGAGCCCCATGGGGCTCCGAAAACACCTCCTGACGTCATTATGACGTCACTTCCTGTTTTCGGAGCCCCACTTTCCCCCTACTTATATCTCCGAAACTTGTGAACGGATACGGTTCATATTTGGTGTGTGTAACAACCAAGATATCTAGATGGCTCTTTGGGGTTTTGATCGGATCGAAGCCCATCTGGATCTGTATTTTTACTTAGAATCCCAAAATCTGGATGTCAAAATGTACTTTGGTTTCCAGACGATATCTCCGAAACTAGTGAGCGTATCCGGTTCATATTTGATATGCGCAACAAACAAGAAATCTATATGTGGCTTTGGGGGATTTTGATGAAATCAAAGCCTATCTGAGTCTGTAATTGGACTTTAAGTTCCCAGATCTCACTGTATACTTTGTTTTCTAGACCATAACTCTAAAATATTTGCCGGATTCGGTTTTCATTTCGTATGCATAGCAACAATATAATGCAGTTGTGTGACTTGGGGGTTGAAGTAGGATCAAGCTAATCCGGATCTACAATGGGACTTAAAATATAAAAATCCGGATCTAAATATGTACTTTGGTACATATTGTTTGGTTTGTCAGTCTCATGTTTGGTATGCATTACCGACGGCATGTCTGATAATGAGTTTTATCTTTTTGCGACACTAGGTTCAGGTAATTTTCGAATTTCTCCTCTTTTGCACATGCTACGTAGTTTATTTATTATGAATTGATGTTTTATCTACTTAGTTTAAGTGCGAGGTACAGCACCCGCCTTACTAATCACACCCACGGCGGCGGATATGGCAATTACTGATTGCTCTTGTTATGATTTCAGTTCCTGCTGGTGGTGCGCAATCCAAATTAAGTCGTATTTAGAAGTGTTGTGGAAGAAAAATAAGGTCCTAATATCTGCATGGAAGACTTTAATTTTTTCAGTTTCGCTCAAAAAATATTTTTATATTTGCTTTTGAAACCATGTTTTCACTCTGCAAAGCTCCTTAAGTTTTTAACTATTTCTTTGGATGTCACATCTTTCAATTTAGATCGGTGTTGAATCTTCTTCTATCATGATATTTCTAAAGTGGTAGCTCAGTTTTGAGGCTATCTACACAAAGGATGAAGGCCTCTATGCCAAAACGATTATTGTACCATGTTGAGGTATTGTCTCGTTCAGGGCTTTCTATTTTCCTAGCTTTCTTTGCTATGAATGCTTGAGTTCTGTAATTATTTTCTGCAATTCTTTCGGGAAGATTAATGTCACCGATATTGGGTGCAGATCAGACTTAACCTGTTTGGGTGTCTAATTCTTTGGGTATGCGATTTATATATGCACTCTTCAGCGATTCTTGTACTGAACTTCTAAATATAGTTGCATGTTGAAAACAGAGATTTTATTCGTAGATGGATGCTCTAACAAAAAATGAAGCTGGGAAACAACATGGAAACCCCACCCACCCCCCTCAGTCAATAACTCAACATTGAGTCTTTTAAATGCATGACTTTCCCCAGTTTAATTTCGTACTTCTATTCGTTGAAACATGGGACTCTAATTAAGCGTTTTGATCTTCCAGTTTTTATCACAGTAGCTTGATACAGTAACACTCTTTTATAGTCCATAAGTGTTTGATTATATTTTTTAAAATAACTGTTAAGTTTATCACGAAATGATATATGAATAATATTTTTGATTACAGAAGCAAGTGATTCTTCAACTTGCGTATAAAATTGAATAATCCAGTTAAACATAGAATGTAGAGTATACTCCGCATTTTAAATGGGTTTTGTCTTTTTAAAGTAATTTTAATTAATTGTCTTTTAAATTTAAAAACTAAACATTTTAAGCCTGGCTAATATTATTCTACATTTACATTTTTGTGTTTTATCACTGGTAAGCATAAAAAATAGAATGCTACATAAATGAATGAACAACAATGATCTAATATTGCTATTTAACGCCTCAGTATGTAGAAAAAAGGTATATTTAATTAATCTTGAACAGAGGCAATACCTTAACAACGTTTTCAAGTCCTCATGAATCCTATCAGTCATGGGATTCTACATTCGCAAACCACATCTGAAAACTTCTTTTTCTGTGCGCAGGTGCACACGGATATGACGCATCTAACTTCGTGGCTGTTTGTTTTGGTTTTCCCGTCTGTAAGCTGTAAGCAGTTCTTATGAAAATAAGCTGATGAAAGAGTTTTCAAAAACACATCTCAAGATACAGGGTGTTCGTTTCACATTACACGTTGAAAGGTTTGATTCACTGAAAAGTGTATTTACGTGTTATTGACAGGAATTGTGAGCGACAATACAGGATAAGCCAATTCGCATTTCGGGTCTTTCCGGTGGAGGTGTTGTTTCGACTGCAAATTTTTTTGGAAAAATATTATAAAGAAAGAATAAGGGAAAAACATCAAAATTCTAATTTTATTTCAACATGCACACTTTCAATTTTATAAAGCCATCATATGATCTATTAAAAACTACCAGTAACCTAGATTGAATCCGCCTGTGCCTGTAGCATCGTCACCCCCCGAAAACATCAATTATCCCGGAAACGATATTTTTTGCCGAACCTCCCGACAACTGCAACTGGTTCTCGAATGCAAAATACTGAGCTGCTATAAGGAAACTGTTAGTATACACATTTGAAGTCAGGTTTATGCTCACATGTAATCCTTAAAGCTCTTAGCAGTCATTTTGAAAAGCAAATTGGCAGTCTTGCAGTTTGCACTTAAAATTTATATTTCGGGATGATAGAATAAAGTGGCGAGTTACACCTCGAAAATGCTGCCCAAAAAATATACATCGGCCTGGCATTTGCGTAAATCATGACATTTTACTTCGCGCATAACAGAGAACTTGTGTAAAATCCTGTATTTGCTACATACAAAAACATATCCGGATCGCGTCTAAAACACGAAAGCTATTGCGCAAAAACCATTGAAAAGTGGCGAACGATCCTAGGTTACTGGTATTTTACTAGTCCTAGATGACTCTTGCAGTCTTCCTATGACAGCTAGAGTCATAGTTCCTATAATAGGAAATGTCATTGATGTCAATTTTCAAATCTCGGCGCCAACGACGTTATTTTAGAAAGGGTGCATCACATAAATGGCCCAATTATTAATTATGGCGCACAAGTTTTATGGTCAGATAACAATATTTTACTGAGAAAAATATGTGTTTTCTTGAGATCAGGATATCGAATCCCTCATTATCGCCCACAACAACAGTGAATCCACAGTTGCAAAACCACGCTTTACTCTAGTTTGGGAGTTTCGCTGAGGTCGAAAATAATGCGCCAGGATACTTCTCAGTGTGCTTTTAAAGAAAAGGCCTGCCGGTTCGAGCCTCGGTGTCCTTGAACGTGCGCCGAAAGATTCAGAGCCTCAAAAATTGAGATCAATGGCCATTTCTATTGAAGGAACTGTGACCCTTTCTGTCCTAGGAAGATAGAAAGGGTCCGCTGGGACTAGTATTTTACATATTATTCAGTCCCTTTAATAAACAACATGTGGATATGTTTCTGGCAAAATGGAATTTTGTTGATATTTGCCTTTTTTCTATCATTTCTTTATATCCTAATCCCAACTGAATTCAGCCGAAACGCAAAAACTTCGGCAAAAGTCAAAGTGCGAATTGGCTTAATTGGTATGTATCAAATAAGCCAATTCGCTTACTTTGACTTCAGCTGGGTGGTGCACTTCCAGGTCCCTTCATAATGTATTGGTATTTGGCTTGGTGTATATGATTGAGGAGTGTCGATTTATTTTGAAAACAGGCATAACCCCAGTCGAATCACATCGAAAATCCGTGATGCTAAGCGCGAGTATGAAAACAATTATTTATCTATAATTCGAAATTTGAGGAGTAGTCCTAGATGGCTCTTGCGGTCTTCCTATGACAGCAAGAGTCATAGTTTCCATAGTAAAACAAATTATTTATCTATAATCCGCAATTTGAGGAGTAGTCCGACGTAGATGGCTCTTGTGGTCTTCCTATGACAGCAAGAGTCATAGTTTCCATAATAGAACTTGTCATTGATGTCAGTTTTGCTAATCTCGCCACACAACTCAGACCAATGACGTTGTTTTAGAAAGACTACATCACATAAATGGCCCAATTATAAATTACGGCGCACAAAATTTTATGGTCAAATAAAAATTTTGTACTGAGAAAAATAGACGTTTTTGAGAGCAAGATATAGAATTCCGCGTTATTACCCACAGCAACTAAGATTTAACAATTGCAAAACCACTCTACTCAAGTTTAGTAATTTCGCTGTGGTCGAAAATAATGCGCCAGGATAGTTCACAGCAGGGCTGACTTAAATCGTGATTTAAATCAGCATAAAAAGATCACGATTTTTTATTTTTTAAAATTTTTTTCTACGAAGTGTATTTTCTTTTTTAATTGTGTGATGTGCGCAGTGAAGGCACTTGAAGACGCCTTTTGTTTAGAAAAGGCATTTCATACCGTACGCTTATTAGTGCACATGAGCCTCCGAGGTGGTGGATGGGGACGGGAGGGGGGGTAGCAATGGAGAGTACGCTTCAAGCGGGTCAATGCCGGTAGTGTGTGAAAAGAAGGCCTTGCACCTTATAGTATTAAGACCGTTTGAGCATGTACTCTGGAGTGGGTATGTAATCGCTCAACTTAACTTCAGAAACTCTCGGTAGCATCGATATCTGCAACGTATTCCGATCTTTCGTCTCAACCGCGTGTGCTTGAAAACAAAGGATTAGTGTTGCACATCGAGCGGAAAAGGTTGAGTGGAAAGCCTCGGATTGGAAAAGGCTGCAAAACATGAGTTTTGCTACCGATCGCTCAATAAATGAAGAATTGAAGTTGTAGACAGTTGTCTGAACATTTGAAATTTGAGGACAGTTTTCACCTATTTTGTGAACTGGGAATGTGTTTAGAATTGTCTTACAAGAAAGTGTAATGAGTCTTCAATAAACTGTTAAAAAGGTGGTGCTTTTTTATATTTTTTTTTTTTTTTTTGGGGGGGGGGTGATTTAAATAAAAAAATCCGACTTAAATCCAAAAAGCCAAAAATCATGATTTTTATTTTTAAATCGGATCTTTTCAAGCCCTGGTTCACAGTGTTTTTTAGAAAAAAAGCCTGCTCGTCATGGAACGTGCCCCGAAAGGTCCAGAATCTCGAAAGTTGGGATCAGTGGCCATTTCTATTGCAGGAACTGTGACCCTTGGGAAATGATAAACGTTGTGCTCCATTCTTGTCACACACTTCACGATGTTTGTCTAAAAGATCTTGTCGTACAAACCCGTGAAGACAGTTGAAACAATAGAAATATGTACCCTTATGCTTTGATCGATAAGACATAAGTCTGCTAAAATTCTTGATGAGGCAGTAATGCCTCGTCTTGTCATTGCTAATCAGAAGTAAGTTGATTTCTCTCACACTGACGTTTCGACTAAGTTTTATTGGAACAACTACATCATGTTCATATCCAAACACGTTGATGGCTACATCGTTCTCCTTTTCAAACTTTGGAATGTCAGTAATTGGTGTCGGAAATGTCATACCCTCTACCTCTAATTCCTTCTCAAATGGCTTGTAATGATTCACGCGATTTGGGTTGTTGTCATGAGGGTGAAGGTAAGCCAATACTGACCATAAGAAACACTTGTTATCATCATTCTTAATGTTTATCACACCTTCTGTTTTCTTCACTTTCTTCGGTAGTGGAATATAACTACTCGCTTCTAGAGGCATCAACGTAGCTGTATGTACTTCAATGTACAGTATGTTATCCAATACCCAGCCAGAGCCTTGTCGCTCATGTTCGTCAAACTTGGTAAATAATTCTTTATAAGCTTCTGGCAGGTCCTGCTCAATATCTGCTGGATTGTATGCTGCATATGTTGGACTGCTGATAAATGCATTATCCACTTGTTCTACCATAACACCTTCATCATTTGCTGCCAGTTTCTTGAAACGTGCGTGCACGACAATGTACCATTTTATTCCATGGTTTAAGGTCTCCAACAAATGTGTCTTGATACGGTTCTCTTGCTGTCGCATTTCAAGCAGTAAATCTGATCCATCCTCAGATTCAAACCGTTTTTCCTGCGCGTTTTCACCAAGACTAACCCTTCTATCCCTCCCTACTTGTCCTGTCTTTTGTTTCTTTGAAACATGTTCTTCATGAGACACATTGTCCATGTCAGCTGGTATGCATGCATGTGCCTCATAAGTATCCATAGATGGAAATTTTACATTGCATTCCATACACTGAACTTGATCGTATGGCCAAATGTCATCTTCTTCCATCTTAGCTTTACTGCATGTATGTGTCTCATAAGTATCCATAGATGGAAATTTCACATTGCATTCCATACACTGAACTTGACCGTATGGCCAAATGTCATCTTCTTCCATCTTTTGTCTCTTTACTCCTTTCCCATGCTCTTCACGTTTCATCATAGCTGGTTGTTGTTCCGTCAACTGCTGAAACTGAAATGCTGAAATGTAATCTCAGACATACCCCTTTTATACACACTCATACATAGACAGAATTTGCGTTTTCATTTCACAACAGAGGATGGCCCTTAGAAGGGCCGAAAGATGTTAGTGAGTTGGCTCTTCACCAGCAAGTCGGATTTCCGCAATCACACTGATATCTGTAAAATTGTTCCATCGTGAAAGGTCTTCTGGAACACTTGAAAGGATGAAAATTATAATATCCAAAGTTTTTCAGCGTCACACCGCACCACCAGCAGTCTGTGCATGGCTCCGGTCCAGGTAATCGTGCAGTAAACTTGTACCATAGCAAACCACCGCAGGTTTTACAACAGTACCGTCGTGGTGCATTGTGGTGCACCGGGCAGTTGTGTGGTTGTCCTGAATACTCTATCCACACCCAACACTTATAACATTCGGTCGTTAGCGTCACTGCCTTGCCGTTTCGCATCACTGTGATTGTACGACTTGTTGACATCTTGCTGGCTGCTGGTTTTGGGTAATGCAGCCTGTAACCCGCCTTTATATACTACTAGCGACCATCCTCGCATTACATGCTGACCAGGGGTGGGGGGGGGGGGGGGTCCTGACAGAGCACATGTAGGTCGATTGGCAGGGGGGGTCCTTGCTTCAGGTCGACTGGCCGGGGGGGGGGGTCCTTACTTTATGCAAGCGGTTTGCTTCTATTCTGGGGGGTCCTTACTTTATGCAAGCAGTTTGCTTCTATCCTGGGGGGAGGGGGTCCTGACTTTAGGTCGGCTGGCCGGGGGTGGGGGTCTTCACTTGAGGTGGTATATAACCCATGGTCATTTCAGGTTGGGCTCACACTCGCTACCGTCGACATGGAGTGCTTCTTCGCCTTGAATGATGCTCTCACCATTGCTGAAGTCAGAGAACTTCACCTGCCTGTCACACCGCCACCGACACCGCCGGAAAGAGTCTACTTCTTCCAGCTGCTGCCGGACCCGACTCGCGGATTAGTCCTATGCGTGCCCGTCTTTTTTAATAGAAGGGTCACACTTGGAAAGCGACTCAGGGACATCGAGGCTGGCGATTATGACGGGGCTTTCTTCAGGACAACCATGCTGGGGGAGACCATTCCATCGCGTCTTGAAGAGGAAGAGTATCCGGCCTGGGGGAGATACTTCCTCCAACAGGACCTGGAGATTTGCGCGGGATGTGGCATCATGATCTCCCCAGACCGGGTACTGGCAGAATGTGGTCACCAGCTTTGCTTGATTTGTGCAGCCTATTGGACGCAGCTGTTGGCCCTGAACAACTGTTACACAGTCAGATGTTACACCTGTGGCTTGAGAGGCGATCACTTTCTTTTCAATGGGCAGCAACTCATACATTGCAGCAGGCCAGTCCAAGACATCGTCGAATTTTTCTGAGTCCGGCAGCAAAAACCTGCCGGCCCTTCTAAGGGCCACCCACCAATACGAAATAAGCGCTAATCGTGTCATGGTGTTAGTATGTATGTGTATGCATGAGAGTGTGGGAAATGCTTAAAAAATGGCTGCCCGTTTGAATGGTCGTTTGAATGGCCGCCCGTTTGAATGGCCGCCCACTCTCCATATTACGTCATTATGACGTTCATATGACGTTCATATGACGTTCATATGACCTCCACATGACCTCCATATGACCTCCATATCACGTCAATAAAACGTCCATAACACATCCATATGACGTCAATATGACGTCACTGTTTTCGGAGCCCCATGGGGCTCCGAAAACACCTCCTGACGTCATTATGACGTCACTTCCTGTTTTCGGAGCCCCACTTTCCCCCTACTTATATCTCCGAAACTTGTGAGCGGATACGGTTCATATTTGGTGTGTGTAACAACCAAGATATCTAGATGGCTCTTTGGGGTTTTGATCGGATCGAAGCCCATCTGGATCTGTATTTTTACTTAGAATCCCAAAATCTGGATGTCAAAATGTACTTTGGTTTCCAGACGATATCTCCGAAACTAGTGAGCGTATCCGGTTCATATTTGATATGCGCAACAAACAAGAAATCTATATGTGGCTTTGGGGGATTTTGATGAAATCAAAGCCTATCTGAGTCTGTAATTGGACTTTAAGTTCCCAGATCTCACTGTATACTTTGTTTTCTAGACCATAACTCTAAAATATTTGCCGGATTCGGTTTTCATTTCGTATGCATAGCAACAATATAATGCAGTTGTGTGACTTGGGGGTTGAAGTAGGATCAAGCTAATCCGGATCTACAATGGGACTTAAAATATAAAAATCCGGATCTAAATATGTACTTTGGTACATATTGTTTGGTTTGTCAGTCTCATGTTTGGTATGCATTACCGACGGCATGTCTGATAATGAGTTTTATCTTTTTGCGACACTAGGTTCAGGTAATTTACGAATTTCTCCTCTTTTGCACATGCTACGTAGTTTATTTATTATGAATCGATGTTTTATCTACTTAGTTTAAGTGCGAGGTACAGCACCCGCCTTACTAATCACACCCACGGCGGCGGATATGGCAATTACTGATGTCTCTTGTTATGATTTCAGTTCCTGCTGGTGGTGCGCAATCCAAATTAAGTCGTATTTAGAAGTGTTGTGGAAGAAAAATAAGGTCCTAATATCTGCATGGAAGACTTTAATTTTTTCAGTTTCGCTCAAAAAATATTTTTATATTTGCTTTTGAAACCATGTTTTCACTCTGCAAAGCTCCTTAAGTTTTTAACTATTTCTTTGGATGTCACATCTTTCAATTTAGATCGGTGTTGAATCTTCTTCTATCATGATATTTCTAAAGTGGTAGCTCAGTTTTGAGGCTATCTACACAAAGGATGAAGGCCTCTATGCCAAAACGATTATTGTACCATGTTGAGGTATTGTCTCGTTCAGGGCTTTCTATTTTCCTAGCTTTCTTTGCTATGAATTCTTGAGTTCTGTAATTATTTTCTGCAATTCTTTCGGGAAGATTAATGTCACCGATATTGGGTGCAGATCAGACTTAACCTGTTTGGGTGTCTAATTCTTTGGGTATGCGATTTATATATGCACTCTTCAGCGATTCTTGTACTGAACTTCTAAATATAGTTGCATGTTGAAAACAGAGATTTTATTCGTAGATGGATGCTCTAACAAAAAATGAAGCTGGGAAACAACATGGAAACCCCACCCACCCCCCTCAGTCAATAACTCAACATTGAGTCTTTTAAATGCATGACTTTCCCCAGTTTAATTTCGTATTTCTATTCGTTGAAACATGGGACTCTAATTAAGCGTTTTGATCTTCCAGTTTTTATCACAGTAGCTTGATACAGTAACACTCTTTTATAGTCCATAAGTGTTTGATTATATTTTTTAAAATAACTGTTAAGTTTATCACGAAATGATATATGAATAATATTTTTGATTACAGAAGCAAGTGATTCTTCACCTTGCGTATAAAATTGAATAATCCAGTTAAACATAGAATGTAGAGTATACTCCGCATTTTAAATGGGTTTTGTCTTTTTAAAGTAATTTTAATTAATTGTCTTTTAAATTTAAAAACTAAACATTTTAAGCCTGGCTAATATTATTCTACATTTACATTTTTGTGTTTTATCACTGGTAAGCATAAAAAATAGAATGCTACATAAATGAATGAACAACAATGATCTAATATTGCTATTTAACGCCTCAGTATGTAGAAAAAAGGTATATTTAATTAATCTTGAACAGAGGCAATACCTTAACAACGTTTTCAAGTCCTCATGAATCCTATCAGTCATGGGATTCTACATTCGCAAACCACATCTGAAAACTTCTTTTTCTGTGCGCAGGTGCACACGGATATGACGCATCTAACTTCGTGGCTGTTTGTTTTGGTTTTCCCGTCTGTAAGCTGTAAGCAGTTCTTATGAAAATAAGCTGATGAAAGAGTTTTCAAAAACACATCTCAAGATACAGGGTGTTCGTTTCACATTACACGTTGAAAGGTTTGATTCACTGAAAAGTGTATTTACGTGTTATTGACAGGAATTGTGAGCGACAATACAGGATAAGCCAATTCGCATTTCGGGTCTTTCCGGTGGAGGTGTTGTTTCGACTGCAAATTTTTTGGAAAAATATTATAAAGAAAGAATAAGGGAAAAACATCAAAATTCTAATTTTATTTCAACATGCACACTTTCAATTTTATAAAGCCATCATATGATCTATTAAAAACTACCAGTAACCTAGATTGAATCCGCCTGTGCCTGTAGCATCGTCACCCCCCGAAAACATCAATTATCCCGGAAACGATATTTTTTGCCGAACCTCCCGACAACTGCAACTGGTTCTCGAATGCAAAATACTGAGCTGCTATAAGGAAACTGTTAGTATACACATTTGAAGTCAGGTTTATGCTCACATGTAATCCTTAAAGCTCTTAGCAGTCATTTTGAAAAGCAAATTGGCAGTCTTGCAGTTTGCACTTAAAATTTATATTTCGGGATGATAGAATAAAGTGGCGAGTTACACCTCGAAAATGCTGCCCAAAAAATATACATCGGCCTGGCATTTGCGTAAATCATGACATTTTACTTCGCGCATAACAGAGAACTTGTGTAAAATCCTGTATTTGCTACATACAAAAACATATCCGGATCGCGTCTAAAACACGAAAGCTATTGCGCAAAAACCATTGAAAAGTGGCGAACGATCCTAGGTTACTGGTATTTTACTAGTCCTAGATGACTCTTGCAGTCTTCCTATGACAGCTAGAGTCATAGTTCCTATAATAGGAAATGTCATTGATGTCAATTTTCAAATCTCGGCGCCAACGACGTTATTTTAGAAAGGGTGCATCACATAAATGGCCCAATTATTAATTATGGCGCACAAGTTTTATGGTCAGATAACAATATTTTACTGAGAAAAATATGTGTTTTCTTGAGATCAGGATATCGAATCCCTCATTATCGCCCACAACAACAGTGAATCCACAGTTGCAAAACCACGCTTTACTCTAGTTTGGGAGTTTCGCTGAGGTCGAAAATAATGCGCCAGGATACTTCTCAGTGTGCTTTTAAAGAAAAGGCCTGCCGGTTCGAGCCTCGGTGTCCTTGAACGTGCGCCGAAAGATTCAGAGCCTCAAAAATTGAGATCAATGGCCATTTCTATTGAAGGAACTGTGACCCTTTCTGTCCTAGGAAGATAGAAAGGGTCCGCTGGGACTAGTATTTTACATATTATTCAGTCCCTTTAATAAACAACATGTGGATATGTTTCTGGCAAAATGGAATTTTGTTGATATTTGCCTTTTTTCTATCATTTCTTTATATCCTAATCCCAACTGAATTCAGCCGAAACGCAAAAACTTCGGCAAAAGTCAAAGTGCGAATTGGCTTAATTGGTATGTATCAAATAAGCCAATTCGCTTACTTTGACTTCAGCTGGGTGGTGCACTTCCAGGTCCCTTCATAATGTATTGGTATTTGGCTTGGTGTATATGATTGAGGAGTGTCGATTTATTTTGAAAACAGGCATAACCCCAGTCGAATCACATCGAAAATCCGTGATGCTAAGCGCGAGTATGAAAACAATTATTTATCTATAATTCGAAATTTGAGGAGTAGTCCTAGATGGCTCTTGCGGTCTTCCTATGACAGCAAGAGTCATAGTTTCCATAGTAAAACAAATTATTTATCTATTAATCCGCAATTTGAGGAGTAGTCCTAGATGACTCTTGCGGTCTTCCTATGACAGCAAGAGTCATAGTTTCCATAATAGAACTTGTCATTGATGTCAATTTTGCTAATCTCGCCACACAACTCAGACCAATGACGTTGTTTTAGAAAGACTACATCACATAAATGGCCCAATTATAAATTACACCCTGTATCTTTATGGTCAAATAAAAATTTTGTACTGAGAAAAATAGACATTTTTTGAGAGCAAGATATAGAATCCCGCATTATTACCCACAGCAACTAAGATTCAACAATTGCAAAACCACTCTACTCAAGTTTAGTAATTTCGCTGTGGTCGAAAAGAATGCGCCAGGATAATTCACAGCAGGGCTGACTTAAATCGTGATTTAAATCAGCATAAAAAAAATCACGATTTTTTATTTTTTTAAATTTTTTTCTACGAAATGTATTTTCTTTTTTAATTGTGTGATGTGCGCAGTGAAGGCACTTGAAGACGCCTTTTGTTTAAAAAAGGCATTTCATACCGTACGCTTATTAGTGCACATGAGCCTCCGAGGTGGTGGATGGGGACGGGGGGGGGGGGGGGGGGTAGCAACGGAGAGTGCGCTTCAAGCGGGTCAATGCCGGTAGTGTGTGAAAAGAAGGCCTTGCACCTTATAGTATTAAGACCGTTTGAGCATGTACTCTGGAGTGGGTATGTAATCGCTGAACTTAACTTCAGAAACTCCCGGTAGCATCGATATCTGCAACGTACTCCAATCTTTCGTCTCAACCGCGTGTGCTTGAAAACAAAGGATTAGTGTTACACATCGAGCGGAAAAGGTTGAGTGGAAAGCCTCGGATTGGAAAAGGCTGCAAAACTGGAGTTTTGCTACCGATCGCTCAGTAAATGAAGAATTGAAGTTGTAGACAGTTATTTGAACATTTGAAATTTGAGGACAGTTTTCACCTATTTTGTGAACTGGGAATGTGTTTAGAATTGTCTTACAAGAAAGTGTAATAAGTCTTCAATAAACTGTTAAAAAGGTGGTGCTTTTTTATATTTTGTCTTTTTTTTTGGGGGGGGGGGGGGGTGATTTAAATAAAAAAATCCGACTTAAATCCAAAAAGCCAAAAATCATGATTTTTTAAAAAATCGGATTTTTTTCAAGCCCTGGTTCAGTGTTTTTTAAAAAAAAAAGCCTGCTCGTCATGGAACGTGCCCCGAAAGGTCCAGAATCTCGAAAGTTGAGATCAGTGGCCATTTCTATTGCAGGAACTGTGACCCTTTCTGTCGTAGGAAGATAGAAAGTATCCGGTGGGACTGTTTGAGGAGAGGCCCGTGCTCATCTGGTCCCCGGTAATAACTACTTAATATTCCATAGCAGTTCTTTTTCTTTTCATACTTGTGGAATGTCTTCCCAGACGCTTTTATCGGCATTTGAGTGGTGCAGCTGTCAACCTCCTGTGCCAGGGCTGGAAATGAACGTGGGCCCGGTGACTAAAAGTCCCGTTAGTTCTCTAGCCCTTCGCGTCCCCGACGCTGAGGGCCCGAATGGACCCAAAAATTTTTATTAGATATATGTATATATATATACATTTACATCAGGCCCCCACTTTCGCCAGCCGCCCCCTCCTCCCCCCGGACTTTTCCTCTGGGATTCCGGAGCCGGCAGGGCCCCCAACAGAAAAAAAAACAATGTTGAGGTTTGTACTACTTAATTACTGTAAAAAATTTGCCATCGACCACCTGCTTATGAGAGAATTTTTGGCCCAGCCGACTTCCGGCTATACCCACCTGTCCTCTGTTAGGTGTGTTTGTGAACAATTTTTCAAAATGCTACTCGTCCTACATTTTTAGTCAAATTGTTTTGAAATCTGGCAGGAATGTGCCCTTGGTAGTTTCCCACACAGCTTTTTTTGTCGATTTCGACAGAATATTGAGCAAATTTAAGAAAACGCAAAAAATGCTACTCTTGCTACAGATTCGGTCCGATTGCGTTGAAATTTACAGGAACAATCCGCTTAAGTTCCTGTAGCAAGATAATATTTTGAAACCTGTTTAGACCAGTGGTTAGCGTTGTCGCTTGCGAAGCAAGAGGTTGTGAATTCAAGTTCTATCAAAGGCGAACGTTACATTGTCTTCCTTGAAGTTTCGCTCTGTCTCTCTGAAAATGGGCAAGTTTCTCCTTTCACCTTTGTGATGTCTTGGCTTTCACGGCTTGGCATAATGTCTACGGATATTCTTGTTCTTAGTTTAAAATATAAAACCACTTATTATCGCCAAAAAAAAAAACAAACAAAAAAAAACAATGTATTCCAAGACTCAGTTTTTTGGGCCTTTGTTGAAATTGAATATAATGCGTCATAATTCTTCTCAGTGTGTATTTCAAGACAAAGCCTGAACCATGCACCAGAAGATCTATGCCTCATAGATTTGACATCTGTGGCCATTTCAGTTGGCGGACGTGTAACCCTTTCTATCCCATTAAAATAGAAAGGCTCGTGGAACTAACTTTTTCTAAATTTCTTCATGCCAAAATTAATTTTCCAACTATACCCAGGTCACCTGGGCCAGGTGTCTTTATCCACATTCACATCGTGAAGAAAGACACAAGTGCTCCTTAGTTCTTATTAGGCCCCAACCCTTCGGATTGGGGCCTATAGGTTTGGGGTGTCCGCCCGTCCGTCTGTCTGTCCGTCATCGCTTTATATCCCTATGAATTTGGGGGCGGTTGGGTCCTGCTTGTGTTTCACAAATACTTACTTGTTTATATTGAAATACGTGTGAAATCAAGTCTAGCGTAGCACCGTGAAGCTAATAATTCTGGGGCTCGTTTGCAAACACTACAATACAGTGTTTAATATGCAGAATTGTGTGAGATCCATGCAAGCGCGACGTCGCCACACAGGAGTGAACTACCAGAGTCAGGGAGAAAGCCCGTTGTCTCAGCAACAAGCATATCCTAGGACGTACGTCACAACACTCGAGCCCGAGAACGTCACTTCCGACGTCGACATGTCGTGTCGTGATCGCACACACGAGTTCATGTCGGCTGTCAAGTCCATGCAGTCGAGACAGGTCTGTGCCGCCCTCGTCCTCACCCCCCCCCCACATCCGGTTATGTCATCTCAGCTGTTTCACACTTCTCTTTCTATTAATTGCTAGACTTTTCTTATACAATGATTATATTTTTCGAATGTTAAAGGGTATTTTTTTTCTTTGAAGATAATTCACGTTGTTATACAACTGTTTCTATGCAGTCATGAATGGGTAGTAATCAAAAACTCAAGATGCTTGGTTGAAGTATGGGTAGGTTTATAAATGTATGTTAAAAGATGTGAAATTATCGAAATGGAATTTTAATTTTAGTCCAATGGCTATATTACGAACAGACAGAACAAAGCCCTCGCTCAAAGAAGTGAATTTACACAAGCCGCCAAGTAAGTGTTCATTGCCACAGATCAAAGTTCGTGTACCGGTTGGTGGAAAAGAAAAAAAAAACAAGAATAAAGTGATCATATTCATTCATGAATTGCTGAATAGAAGGAGGAATGTTTTGGAAATAAATAACTTTTGTCCGAATTGTAATTTAACAAGATATTTTTTTATAAAGTAATTGATTTTCTTAAAAGGATTATGGCGCTTTATGTGCAGGCTATGCTTTGGAGGGTTTATTTTAAAATGTATTATTTTTTTTGTTTGTAGGAAAATTGGCCGAGATATAGCCAACACGTTTACGAAACTAGAAAAGTTAACAATTTGTAAGTAATAACAGTTTAGATAAAATCTCTCTCACAACATCTCAGTGTCGCGTATCTGATGTGATGAAGAGAGAGAGAGAGAGAGAGAGAGAGAGAGAGAGAGAGAGAGAGAGAGACTGGCCTGAATTTCATTTCGTGTCAAAGTTTTAAGTGTCAGCTTGTCAAGTGACGTTTTTGAAGAGATGAAACTTCTTACATCGAGATGAAAAAGGAGTCTGCAGCAAGGTGAATAGGTGGTGCCTAATAAACGGATGACTTTATTTTGTTATTTCAGTGGCCAAAAGGAAGTCATTATTTGACGACAAGCCAGAGGAGATACAGCAGTTAACGTTTATCATCAAGCAGGACATAGCATCGCTGAACAAGCAGATAGCCCAGCTACAGCATCTGTCCAAGTCCCAAGCCAGCCGCTATGGCAAGCACAAGCAAGGCCACACCAACTCCGTCGTGGTTGGGCTGCAGGTATTGTAACCGCGGGGGTGGGGGGAGGTGATGACTGTCCGGACATTCAAACCGTCATCGTGTCACTTCGTTCCGTTACATTGTCACTTTGTGGTGGCGGCCTTGGTCTGTTTCGGCTGAAATAGTTCAATCAGAATGGCTTCGCTAGTTGTGCGACCTTGACCACCGTTTATTTCGCAGGCTTAACGGCGCCTATACTTGCAGATATGGTAGGGGTAGGGGAAGCTGTTTATTGTATGTGAGATAACCTAGTCTGCTTCCGTTTATCTCGATCAGCCTGGTGATGAAGCATTACGTTTTGTGTTTCAGCAAAAATTGGCAACAATGTCCAATGATTTCAAGTCTGTATTAGAAGTCCGAACTGAGGTAAAACAATCCATATCCATCATGTTTATTTAAAGCACTGAGTGAAAACTTCGTGGATTTAGGCCTTAAGCCATTGCACAATGATTCTTTAAATGGATTTAAAATGGTGGCACTAAGTTCTTTTGCAATACGTGGATTGTAAAGGCTAGCCCTAATTTCTAAAACCATTTGGGGTCCTCGATTTTTCAAAAAACAGAAAAAAAGGTGATGACGAATATTTTCTCTCAGACTGAGTAAATAAGAAATAATTTAGTTCAAAAGAAAATTAAGTCACTAAAAGGTTAGTAAATCAAAAGCCATCTATTGGTTAAAAATAGAAGAAATAATTGACGGTAAATTAAGTAGTAATATATATATATATATATATATTGTTTGTACAGAATTTAAAGCACCAGCGGGACCGGCGCGAGCAGTTCTCACAGTCCAGCCCCGTGTCGGCGTCAATGCCCCCCTCCGCCCTGGACGGCCACGGTCAGTGACGAATGTCTGTCAAAAGTCTGTCAGTTTTCACAGTCGTGCCCCGTGTCGGCGTCAATTCCCCCCCCCCCCCCCCGTCCTCCGGCCAGGACGGCCAGGACGGCCAGGATAAGTGACTAACGTCTGTCAAAAGTCTGTCAGTCAAAAAGTTGATTATACGTGTTCTGCTTATTATGTTTATTGTGGATAAACAACACAATGTGAATGAGGATAATGGTGACAGTAATTAGCCGTTAAATTCGTGCGAAGGAGATCACCAGTGGACAAGTAAAGAGATACGATGTCATCATACAAGTAAATAAAGGCTAAAATGTTACGTAAAATGATGAGTAAAAGTAATAAGTGATAAACAGTAAAATCAAAAATATATGAATGTAATTCAGACCAGAACAGGATTTGATGTGGTCAAACGAGGGAAACTGGGATTGTGTTTGTACGCACTGGCTGAATATTAATGCATGGTGCATTATTTTCTGTCTACAATGGGCTTACTATTAATGCACGATGCGTTGTTTTCTGTCAACAGTGGGCGCAGTATTAATGCACGATGCGTTGTTTTCTGTCTACAGTGGGCTCAGTATTAATGCACGATCCGTTGTTTTCTGTCTACAGTGGGCTCAGTATTAATGCACGACGAGTTGCACAGGCGAGCGGGACACGGCAGCGACTTTACCATCGACATGAACGATGTGGAGAAGCAGCGCTACCAGCAGCAGCTGCAGCTGATTGACGAGCAGGTGCGCTATTACGCAGCGGTTAACGACATGAATTGTAGTGACTAACATCGGTTCTTGAGAGGATTGTTTTTTTTGTTTTTACTAAGTGATAATAATAAAAAGTATAAAAACACGTCAGCATTGATTGTAGCAGTATTGATAAATATTGAACTTAATAACAAGGTTTCCGAACAAAACAAAAAGTGGTTTGACTTTGTTGGCTGGTGTGATGCCTTCTCGTGCCAAAACATCTACATCTGTATGTCTAAGAGCACACACAAGTGAATGAAAGTGAATGCTGTCTTGTTCCAGGACTCGTACATACAAAGCCGCGCGGACACGATGCAAAACATAGAGCAGACGATCGTGGAGCTGGGCAGCATCTTCACGCAGCTAGCCACCATGGTGAAGGAACAGGAGGAAATGGTTCAGAGGTAGGTGACGGAGGGGTGCGGAGGGGTGGAAGGGAGGGAGGGAGTTGAGGGTGGCACCAGGCCAGCATCTTCACACAGCACACGACCATAATGAAGGAGCAGGGGGGAATGGTTCAGAGGTAGATGGAGGAGGGGGTTGGGGGGGGGGGAGGAGTGGCAGCCGGGCAGCAGCTCTACCCATCTAGCCATCACGACGGAGCAGAAGGGATGGGTCGGTAGCGTGGGGAGGGGGGGGGTAGGTTTGGTTTGGATCGAGTGCTTTCATGGTTCACCTCTTTAAGACGTTTGAGCCAAGCACGTGTTAGTGATGTTTTAACGATGGTGAGTCTCACTGGTGTAATTCTCCGTATTACTAGAGCCGTAGTTGTGTAGGATCTTCTGCTCTTTGAAATCATGGTATTGTTTTTTCTTGATCAAGTATCTGATTTTGAGATAAATTTGAATGTATGCATATCATAGCAAAAAATAATAAAAATTTGAATTGAACACGCAGTGTTATAAAATATAAAATATTATCGTGAAACATGCAAAAAGTGAAACAATAAAACAAGAATATACTTCTTTGAATTGCTACGTAAATTTTTTACACGTTTTGTTTAAGAACAGATGGAGATTATGAATGTGAAATGTCAAAATTAAAAAGCAAATATTCATTGACCAGTTTCAATTTTGTTTCAGAATTGACTCCAATGTTGAAGACACACAGTTGAACGTAGAAGCGGCACATAGTGAAATTCTCAAATATTTCCAGTCATTGACTTCGAACCGTTGGCTGATGATCAAAGTGTTCGGGGTTCTTATAGTATTCTTCATCATTTTTGTCGTATTTATGGCCTAGTCCTCTCTCTCTTCATGGTGATTTTAATGACAAGAATACCCTGCAAACAAATATTAGTCAAAATAAAGGTTGGTTGAAGAAATTGTCTCGTCGGACTGTCGACTGACTGCGCCTCGCTGTATAGACGTTGCCCGGCACGTCGTGTTACAGGGCTATACTGCCTGGGGATGTATTTTCCCGCAGGGCATGCCCCGGTGACAAAACAGGGGGTTCTTACGTTCCTGGAAATTCATGGAGGCTGAAATCCGCATGAACCCTGACTAAGAAAGAAGCCTGGCACTGTCCCGGGGCAGAGGTTATGGTTACAATAAACGAGGAGCGCCAACAAGCGGAGAGGGCCGTGGATGGCGCTGCAGATGGCGCCGTGGCGCATGTCGTGCCTCAGGCGCTGTGAATTGTCCTGGCCAGCAGTGAGGATCCATGGTGGATTTATTTGTTTTTTTATTATTATTATTATTGACTCTTGAGAATGTTTTTTTTTTTTTGTCGATTTTTATCGTAAAAAAGGAAAAGTAAGGGAATTTCACAATATAGCTTACAGAAAGATAACTTGAATGTAGCCGCTACCATATTAGAAATCCGTTATATTCAGCTGTAACACTCTTAGGTATATAAATGCATTCGGAATTGTTTGGACGAACCGTGATGTGCTGTGGCCTGTTATAGCTGAAACATTTTGTGTATTCGTGTACACAACAGTTGCAATTGTTTTCATTGTGCAAAAGTTTATTTATAGATACACTCTCGTATCTGTCCGACTACGTGAATTGAACTTCTCTGGCTCATATTGTTGAAAGGCATACGGAGTGGTGAGAGTGAGTGAGATAGTGGACGTATCACCGTAGTCTTGGTTCTAGCTCATTCACGGTCAAGCAAGCATGGGCTAGTGTGCCGCGTGGGCTAGTGTACTGCGCGGGCTAGTGTGCTGTGTGGGCTAGTGTGCCGCGTGGGCTAGTGTGCCGCGTGGGCTAGTGTGCCGCGTGGGCTAGTGTGCCGCGTGGACTAGTGTGCTGCGGGGGCTAGTGTGCTGCGTGGGCTAGTGTGCCGTGTGCTCTAGTCTGCCGCGTGGGCTAGTGTGCCGCGTGGACTAGTGTGTTGCGGGGGCTAGTGTGCTGCAGGGGCTAGTGTGCTACGGGGGCTAGTGTGCTGCGTGGGCTAGTGTGCCGCGTGGGCTAGTGTGCTGCGGGGGCTAGTGTGCTGCGTGGGCTAGTGTGCTGCGTGGGCTAGTGTGCTGCGTGGGCTAAGTGTGCCGTTTGCTGTCTCCTTGCGGTTAGATTCAGATCAGACCAATCTGTGATCATGCACCTGGGGAGAGGGGCGGGGGGGGGGGGGGGGGGTGGGGTGGAAGCGTGGCAGGGGGGATTCCAAGTGGTACTGCAAAAAAGAAATTACATGTACATTGTCAGTTATACGTAACCATCTTAGAACCATTTTCGTGTGTTTGTCACGTATCTGAATATTTTTAATGGTATTTGTCTGTGATCTGTCCATATCTGGGAATATGTACGAAATATTTTACCAAAATAATTGTAAACAATAATTTTATGGTTTGGCAGGCATGAAAAAAAATACCTGCATTATTTGAGACTATTCTGTACTAGAATGCAGAAATAATTTGTGCGGAATCGATTTGATATCAGTGCAATCAATATAACGGCTTTATGGCATTGAAATTCAACAGAAACACGTCATTTTATCTTGTTCATTTATGGTTGTGTTTTTTATCTTTCTTTGCTAGTGGTTTAGCTTCTGTCCGTGCGATGTGTCATGTTCCTTACGCATGTCATTGTCCACCAAACCGTGCTAATGCTTTGCTGTAGAACCTGCAGTAGGAACAACCTCTAATATCGTGACATGCCATGTGGCGTCGATTTCGTATTATTTGTCCCAAAGTACACTCTCCTGGGAACAAGTGAGTACAGCGGACATTTCTTCTGATCCCAGAGGCATTTACTGGACAGCTTTGGGGGTGTTCTAGGACAGGTTTTGCTGTCATGTGTGGTTGTATGTTAGGGTGAGGGAGAGCGAGAGCGCGTTGGGGTGTGCTAGGACAGACTTTGCTATGTGTCTGTTAGAGAGTGTGTGTGTGTGTGTCTGTGTGTGTGTGTGTGTGAGAGAGAGAGAGAGAGAGAGAGAGAGAGAGAGAGATCATTTGTATACAGATTTGCTCGTGTGACTGTGTAGTATTTATGAAGCAGAGGTCATCCACACAAGCGTGAGCTGGGCAGATGCATTAGGCAATGTACACACATCCGTAACCAGACCTCTAATGTAAAGGGCTGTAAATAATGTTTAAGAAACGTGGTCCATCAAAATAAAAGAATGGAATCGAAATGTCGAGTTTGTCTTTGACTGCAGCGCCGTACGTGTAAAGCCTCTTCAGCTACTGGGTTGGGTGCATTCTATCAGTGTGTGCGTTCATTATCTCCTTTTAATTTTTTTGTAAGTGTAAGATGACTCAATGACTACTCAAATTGGTAATTAAAAAAAAAACGAAATTAACTATATCAATAAGTTTCGGCGACAAACTTCCTGGCAGGTTTTTACAATTTGTTTAAAATTCGACTCTACTAAAGTTAACGAAAGTTTTGATATTTCACGTAGGTGACGGGTTTAGGCGACGTTTCCGAAAGTATATGGTTTGTTTACGTCTATTGGTTTAATATATTTGCGAAAGTCCTTGGAGTGTTTGAACTTAATTTAATCAGCTTTTCGCATTTTCCTCGATTATTTTTTAGCCCAGCCGACTACCGTCAATGGGCTGTACTCCTTACTTGTGTGGTATGCGTTGTCCGTTATATGTTTGTGTGTGTGTGTGTAAAAAGATGATTTCTGAGATGCTGCTCTTTCTATATTTCTGGTCAGATTGCTTTGAAATTTGGCACGAATGTTCCCTGGGTAATCCGCAACACAGCTTTTGTTTTGACAATTTGGCGAAGATATTGGCCAAATTGAAGAAAACACTGTTCCTACAAATACGGTCCGATTACTTCGGAATTTTACAGGAATGATTCTTTCAAGTTCATACATCAGGCTTGTATTCTATTTGGTGATTTGACCACTGACCTCGATTTGATTTGAATAACAATAACGGCGTACTCCTACTTCACACTTCTCCACCATTCGCAATGTTATGGGAGAAAGATTGTTGCAGTCGATAGCCCATGAGGTTATGATGTCACAGCCCGGGAGTTCAAGCCCCAGTCCAGGCGATTTTTTTCAGTCCCGCTCTAGGCACTTTCTCATTTTCTGCCTACACACGTTTTATAGGCCATATTTATAGTTTTGTCTCTCACAGAAGCACATAAAGGCCCATACCATATTCATTTCTTTTTAACCCAGCCGACTTTGTCGGACTCGGTTAGTTGTATCACTATAGGAGGCTTGAATGTATGTGCGTATGTTAAACCTTTTCTTTAAAATGCTACTTCTACATTTTTGCTTCAATCGTTTTGATATTACGCAGGAATGTTCCCTGGGTGGCCCCCCCCCCCCCCCCCCCGGCCGTTACTTTTTAACGATTGACGAAAAACTGACAAAATGGCGGCACTTTTTGTGCCCGTTTTGACCCATTTTTAAAATGCTACTTTTCCTACAGTTTTACTCCAATCGTTTAGATGTTACGCAGGGATGTTCCTCAGGGGTTCGCTCACCAGGCATTTTTTACGCGGTTCGCCAAATACTGCGCAAAAACTGGAATAAATGGTAGTAAATAACTGAATTGTCAAACCATTAATTTCTCTCAGTCTTTTTCAAATAGTTAAAAATTTTAATCGAAAGTTTCTTAGGTGCTTGTCCACCTGGACTTTGCTTTTCTTGGCAAAGGACAAAAAATGCCGAAATGGTGGAATTTTAAAAATTTTGTAAAATTGTGCAAATGTCGGTAAATACGTGAATCGTCAAAACCCAGTCTCTCCAACATCCCTTTTCGTGTAGCTTTCACCCGGGATAACTCGTTTTGTGTATTAAAATTATGAAAAAGTTACGTTCAGAAACAAAGTTCTTAATTTTTTGGCCCAACAGTGTTCGTTTCAGAGTTTTTCTCTCTTTCCTTGTTTGGTAACTCGGCTGGGTCATGTCCTTGGACATGCTTTTTTTTTTTGTTTTTTTTTTGTTTCTTCCCTGCTTCCTTTCCCTGATCCCAGGTAGATCTTCAGTGGAGTTGTGATATTTTTGTAATCACTTTGACAAAAACTGGCCAAAAAAACGGATGGCTTTAATAAAAACACGTACATGTGTTGCTCGTAAGTAAGACAGATCTTGCTCAATTACTTTTGATAGCAATGTTGCCCATTGGGCCTTTTGCCAAATCTAAATTTTCTCAAAATTGGCCGGTTTCTCCTTTCACCTTTGCAATGCCTTCGCTTTTACGGCTGGGCACAATGTCTATGGACATTCTTGTTTCATACATCCCTTATTGAACAAGTATTTAAACGAAATACACAAAAACTCAAGGATTTATTTTATTTTCAAATATATTCGCGTTGTCTAAAGACATACAAATTTTGAAGCTTTTCATACAATGTTATATCTAGTATTTTGACTCAGACGCCCATGTAAGAGTTAAGGCGGATGCTCTGTAGTTAAATATTAGAATTACTTTGGCAGTTTGGTTTAAAGACTGTACAGTTTGCAACTAAAACCACTGGTTATATTTCTCCACATAATTTCTTCGGTTAATTAAAAGACGAAGCCACACATAGATTACTTCTTTCTTACATATATTACTTCTTTCTTACATATATTACTTCTTTCTCACCCTATCCTTCCATATTTTCAAACATTTTTCATCACGAAAATTTATCGTGCTGTATAAAGCTTATGTATTGTTCAGGGCGGAGGAGGTGTTAGTAACTCCCATACGCTCCCTTTGCATATGGGTAGAAACGCTTGCTCAGTTAGAATAGGAATGTAGTCCGGAAGTACTGCTGGTGGATTGAGCCCACAGGGGGTGGGGGGGGGGGAGGGGGATCTCTTTCCGGATTACTCCTGTATGGAAGAAGCTGTATGCGAGGAGTCACTGTTATTAAGGCGTGGTTTTGGTATACACTGCGATGTATATTGTTCCGCGGATTTTCACGCAAGGTAAAAACATGGGGTTTAGGGGGTTGTTCATTTATATTAAAAAAAAACTTTTCTCACAGCCGTCTGTTATCTATCTATTGTGAAAATAGTCACACAAATAAGAAATGTGTTTTGTGCTACAAACCATTCAACAATTCAAGCCATAATTGAAGAAGTGGCACGGGAACGCCATTGTTAAAAAAATCGAAATAGCATTCTCATTGCAATAAAAACACCTGTACCTATAACCAATTAGTATTTCTGCCCTGTAAGATAAAGTCTAAGCGAACATAAGCAGTACGAAGTAAAAAAAAAAAAGAAGTGCCAAGCCATTCGTAATAAAGCGATCGTGATGAAGGCCGGTTGCTATGTATGTTACAGGCAATGTTGGAATTTGGTTAATTCGTGTATTTCCTAAACGTATCCTACTAATTCGTGTAATTCGCCTGAAGTGTCTAGCAAAATACGTCTATTCCTAAAATGTTCAGTTAATTCGTGAATTAACCTGAAATTTATCGCTATAATTACACGATATTTGCCAGACTTGAACCACCCAATCTCTGAACAAAGTATTTAAACTAATTGTAGTGAACACACACAGAAAAGACAATTTATAAAACTAAACAATGGGTTAACAGCTTTTTTCATTGATCTTTACTTACGAAAAGTTACATATAAATTCACCTGACATTTCGAACAAACAAAGGTGATATCACAATGATACTGTAAATAATGGGATATTTTGTACAGGTGTAGTCAAGTAACGGAATTCCTCTAAAAATGGAAAAGAATTCAGATGGAATTTTAAAATGAAATAATAGACTTGTCTCATTTCCTTTTCACTTACTGAATTGGAATTCTGACATTTTTAGTTATCACATGCACGGAACCAAGGAATCCTGAGAGGTAGGTAGAGATTTATAGAGGTTCAAGATCAAGGATATTGGGTTCGTAGAGAAAAGAATCCTCAGGATCCAAAAAAAGTTACCCATAATGCAATGTCCTACATGTGCTTTAGGCTAAAACTGCTACATACTTATACTCAGGCCTGGAACACTGAAGGGGTGCGATATTCACACAGGCATATTTCTTCCAGCCTTGTGTATTGTATTTGATAGGTTTCATTCTGAAGGCACGGCATCCGCTTGATGCTCCCCTCTAGTCCGTGATCCAAAAAACTTCTGCCTTCAATTCTTTAAGGCAGCTGAATGACGAGGCCTCCATATATTAATAAAATTGCATCTGCATTTTACATTCCAAATAACAATAAATTCGCCATAAGCATTACAAACAACTTGCCGAAACAAAAGAAGGGTTCGGCTGCGTTTTATATTGAGATGAAAATGTTAGAGGAAAAACAGTTTGAGAGCAACTCTCTGTACTACTCTCTATCAGGAATACAGCGCTACATCGCTCGTCACAAAAAGGAAAGGAACATACAATATTTTGGATACTGTTTAAAAGATACACACGTCTTCAACTATAATGTTCGCTTCCGTTGTCAGTAGATGTCAGTAGAGGCTCTGTTGTGGCTGGTGCAAAGGAAACATTAGTCGAAAACGGAATGGAAGTAAGTTTAAAGAAATTAATGACATGCAAGACTGAAGACGTATTCTACTTTGTACAACCAGTGAGGTTAAAATATAACATATATATTTTGCATAAAAATACACACAAAAGTTTGCTTGTTAGCTAGACACCTTATTGCAAAAATTTAAGAGAAATTTGTCAAACACCACAAGAACTTACAGCAATAAATGGTGCGGTAATACGATAATTTCAACCACATATTTTTCTAAAGCTAACAATTGTAAGCTCTAAATGGTGCTGACGTTATTCATTTGGATGCGGAATGTAGTTCCATGTAATCGTATTGTAACAGAAGCTGCCGTGAACTGATGACCCAGTTGTAACACACAAGCGGTTTGGAACGGTATAACACCAGTCGCATGCCGTATCTAGAGGACAATATAGAAAATATGTGTAGTGTTAACGTATTTAAGGCAAAGTATTTGCGTTAATGGAGACTGGAATCAACTACTTTCAAGTCGTATTCTGACTCAACGCAGTGAATAATCATACTGTTCTACACTTTACACTAACATGGGGTTATATCAAGTGCAAGACATGAAAACATTATGTTTATCTTAAAGTGAGCAACTAACACTCACAAGTCCTCTTATTACTTACAAAAGAGTTAACTGAACTAATTTTACATCCTTCTCTCTATGCTTCCGAGGCAGATGAAGCAACTAAAACACACACACACAAAAAAAAAAACACACCAAAAATTCCGCTTACCTCTGAACACGTCGCAGAATATACCGGTGTATTCGGTTTCACAGACGCAACGATATTGCATATTATCCACGTAATCACTCACTCCTGGGGATACACACACACCGCGATCACATCTATTGTTGAGGCATCTCACTGTTAAGCCAATAAATTAGAATCGAGAATTTAAAAAGAAGTGAAAGTAATAAAAAGATATATACACATTTCGCATAAAATCAAATCGACACAATAAAAAGTAGCATTTTGGTTATCAATATCAGTTTATGAACAATTAATGAATTTTAGTTTTCCTATTATTCCTTAGGATTCTAGGTTCTTAAGTCTTGACACACGGAAATTTCATTTCAACTGCTTTAGCGATGTGTTGTCTTTAAGATATGACTCGACTTGCGCGAAATGGCATGTCAAATGGAACAGTGTAAAATGGAATTACTTTCTTCTGGTGTCATTCCATCTGTTGCCGTGGTGGCAGTTTCTTCAGTAGCGGCACTCGTTGGCTTTTCAGTACTGGTGCTATCGGTTGCTCGCATGGAAGAAACACTTGCAGCAGATGTGCTAGGGATAGAAGTGGTTCCAGAAGATGTACTAGAAGAGGTAGTTGTTTGGATAGATGTGCTAGGAGAAGTTGTAGTTTCAGTAGTTGTTGATGTTGTTTCAGTAGTTGTTGATGTGGAAGTTGCTTCGATAGTTGTTGGCGTGGTAGTTATTTCAGTAGCTGTTGATGTTGGTGTTGTTTCCGTAGCTGTTGATGTGGAAGTTGCTTCGGGAGTTGTTGGCGTGATAGTTGTTTCAACAGTTGATGCCGGCGTCGTGTCAGTGATTGTTGTTAGAGTTGATGTTTCAGTAGTTGTTTCAGTGCTTTTTGCTGAGGTAGACAAAGTACTAACAGGTGTTGTCTCTTTGGTAGAAGTGCCAACAGAGGTTGTAGTGCTTGCTTGATAAGGCGGGCACACCCCACATGATCGAGCGCATGTGTCCAGAACAGTCTCATTGTCACAGGAACCCGCCATAGCTTGCTCGTCGCACGTTTTATCGTCTGCTTTGTTTACACAATCATCTAAAATTCCAAACGATGAACTAGTATTGAACACAAACAATTGTGTAATAAAAGAATTAATATTCTAATGTACCCAACGGATGTTTAAAAGCTTCACACCAAAATGGAGTACTTCTTGAATCAGCGTTTATTTCAGCCCAGTTGTAATAATTGAACGAAATTATAAATTACCATGATTATTGCGAAACTTTAAAAGACATTCCAGGAAATCAAGATTTCTAGGGAGAGTTTTTCTAGAGTTTTTCTTATTTGGCTCATATGGTAAATTTGTGGGAACATGTGTACGCAAAAACGGTGTCATGACAGTAGGTGTATGCAAATCTTTCTATTATTACTATGATCATTTTCCTTCAATGCATATCGAGCAATCAGAAACAAACTGATCTCCTATGCCAAACTGGAATTTCCAAACATTACTTAAAAATAATACGTTGTCTCTTTTATGGTTATGTATAATAAGATCAATCGATGATTGATTTTGAGTCACTTTGATAGATTTTGAAGTGACAAATGAAATTGTGGAGTTCTGTCCATGGTGAAGTATACACTTTTTCTTTGACATGTATGATTTAGTTTTTCTCAGGAATAAAGTATTGTGTATTATGACATAACAGCATTAAGAAAGAAAGGAAATCAAACTTCAAAGCTCTTTACAAATAAGTAAGAATTAAGTTCTACATAAACAGAGCTAGACATAAATAGAGCGAGACAAAAATGCATAATATCACTCCTTATTCTACAGATGATGACTTTCCTGACAAAAACCATTTCAGTATTGACATTATTTGTGAAAGCCAATTGGAGAGATATAATGCCTGTTTTTCGTCCACATCAAATGTCTGTAAATTTTCTTTAATATTTCATTACTGCAGGCATATAAATTTAAAGCCAAAATCACCGAAATACTCAATGGTATCAATTATGAATAGCGCGATAGGTGATCTAACCCATGCATTCGCTTGGATGAGACAATTGCACTAAACTTCTTTTCAACACCCTGAGTAAATTTCGAACCCTGGAGTTTTGACTACAGAGCCAACCAAGCTAATCATCTTCCCACTTACAGTTTAAAATGTAACTACAATTTTCCCAAGTACACTTTAGTGCTTACGTACCAGCTGTTCCATTTTTACATGCTGGGCTACACGCTCTGGCACAGTTATCTAGCATCCAGTTTGAATTTGCTGTGCATTCACCGTTTTCAGCCCATGTGTTGCATAAATAATCTTGATTAGCACACTTTCCTTGAAATATCGAAGTAATGAGCAGTGTATTATTTTTTAACAAAATATTCATACCATATCCTTAAAAATCTATAAATGAGATCCACATTTTAGTGTTGTTTTCATTCAGTTTTCTTTACTAGCTAATTTATACTAATTTTTGATCATGTAGCTACATTTCGCGTATAGAATTTTACCCAAAATCGATCCATTCTTTTGGTCGTGTACATATGTAATTACTTTGCAGAAAAATTAACAAATGGTTCTTTAAAAAAGTTCTTCAAAATTACAGGTTAATTTCGTTTTGGAAATATTTTAACCTTTGAACCAAAAAACATATTAAAATAGTTTTGAAATGTTGCTTTTGGACTTTTTAAAGTACTGAATCTTAAAAGGCTGAACAAGAGGAAAAGAAATACACAATTGCAAGTTCCGATTCATAATAAGTGCTATCAATGCTCCGTCATGCAAAAACCTAAATTCTCCACCCAAAAATTATTTTATCCAGTTGGGGGGGGGGGGCGTGGTGGTGGCTTACAATGAATATAATTTCAAAAGAAAGCTTTAACAAATGCCAGTAAGTATTTAAAATTATAACTTTCTATAAATATGCAAAAATTACGCAAGCAATAAAATACAGATATAATGACAACAAATATACTAAAAGAATTTCTGCGAAAATTTTTCGAAATTTCTAACTTCATGTTCTGTTTGTTTTAAATGTTATACATACAAGACCGATAACACTCCGTCCATTTTTGTATCCTATTTTTTTGTGCATCCTTCTTAACGTGCATCCGAAAATTTAAACTCATCTACTTGGGAAACAAAATTATAAAGCCAGGTTACAAGACAATTTTCTGTTCTTGCCATGAAAATTCGATTTTCTGCCATTTTATTTAAAAAATTAACCAAGGAACACTGAATAGTACTGTCATACCACAGAGCCATAGTGTTCTACATATGTTATTCAACTGGTATAAAAACAAGAAAGAGTAATTGTACACTATAGAGCAATGCTGCACTGATTAAATTATTTAATAATAAAAATTACGACTTTAAAGGCTATTACTGCATCAAAATGCACCTTAAAAATTTCACAAAACGTGTGACTAGTAGATAGACCAACAACTAATAACACTTATAAACTTCGTTTTGCTTCCGTCTTTTCTTTGTAAATAGTTTCAGGCTAACTTGTCAAAAACGGCAACAGTTTAAAGGCCAAAATTATGTAAGTGAAGGGTTGAGGTGCTGCGTTAAATTTTGACGCAAAAGATGCCTAAGGTATGTTTTTATGAATAACAAATTTATTGCGGACATGGACGATAACAAGCATATGAGCTACGGAATAGTTGGCTTATCGCAGCGCACGTGCCACATGAGGTAAGTTAAATCAATGTTCGCTGTTTGATTGGAAGCCAGAAATAGTTAAACAGGACAGGTTCTGTGTACTGGCGATTAGATGCTTTATTATCATTTTTAAAGGCAAAATTATCGAAAATATATATGGCTGGTTGTTTAGTTTATCAAACTGTTTTAATCATGAAATTCTATTTAATCATGAAATCACAGTCTACTGAATTATATTTTCTAACCGCTTTTCATCTCCCCTCTCCCATTTTGTCTTGATTCTGACTGTTTGAATCTATTCACCTACAGAACGCTTTCTTAACTGAAAAAATCACCAAATTGCCGAAACTTTTCGAATTGTCAAACTTGGTGTTTTGTTTTCTTGGAGTATTCTTTCAAATAAATCGCTTTTTAGGAGCTGTGTTTCTAAATTAAGTAGTGTTGTGGAAGGATCTCTACCCGATACGTCCTTCAACCAAACCAGAAAAGTTATTCGTTTTCAAGTGTATCCGTTTGCTTAGAAAAAGCGAGGTACCACTCCAGTTGACACTTACCCTCACCCATATCATTACACAAGGGATCGCATGCCAGTCGGCAGTTCTCCATCATGAAGTCGTTATTATTTTCACAGTCCCCATCATTAGCCCAGGAGAAACATAGGTCATCACGATTCACACAGGTTTCTAACGGAAAAGTATCAAACAGTATCAGATTCAAAGCAAAATTAACTGAATAAAAATATCGTGCTAAATTAGCAATGCCTTTTAGCATTTGAGACCAACATAAAACATCTGAGAACTATACCGAAGAAAAATTGTCAGCTTCTCTGAAAGCAATTTCTAAAATGCACAGTTAGCAGGAAACACAACTTATATCCCAAATAAACTGCATTATAAGTATTACAAAACATAATGTATAGCAACATAGCGTTGAATCAGAATCAAAGAAAAAGCATATCCAAGGCCGAAAATGTATTTATATTTACCATAAACTAGAACTTAATTTAGATAAACGACGACGTTGCTGTTCGTTCGCTATACATAACACAGCCTGCCTGTTTAGATAATGGGAATTACCGTTATGTACTATAGTATTGTACTGGAATGAAGAAAATGTACAGTACTGTTACGCATCTCTTTTCAGAAGAAATGGCCGAACCCCTTGTTATAAATATAAACTGAAAAATTTACCGCTTTGTTTAGGAACAGTTGGTAACGACAGAATATTATGTCAACAAATGTGACGGTTGATACTCTCCTCTAGTTGTATGATATATATTTAAGGAAAACAGCGTGGAAAGCAAGGTAGAGGTGAATGTGAAAGAATGTTAGTGGACTTTTAATTTGCTTTTAGGGATAATAAGTGGGTATATTCTATAGTACATCTAGTTACATGATTTGCAAGATACAATACGAATCAGTAAATCAAATGCATCAGGATTTTTACTTCCATTGCGAACAAGTGTATTGTTTGATCATGTTATCCTTTAAAAGTAAAAAAAAAAATGAACACCGAAGATTTCATGCTATTTGCTGCAGCTTTACACAATGAAAATCACTTTCAAAATTCAATACCATTTTCTCTTGTCTCACAAACCGGGTCACACGACCTTGGACAATTTTCCATCATCCAAGAATGATTGATGTCACATTGGTCATCATTGGCCCAAGCTTCGCAATCATCATATCCGTCCACACATTCTCCTAGCAATGGTTTAAACAAAGAAGTAACAAGCATGGCATTGAAAGCAAGGGAAAAGTTGGTTCTCGAGAATGTTAAAAGACATCAAACAATTCTGTCTTGAATCCACGCCTTACAGTTCATTAAACCAAAAATAATTTTTCTTAACGAGTAACTTAGAGTATTTGTACAAATTGGCAAAACAGAGCCAAATTTTCCTTCTGTGTTACAAGTGGAGTTACAGGATTTAGGATAGTTTTTCAACGTCCAGCAGCAATTAGCGGTATATTCACCGTTATTGGCCCAAGCATCAAATTAGCCATATCCATTGATATAGTTCAATAACGAAATCAGAATAAAAAACCTAGCGTAAAATTACAAATAAAGGAATATTAGTGCTGGTCCTGAAAGGGTTTCATCGAAGAATATTGAATAAAGATAATGGCATTTTAAAATAAACGCATTTTTGTCAGCAAATATCGTAAGAGAAGATGTCCAGTTGGATATGGTTTAAAAAGCGTTAACAGGAATAACGTAAATATTAACTGGGAACAGTCAAGGAATTTTCAATAGAATTTTCGTACTTACATGCTTTCATATATACAGATTGAGTCCAGAAAGTCAACAGAAAATATTACTCCACCGAAGAGTGAAGTGGTTGATACTTCAATGTGCATATGATCCCACAATCTGTCCTTGCTCTCACACAGATTCCCCAAACAGTGTTGGAGATCTAGCTCGGAATTGATAATTCGAATTTTATAAAATTTCTTTATTTTTGTTCATGTTCTATGGGCTCCCTTTTACGCGAACAAATAAAATAATACACAAGTGCACGACTGCAATATATATTTTTTCCCTGTGTGAAGTTTCAAAATTGAGATTCTCAAAAGATTCTCCAAAAGTGTTGGAGATCTAGTTCGAAAGAGACACACATCCCAAATGGAGACATCCAGACGGACTGATAGACAGAACCCTTTCCTATAGGCGCCTCCCTCGGGGATGGAGCCTATTAATATACACTGACTTGTCAAATATACACCTCAGATGCATTACCTTCTCCTGTGTCGCAAGTAGCATCACATGACTTCACACAGTTTTTTCTCATCCAATGAGGATTAGCGTCACATTCGCCACTATTGGCCCAGGTCTCACATTGTTCATATCCATTTAGACATTCTCCTTATACAATTTGAAACATGGAACAAAGCGTGAAGTTACCAATAAATACTTTTATTGTACTGCAAAAGCACCCACGGGATCAAGTGCGTTTATCAAAGCAGCGCACCAGGGTTTCTTAAAATACTTATGGGCCGTTTGAAGGAACATACGAATCTATAGAATTATTTAGAACTCAAGCAAAAACCTGGGATTAAGGTCATCAATACAGGATAAAAAATCATCAATATCCTTTCATATATTCTATATATTTTTACAACCGAATTCACATATTTAAAAGAATGAAGATTAGTCATATGAACTTCTCAACTAAGGGAACAACTTTATTTTATTTTCAAAGCACAGTTTCCTATTATGTTTATTGTTGCCTGCGGTTTAGGGCGCTTTATAAGTTTGTCCTGCCATTTGTCCTGCATATTGAATTATATTAACACGAGAAATTTAAGTGAAAACGGCATTTACAAGCAATGGAAGATTTAACAGGAGTAGCGAAATGAAACTTTCACCCAAGCAGAGGAATCATGCATGGTTTTGTGGAGATTTGTACGCAATGCATGTTCATGAATACTCTTACCGGATGGAGATGAAGTAGGTTGAGGACCACAGCGCGAATCACATGATCTTGCACATTGTTCGAGCATGAAGTTAGGATTAACCTTGCATTCACCATTTTGTGCCCATGAATCGCATTGCTTGCTTTCTTGGAACAAGTTCACAGTTGAGCACTCTGTGTGTTGAAATAGCATTTAAATACCAATCACAAAACTTGTAAACATAATGGTTATTCAGTTGGCCTTTGACTAGATGAAGTGCTTTGTATAATGTGCCAGTGAATAATGAAAATTTTCAAAGGATCGTAATATGACCAGTTTGCTTAAAAATACAACATAAGAGAGGCTTTGTGATTCTTTCCAAACTTTGAACAGTATAAATATGCTTTCGTAGACATCCTGAACAACGCGTACAAATACAGAAACAAGCTCTTTGGGCATTTTGAACTAACAGAAAAAATAATGTGTAAGATTTTTGCTGTATCATTCGAATCCACGAAAGCTAACCAGTTCGAACGGAAACTTCCCAAAGAAACTTAAAATATGAAACAGACTGTCACTAGGAGCATTTGAAATATAGTAACACTCATTACCGCACGGTTGGCAAAATTTGTTTAGCTAGACAAGGTCGAAAGAAAAGAGCATGAAAATATAACCTGCACTTTATTTTGATTTTGGAACCATTAGAAACTTTGGCCAACAAACAGAAATACATGTACGAGTGCCTTTCGACACTGGAAGCATTTCATTTATCATTATCCGAAGTTTTGTCAGCAAATAAAAGTAAAATATACAAGCCACCAGGCAAAATGCGTTATTGTAACAAACTATAAAGCCAAATGTTTAATGTTTTTTTGTTAACAAACATTATGCAAATAAAACACCCACACCAAAAACCACGTGATTAGATACAGTTACAATATTCACTGTTGAAACATTATTTTGGAATACAACGAAAACTAAAATCGATTATTCTGCACTTTTTAAGAATATTCAATCAATGAAAAATAAACATTAGACTGAGTAAGCTAAATCTTTTTCAGAAAATATACATATTCTAAAGTATATACATTAACATGTTTAAATCGCTGTCTCAAATCATTATATTTTGATTTAACATGCCCAAGGTCACATCATATTAAGAGTACAGATGCCAAGTTGGTCTCAAACGGAAGATTACCATAAATAAGCGCTGACTCTGTTAAATGCATCTATGTTAATCCACAGAAATTGTGTCACCCCAAAATATTTAAACAACTTCCGAGTCTAATTTTAAAGCCTTTTTTCTTCAGCGATGACACACACACACCCCTACACACGCACACACACACACACACACGCACGCACACACACACACATATATATATATAATTATATATATATTGCTGATTGCTTGTCTTTAATAGTGTGTAAATTGAAAAATTGTACCGTAATGTGTTCAGAGATGTAAGGCAAACAATACGGCCACTGCATGCAATTAACATTGGAGAATCAACCACTGTTCAATTGATTAATACAATTATCAAGTGCAGTTTCGACCTTTGGTTTACATTCTAAGTGACTGTCTTCTAAATACAAAAACTAGTTAATTATGAAAATCCCTCCGCTTGCGCTTTATCCCAGTTACAATCAACTACATAAGCCAGAACGTGTGGTGAAATTAAAGACAGGGAGAAACTTCTATTGTACGCCAATTTCAACCAAATAATATAAATTACAATATAACATGAATGGCATATCTCAGAGAATTGATATAAGGCATTTGGAATATGAAATTCGGCCATCGAGTACAGAGAAAATCGATGTCTTGCATAATAACATATCTATTACTTGTTCTGAAAATTTTGCATTGTAGAGTTACAGTGCGTTTGGGGATGCTGTTAGAAGCTCGTTTCATTAAATACTTAGTGTCACTGGCCGAATAACACCTTCGATTTTCGATAAAAGGAACCTTTCTAAGTTCAAATTGTATGTTTATGGTTTTGAAAGCTAGTGGAAAAGTATTGCAACATATATCACGTGTTCTCCGAATATTTATCAATATGTTATCTTTTTACGTTATAACAAAAACATTTCAAACTCTGCAGGTCACACTGTAACTGCATTGCACACGACTTTGTGTTATTCATTAATAGCCAAGCGCAAACAATCTGGTTCCTTTTATGTTACAGCAAAAATATATCCCAAAATCTGTGCTGTACTTAAATTGTATTGCGCCAGTCTTATTTTATTTATTAATATTCAATTGCACATACTGTGGTTCCTTTTTACGGTTCACCTCATATATACTATATACTGTGTGTTTGATTCTATAGGTATGAAACCGGTATGATTGTATCCTTAATACCTCAGCGCACAAAATCTTTAGATATGTTCAGAATACGGACTGTAGCTGCACACTTGGCCTTATGATCGCTGACCAGACAGACCATTCATGCTCTGAGATGAGCTCATCGTAACAATGCTGCACACTATTTGATACACCAATGTGAGCATAAACAACACACACATTTGCGTATTTCTGGCAATGATCTTTGCTCTTTGGGATACGTATTCTTGCAAGCCATGCTGTCTACTACATATTGCTATATACCAACCAGTTTGCTAGTTCCAAATATTAGTCAGCTGTTATCTGCAAGTATATAACCAACACCAGGTATATTTAATGACGTGCGTGCAATATTCCATTGAACAACACACATGTACCAAATTGTTAAAAATAGGTATGTACCTTTCAAGGAAATTAATTTTTACTTGCATTACAATGGCTAAACGGGTGATTTTCGGTTTTGGATTATCTTTACGTTTTGAATATGTCTTACGATCATATGCTCTTTTTTTCATTTATTGTTATGCTTTTCAACAAGGACGATGTGTATTTTAACAGATTCTGTGAATATAAATTTCCGTGAAATATTGGTACAAAATCTTTGGAAAAACATAAACACGTGTTAACCTATTGTTTTGTTCAATTATACCATAACTGTTTAAGCTCACAGGTAATGTTAAGCCACCGTAACCATAAGCACAAAAAGCATTAAAATTAAAAAGTCACACGGTATACATCATTATCAAATGGCCCAAACTCATTTTTAAGAAAGTTTATTTTAAAAAGGAGCGGTTATGCCGATATCGTGAAGGCTTACAGAGAACTGATATTTAGTTTTTGTTATATGTAATTATCAATTGAAAAATTATTTTGAAATACTAATAAAAAAAATATCTCGAATAGATATGTACATATCAGCGTTCATTTATCTCGGTTTCACACACCAAAATTTAGAGTTGTTACCACTAAATCGAAACATATTACATGGGACGAAAAGCGACGAAATATCTGATCCTGCTTTTTTGCTTCCCGATAAACTATAATAACTTTCACTCGACACTTTGTAGTTTTGAACTGAGTATCATGCTGTTCTGGTAGACCCTCAGTTACGCTAAGTATAACAAATTTATTTGTAATGAATATCCTGGTAGATTCCGCAGGGCAGGATGCCCGAATTGTTAGTTTTTTTAAAGAACCACTCACGTGTATTAACAATAATTTCAGTGTCTGTTACAGCACAACTTAAGATTTATAAGACTTTCATATACAAAAGAAAAATGAAAAAGGAAATTAAGTCCAAAGTGAAAAATTCTCCCCTTCTCCAGGTTTTTCCTGTGTGTAGAATAAATTTTTACAAATAAGACAAACGTTTTACTGTATTGCAAATATATCGACATATTTTGAGGAACTAACCGACAACTTCATTGTTGCATCTGTCGCAAGCTTTTTCGCAATTCAGTGTCATCCAATCAACGTTTTTATTACATTCCCCTGACGCTGCCCAGCCATCACAATCATTATCGCCAGCACCGTTTACACAATGGTCAGCTGAAAGAACATCAACGTTTAGCACCTGTAGTGTTAATGATGAGACTGGCGAGCAATAACACTACCTCAATAAAGTGTCGACACTAATTATGACCATTTTGTAAGGTAGATCATACACTAGGACCATTATTTGCTTGAACAGTTGGAAAATAAAGTCATATGAACAATTTGTTCTTGTAAATCTACTACTATAGCTGTTGTATCAGCACCCACAGTTGAGAAACAAAGTAATATTTGCAATCAGCATAGGTGCCAGAGTGTCCATGTAAGTGTACGTATTAATATAGCAACGCACATTTACATATAATATCTATTTAAAATATCTAAACTTACTGCACAAGCGTGTAATTAAGCTGTTAATAACAATGTGATTTTGTCTATTATAAGGAAGTTATATCAACCATTCTATTCTCGCGTTGTTGTTACATATTGAAACGCAAAATAAAATCCTTAATCAACACCAAGAGAAAAAAGATAAACAGTGCTTTTAATGTGATACCTGGACTACAGAATTCACATGTTTGTTTGCAATTGGCTTCCATCCAATGAGTTGTAGCGTCACTTACACACTCCCCCTGCGATCTCCAATAGTAGCAATTCTCCACATGCTCGTGTTTGTTCTTGCATTCAACTAAACAAAGAGGAATATTACATAGATATAGAGAAGGTTTCAAATGAAATGCAAAGTATAAGACCTTTCACGAGAAACATGCTCTGATAAATTATTGTGTCTCAAATCCTAACATTAGTCCGTCTTTCTATCAGGGGTGTACTGCAAACAGAAAGCTAATTTCTCCTTTCGTCTACCTGCAGACTGTTCAGTTTCAAATTGTATCTTACTCAAACTTATACAAATAATTGACTTGACAAGATATAGACAAACCATTGGTATTTCCACTGCTGTTCATCAAAGAACTTGTATGTATTCACATCCTGGAATCTTACCTTCTTCATCACAAAGTCCACACGATCGTGCGCAGTTTATTTTCATCCAGTTTTTGTTTAAATCACACTCGCCAACATTTGCCCAACCGTCACATCGGTCTTCATCCGCAATATTCTGACACCCTTCTACAGCGATAACCAAATCAAATAAATGATTTATGATAGCATGTTTGTTTCTTGTGCCTTATGTAGAAAAATGGATCATAGTTACTCAAAAGTGATCGTGCATCTGGCAATATGTTACTGAAGAAGCAGGTTATTCCAATAAAAATATTATTCTACCGTTTTGGAGTAAGCTTTACTAAGATGGAGTTCGGTCGCGTTACTAGTGACCCGTACAAAACCCACTACAGAAGAAGACATCATTATACCTTTAGAGTATTTTGCTTGATACCTCTAGCTATTATTCCCACTTGCAAACATAGTTTGCAAATGGGTATACTTTGCAAAGAATTCCGGCGTTTATTCCTTCCTTTTTTTTTGTTTTTTTTTGTTTTTTTTTTTCCGTCACGGAGGTTTCCAGAAAACTCCTCCTACGCTATTTGACGTAGGACGATGAAATTTGGCACAGAGATAGAGGGTGATGAGATGTCGTGAAATCCGCAAATTTTTTTGACCTTGACCTTCAAGGTCAAGGTCAAATTGAGGTCAAAGTTTTTTTACCTCAAATTGGTTTCCAGAAAACTCCTCCTACACGGTTTGTAGTAGAAAGACGGCATTTGGCAGAAACATAGAGGGTAATGAGCTGTCGTGAAATCCGCAAAATTTTTTGACCTTGAACTTGACCTTCAAGGTCAAATTGAGGTCAAAATATTTTTTCAAAAACCTATTCCATCACGAAAACTTGCTGGAAATAGCGCTCAAATCCTTGTTTCAACACGTGTACAGTGTAAGTAGCCAGTAACATCTTTGATGGAATCTCGACATTCAGTGTCAAGGTCAAGGTCATGTGACTTTTGTATATTGAAATCCCTTAGAGACAAATTGTCCATTATCTCGAATACGGTTAGAGATAGAGCGATTTTGAGCTTATTTTCGACCCTTTGGGCCTTAAAAGACATTATATAAGAGGTAATTCGGTGACCTTGACCTCCTCCGTCATGGTCAAGGTCAAAAACCGGAAGTTGACCATTATCTCGAAAACGGTTAGAGATAGAGCGATTTTGAGCTTATTTTCGACCCTTTGGGCCTAAAAGACGTTATATAAGAGATACCTCGGTGACCTTGACCTCCTCCGTCATGGTCAAGGTCAAAAACCGGAAGTTGACCATTATCTCGAAAACGGTTAGAGATAGAGCGATTTTGAGCTTATTTTCGACCCTTTGGGCCTAAAAGACGTTATATAAGAGGTACCTCGGTGACCTTGACCTCCTCCGTCATGGTCAAGGTCAAAAACCGGAAGTTGACCATTATCTCGAAAACGGTTAGAGATAGAGCGATTTTGAGCTTATTTTCGACCCTTTGGGCCTAAAAGACGTTATATAAGAGGTACCTCGGTGACCTTGACCTCCTCCGTCATGGTCAAGGTCAAAAACCGGAAGTTGACCATTATCTCGAAAACGGTTAGAGATAGAGCGATTTTGAGCTTATTTTCGACCCTTTGGGCCTAAAAGACGTTATATAAGAGGTACCTCGGTGACCTTGACCTCCTCCGTCATGGTCAAGGTCAAAAACCGGAAGTTGACCATTATCTCGAAAACGGTTAGAGATAGAGCGATTTTGAGCTTATTTTCGACCCTTTGGGCCTAAAAGACGTTATATAAGAGGTACCTCGGTGACCTTGACCTCCTCCGTCATGGTCAAGGTCGAAAACCGGAAGTTGACCATTATCTCGAAAACGGTTAGAGATAGAGCGATTTTGAGCTTATTTTCGACCCTTTGGGCCTAAAAGACGTTATATAAGAGGTACCTCGGTGACCTTGACCTCCTCCGTCATGGTCAAGGTCAAAAACCGGAAGTTGACCATTATCTCGAAAACGGTTAGAGATAGAGCGATTTTGAGCTTATTTTCGACCCTTTGGGCCTAAAAGACGTTATATAAGAGGTACCTCGGTGACCTTGACCTCCTCCGTCATGGTCAAGGTCAAAAACCGGAAGTTGACCATTATCTCGAAAACGGTTAGAGATAGAGCGATTTTGAGCTTATTTTCGACCCTTTGGGCCTAAAAGACGTTATATAAGAGGTACCTCGGTGACCTTGACCTCCTCCGTCATGGTCAAGGTCGAAAACCGGAAGTTGACCATTATCTCGAAAATGGTTAGAGATAGAGCGATTTTGAGCTTATTTTCGACCCTTTCGGCCTAAAAGACGTTATATAAGAGGTACCTCGGTGACCTTGACCTCCTCCGTCATGGTCAAGGTCAAAAACCGGAAGTTGACCATTATCTCGTAAACGGTTAGAGATAGAGCGATTTTGAGCTTATTTTCGACCCTTTGGGCCTAAAAGACGTTATATAAGAGGTACCTCGGTGACCTTGACCTCCTCCGTCATGGTCAAGGTCGAAAACCGGAAGTTGACCATTATCTCGAAAACGGTTAGAGATAGAGCGATTTTGAGCTTATTTTCGACCCTTTGGGCCTAAAAGACGTTATATAAGAGGTACCTCGGTGACCTTGACCTCCTCCGTCATGGTCAAGGTCGAAAACCGGAAGTTGACCATTATCTCGAAAACGGTTAGAGATAGAGCGATTTTGAGCTTATTTTCGACCCTTTGGGCCTAAAAGACGTTATATAAGAGGTACCTCGGTGACCTTGACCTCCTCCGTCATGGTCAAGGTCAAAAACCGGAAGTTGACCATTATCTCGAAAACGGTTAGAGATAGAGCGATTTTGAGCTTATTTTCGACCCTTTGGGCCTAAAAGACGTTATATAAGAGGTACCTCGGTGACCTTGACCTCCTCCGTCATGGTCAAGGTCAAAAACCGGAAGTTGACCATTATCTCGAAAACGGTTAGAGATAGAGCGATTTTGAGCTTATTTTCGACCCTTTGGGCCTAAAAGACGTTATATAAGAGGTACCTCGGTGACCTTGACCTCCTCCGTCATGGTCAAGGTCGAAAACCGGAAGTTGACCATTATCTCGAAAACGGTTAGAGATAGAGCGATTTTGAGCTTATTTTCGACCCTTTGGGCCTAAAAGACGTTATATGAGAGGTACCTCGGTGACCTTGACCTCCTCCGTCATGGTCAAGGTCAAAAACCGGAAGTTGACCATTATCTCGAAAACGGTTAGAGATAGAGCGATTTTGAGCTTATTTTCGACCCTTTGGGCCTAAAAGACGTTATATAAGAGGTACCTCGGTGACCTTGACCTCCTCCGTCATGGTCAAGGTCGAAAACCGGAAGTTGACCATTATCTCGAAAACGGTTAGAGATAGAGCGATTTTGAGCTTATTTTCGACCCTTTCGGCCTAAAAGACGTTATATAAGAGGTACCTCGGTGACCTTGACCTCCTCCGTCATGGTCAAGATCAATAACCGGAAGTTCACCATTATCTCGAAAACGGTTAGAAAACTGAATTTGATTATTTGAGATTACCTTATACTTCGATGTCCTTGTTCATGATAATAAGTCGGAAGCTGACAATTATGTGGAAAGACTGAAAATATGTCTTTAACCAGATAGATTATACCATTGCAAGTGGGTGTCATTTCGCTACGTGTAGCGAAATTCGGTCTAGTTATAATATCTATGCTGTAATTACGAATATTGATCTTACGAGGCTGGTTACACGTGTTACAGGATCGCCGACAATACGTGTTCATCCAGGCACTATCAGATTCACAGTTTCCCAAGCTTGCGAGGTTATCGCACTCAACGGCACTCTGAATGTTGCTGCAGGTTTCTGACAGGAAAAGCATCCAGAATCAACACATCAAAATCAACACATCAAAATCAACACATTGGTTGACCTAATGCGTTGGATACATGTGAAAAAGTCAATAATTGCAGTGCAAATACTTCAGTCGAATCCTCTTTTACAAAGAAAGCAGATATGGTGGGGTTCCTGTTTACACTGCTATGACTAAACATCTACTTATTGTAATGAATGCCAAGCGCAAGCATTTTATATTATCCTAGCAATATAACTATTCAGTATGTTGTAATTACCACAAACTGAAATAAGTGCATTTGCAAAAAACTTATGCAATTATTAAACAAATTTCCTTAGTAGAATTAAGAAGATTTTGCATTATTAATAAGGAGCAACAATTTGAATTGAAGCGAGCTTGGAATATTCGTCTCATGAATAAAATACCAAACTACGTGGTTGCAATTCGGGCTGGGTTCTATCAAGAATTACTTGCATAATTTCATTTTGAAAAAATATACTTGACACTTTTTTTGCTTTAACTCTTTTATTACGAACCTCGCCAATCAAACACCTCTATTACAATAATAAGCACAGCATTGGGTGGGATATTCTCTCTAGTGCCATGGACGCCGTAGCCATACTCCGGTTGTATCGTAATTTCCGATACTTCGCCTCTCCTCATGGTAGGAACTGCAAACTCCCACCCATCAATGGCTTGCTGCTGTTCTGTTTAGAGAGAATTTTAACCTAAATATTGGTACCTATCTGAAGTATGAATTGGGTTAGTTAGTTAGTTAGTTAAATAATTTGTTTAACGACACGACCGACCATTAGCGGGTTACAGAAGACTAGAAGACAATGCTACAAGTTAAAATCAAATCGGTACAATCTATTAAGATATCTTTAACGGTGTAAGGTTCCTGACACCCGACACAGTCGGACGCCGGCTCGCCTCTTAAAAGATGTTTGTGGGTGATATATGTATGTCCTATTCTGGCTCTATGGTAAACCATTTCATCTCGCACACTGTTAAGTGGCGGGGGCTTTTGTCCGACTAAGGGGTTTGTTTGATACAGCTTGTTGTTTCTTTGTTTGTTCCATCTTTCTTGCCACAATCTTTTTGTGTATCTTGTGATGTGATATTTAAAATCGGAGGCTGTTATGAGCATCGATACAATTAGCATTTACAGCCTCTCTTGTAGCTTTGTTTCCTCGGATATCCACGTGCCTTGGAACCCAGCAGAACACTATGTCTTTGCCAGCTTTGGTGGCCTCGTCATACCTTTCCAGAAGGTCAAGTATAAGTGGGTTTGATATTTGTAGGTTTTCAATTGATTGCAGGACAGACATAGAGTCTACGCATAACATAAACGTTTTGTATCGGCTGATCTTCACTATCTGGATAGCGAGATGTAGAGCTTTAATTTCGGCTGAGAAAATAGAGGAACCATTTGGAAGTCTTGTTTTCAAGGTGTTATTTTCAGTTACAACGGAAACAGCCGATTTATTGTCGAACTTTGAGCCGTCCGTGTAGACGAAATGGTAGTCTTTAAATTCTTCCTTGAGCTCTGCAAAGTTTGATCGAAATAGAAAGGGGCTAGTTGTTTCCTTTGCATAGACCGAAAGGTTCTTTAGTACCACAGGTTTGTTGAGTTTCCACTGTGGTACTCTGTATTTTACAATTGACCCTATGGTGATGTCAGCATTATCAAGGTGAGGCTGAACCCTCGCTCCAAATGGAGGTATTACGGTAGGGCCTCTTTCATGGAAGCGAGAAAAATCTGATCCAAAGACTGAGTTGTAGGTGAGATTCTTCTTATTTGCATAAAGCTTTGTTGTGTACTGCATAGCGAGTTTAACTCGACGAATGTTAAGAGGCTGCTCATTTGCCTCCACATGGAGGCTTTCTGCTGGTGATGTTCTAAAAGCATTTAGACACAGTCGTAAACCTTGATTTTGTATCGAGTCTAGCATTTTTAGGTATGAAGGTCTTGCTGATCCATAGACAATACTGCCATAGTCTAATCTAGACCATATCAAGGCTCGGTAAAGCATAAGTTTTGTATCCCGATCAGCGCCCAATCATGGACCGATATTACTTTTAGGAGATTGAGTGCTTTTTGACATTTACGTTTGAGTTCTTTGATGTGTGGGACAAAGCTTAGCTTGGAGTCGAAGAGTAAACCCAGAAATTTGTTTTCTTTAACAACAGGTATTTGAATGCCAGAAATGTATAGAACGGGATCGTCGTGTTTTTGCGTGTATTATTGCAGAAATGCATGCAGACTGTTTTATTTTGTGAGAATTTAAAACCGTTTTGGTTAGCCCATGTTTGCAGTGAGTGTATGTTCTGCTGCAAGCGTCGCTGTATTAGGTTCATATTCTTGCCTCTGTAAGATATTGCGAAATCGTCAACAAAGAGTGAGCTGTCTATCCCTGCTTTACGTTATGTCGGATGCTATTTATCTTTATCAGGAACAGAAGAACGGAAAGGGTGGATTCCTGGGGAAACCTTTCTTTTGTTCGAAGTAGTCTGAGAACACGGCCCCAAGGCGGACCCCAAAACGTCGGTCTTCTAGAAAGGCTTTAATAAATTTAGGTAGGCGGCCTCGCAGCCCCAAGTCAAAGAGGTCTTGTAGTACTCCATGTTTCCATGATGTGTCATAGGCCTTTTCCAAGTCAAAGAAAACCGAAATGACATGTTCGTTTTTGATAAAGGTTTCTCTTATAAACGTTTCTAGTCTTACAAGGTGATCCAGGGTATTTCTTTGTTTTCTAAAACCGTTCTGTATATCGGCAAACAAATTATTACTTTCTAGATACCAGGTGAGTCTGTCAGCTATCATGCGTTCAAATGTTTTACACAGTGAACTTGTTAAGGAGATTGCTCTGTAATTATGTGGGCTTGTGGGGTCTTTGTTTGGTTTTGGTACTGGTATGGTAATAGCCTCTCTCCATATTTCTGCAAAGTTGCCAGATTTCTAGGGTTGGTTAAATAGGCCCAATAGTATTTCCAATTTTTCATTTGGCAAGTGTTTAAGGGTTTGGTAGTGTGTGTCATCTGAGCCAGTAGCGGAATTGTGAGATTTGTTTAAAGCCTGTCGGACTTCACTCAGTGAGAAATCGTAGTTGTAGGATTCACTATTGTCTGAGTAAAAGTTTATGTTGTTTCGTTCTTTAAGTGCCTTATACCGTCTAGAGTCTTCGCTATAGTGTTTAGTCTCCCAGGACGTCAGATATTTCCCTTCTTCCCGTTACAGTGGCATTGTTAGTTTGTAAATGGCTCACAGGGCCTAGAGAGCCTTTGTCGGATATCTTCCCAACCGTGTCCCACGTTTTCTTTAATGAAGTTTTCCCGTTTAGCTTGGAAACAAACTCCTCCCATGAGCGTTTCTTACTTTGTTTTACAGTCTTGCGGGCGACGGCATTGAATCTTTTATATTCCATTCTTCTAATGGAGTCCGGATGATTGATGAACTGTTTTAATGCTTGTTTTCGAACAGCTATTGTCCGTTTGCATTCATCGTTGAACCAGATTTTGTGTAGTCTTGTGCGATATCCGGATATTTTAGGGGTAGTCTTTTCCATTATTGATTGTATCAAAGCGGTGAATAGTAGAATAGGGTCATTATTACATTCTACGTTTTCTCGTGTAATTGGCTGATGGCATAATTCTTGGAATTGTAGCCAATCTGCTTTGTTAAAATTCCACTTGTCTACTCTTTCTTGTCGTTGTGGAATGGTTTGTTTAATTACAATTGGAAAACGATCGCTTCCATGTAGATCGTCTATAACTTTCTAGCTAAAATCCAGGTACAAGTTAGCAGAGGCTATACAGAGGTCGATAGCTGTTTTTGAACCAGTGCCCATATGAAAATATGTAGATGTTTTGTCATTGAGTAGAGACAGGCTGTGAATGTGTAGTAGGTTTTCTATGATCTTTCCTTTTTGGTCTGTTGTGTGGTTGCTGCACATTGTACTATGAGCGTTGAAATCACCGACCAATAGTATGGGTTTTGGCAGTTGGTTTATGAGATCTGAAAATTCGTGTGGTTGTGGTTTTGAAGCTGTTGCACACAGTGATTGCTTTGTTCAAGGTAGCCCTGACGGCATGGGTCTGTAGGGTGGTATTTAGATTTATTTCACTTTGGGTATATCTTTTCGAACAAACGTTGCAATTCCTCCGGAGGCTTTGTTGCTAACGTGGTCTTTGTTGTAGGGGATATATCCCTTCAGCACTGGTTGATTATTGGTTTTAGAGAAGGTTTCTTGCAGGTAAATTGTTGCTGGGTCATTTTGGGATATGATTGTTAAAATTTCGTGATGGTTGGTCGAAAAACCTCGTATATTCCACTGAATTATTGCCATATGGTCTTCTTTCGTTATACCTAGGGATCTTTGTATTCCGACACTAGGTCTTGAAATTTACTTCTTTTTATGGCCACTTTCCTTTGTTGTTTTGGAGGAGAGGGGTTCTCACGGTGTATGCTATCGTCTTCTTCCATTTGTGGAGAGAACCCATTCTCTACCTCGCTGGTTAAAGAGGAGCGCAATCTTTCCTTGGCTTGATTGGTTCTCTCTTTAAGGTTGGCCTTTACCTCCTTGGGTAAGTTAGATGGAGGACTTGTTGTTTGTTGTGGTGTTGGTGGGGAGGAGGTGGGGCCTGCGACCACTGCTGAACCGTTCCTCTTCGATGGTGGTGAGTTTAGGACTCTTGAACTTTTTGCACACTGCTGGTTGGCAGTAGTCCCATTTGGTCTTGCACCACTTTGTGCTTGAGAGCCTGTAGCTGAAGTACAGGGCTCGATCAATTTTGTCACCTTGGTGCTTTGTGGTGGTATGTTGCGAGTTTTCTGGACTATCAACCATGTCACCTCCGTTTGGCAAGCCGTGTCCCGTGATATGGGTTTGACTGCGTTCGCGTAGCTTTTAGTCCAAGGTGAGGTTTGCGTTGCCAGTGTTCGGGCCTGCTGGTATGTGACCGACTGTTGGTATTTACTTTCTTGTACCTTTTTGCCCAACTTCCAGCGCGGGCAGTCTTTAGAGGACGCCGCGTGGTTTCCTTCGCAATTTGTGCATTTTGTGGTGGCAGCGGTACAGATGTCATGAACGTGTCCTTCCTCTCCACAATTGGCGCACCTTGATTGATTGGCTCTGCATTTAGTTTTGGTGTGGCCGAACCTCTGGCAGTGGAAACACCGCATCGGGTCCGCAGGTTTAGGTAGCCTATTTTTACCGTACTTGGCACTGTTGCTTTACAAAAGGTAAGGACAACAGTGCCCTTTTGGCCGAGAAATCAGGCTTCTATAACACCCTGTGATTTCAGTTCTCTGACGAGTTCGTCTATGGAACAAAATTTCAGGTCCGGGTGGGCGACTACTCCTCTTGAAGTGTTCAATGTACGGTCCTGTGTGCACTGTACGGGAACATTCACGAACGTCGTGAGTTCAAGCAGGGCTTTGCTGTGTCGTCGTTCGTATATATGGACTAATAGGTCGCCCGATCGAAGTCGTTTTACCGTGAACCGCGAGCCGACAATACCGTTTAGCCCCTTTTCCACTGCGAATGGAGACAGCTTAAGGCGTCCGTCACTTATGATAACATACGTTATGATAACATATTCCGGGAAGGGTGTCGGCGGTGATTCTATTTCTATATGAGCTCTCTTTACGGGTGTCCTTTTTGCTCTTTGTTTATTTGATTCACCTTGATTTATTTCCATAAAAATTAAATAGGTTTCTTCCAGGTCTGCCGGCCGCTGGCCTACTCTGACAAACCTTTTGGCAGCGGGATTAACCCGCTCGGGGCTAGGACACCTGGAATACTCCACTTCATGACGGTGACGTCCACAGTCAGTCATGCCTCGATTTACCCTACAGCCGCAGTGTGGTAAACCTAGACGACCAGCCGTTATTGATCGTGACGGGCCAGTTCACGACCACCCTTCTTGGGCCGAAGAGACGGACCAAAGGCATGTATTGACAAACAAATCCCTTAGCGGAGTATGTATTTGAAAAGCCTGCCCAAGGTACAAGAAGCCTCAATACCCAGGTATCGCTCTCCTTCCACTAAGGGATGCAACTCACGGCAGAGTGCGTTCTTATGACTGGTACTGTTACCAGCTACTGTGAGAGATCTTGGTGGACGCACAACAGGTTGCCACGCTTTTGTGCGCTTTGCGTGGGAACGGTGTAGCACAGATCTTTGCTAGTTTCTAGTGGTCTTTGACAAAGGCGTAACTGAGCTAATGCCTGGAATACTACAATTAAGTAGACCCAAGATGATTGCCCAAAATGGGTTGGAGGTTAAACAGGAAGGTGAGGAAAGATTTTCTTTTTTGCAGTTAGAAGAACATCGGATTTATGAAGAGATGGTTTTCATGTTATTCTTGTAGACAAATATTATTAGGTGGAAAGGCGTAATTGTCAATTTTATTTTAGTATGTGTATTTTGGGAGATTTTATAGTAACTATGAAGATGGGACGGTGTTATCGTATTACAGTAGAGGTTTTGGTACCGGTGCCTTTGGGTAAGGTAGGGGGCGAGATACCAGTAGAACTGAGGTAGACTCAGTAAGAATGGTACACCGAGGGGAATGGGAATATCGAATCCGGCCTCCCTTTGGGTCAATGAATTGGGCATATCTGAAACGCACTAAATTTCTATGCCACCAATGACACTTTTGAAATGGCAAATCATAAATACAAATTTCCTTCTACTGTTTGAGTCACGTTTATACGTTTGAATTGTCAAACAGATAACTTTTATTGACATACAAAGGTAAAGAGTACTTAGCACCTAAACAATCATTACCGTTGTGAAACATCAAGCAACAATTTAATATCGTCAAAAGACAAGCTAAAAAGCGCGTTCGACATTAAATCGTAAAATAAAAAGACATGGTGTTATTGGATCTACATCCTCATAGAGTAATTTATTGGTATCATGCATGGATGGGCTTCTTATTTGCTATTCGAATGAATATTTGTCAGAGTTATTCAGTTAGTTTGTCATTCATGGACTAGAAATAGCGTGTAATGTGCTTTAATAGCAATTTGTGAATTTTATTATATTTGAGAATCAATACTCGTTCCTAGACCACTTGTTGTCCTTGTAAAGAACGAAGATGCCAAACCTGTAAATAGTTTCATTATACAGAGAGATCTGAAGCAGACTTTCAAATACAAATATAACTTCATTAATCACGAATAAATGTGCTTGTAAAAAGCTGGACAGCATTGTTTATAGCAAGTTGGTGATATTTATCTTGACATACATATGGATGTTCCCGCCGTGCAAACATCTTACATTAAATGTCCAAACTATTCAAATACAAAACAGTTTTGAGGTAATGATTACCAATAAAATTAGAATGACTTTAAGCAACTAAGGGTTTCTTTTCCAAATAATTTTTAATAATTCGTCTTCTAATATTAAGCTGTATTTTTTGCTTACATTGCAATTTTAGCGTTTGTCATGTAACAAAACACACGGCTCGAAGTTTTTATGAGCTTTATGATGATGGTAAGCCCGTTCCGCTGATCTTCAGACAGATATCGAATATAATACTCACCAAGGCCGAGCTGGAACACCCACATGCGGTTTTGATCTCGTCGGCTTGTACTGAAGGTGGACTCATCAGCAAGTGTTCCGTCATAGTGGGTGTATACAACGCTGCCTACTGGTGGAGTCTCGCTGCCGAAACCCTCGCGTAGGATACGTTTTAGAACTCCACGATTCTGATCCGGAGATACGTCAATATAGGTTGCAGAGTCATCTGTTGCATAGTAAATGTATTTTGTTCACTCAAATAAAATTGCAGCATAGTTAGGCCAGGAAGAAAATAGTCTTGTTTCTGATCTCAATTTAAAAAAATGACCTGGTGACCTTTAATTTAAAAAATCAGACCAGATCGAGTCTTTTTTAGCCAAAATGCTATTTTTTAATTTTTTATATAAAATATGGTTTAATGGTTGTATAAGCCATAACATTATCGCTTTAAAATTAAAAACATGGCGGCTGATCAATTTCCATTGCCTTTTCGACATTTTTCGACCCAGTCGTGGCACTTTTTTTATTTTGGATTTTTTGAGATCTCACATGGGGGGGGGGGTGATAAACATGGTTATTTTCTCATTTTACAATAACATCTTAAGACACGCACGGTTATACATTCATAAATGATGTTCTCATTTTATACGTTACACATGTATCAATGGTTTCATCAATTGTTAGGACGGTAAATGACCATTATTCAAATTATTTCCTCGCCCTAAAACCAAATTTTAACTTTTATAATATTACAGAGCCCAAATGTGGTATACAAATAATGATATAACCGCAATGCTATGACGACACAATAGGATGGAAAATTTTCACATTGCGACCAGTCTATCATTGATATGACATTAGCGCGGCATGATGACACAATAGGACTGAAAATTTTTCAAATTACGACCAGCCGGAAAACATGTAATAATAAAGTAAGCTCATACGATTTGCTTACCAGGCAGGTCCACACATCGCTCACACGACTGCCTACAGTTCCGGCTCATCCAGTCTCTGTTGTTTAGGCATTCACCTCTACTCACCCAGAAGTCACATTCATAATCTGATAACGTCACATGATTGCTGCATGTACCTATACCATCACAAGAATATCAAATAAGAAATGACATCGCAAGAACAAAGTCGGGAGAGCATTAATTTAATATTTTAATATTAGTTTTATATTGACCAGCAATGGACTAATAGAGTATCATCTGATATCATCTGTTATTTTTATTCCTTATAAATACTTACTGATTTCGGAAATAAGTGTCAATATTAAAAAATCAAGGAATGTATAAACGGGTATATGGCTTATTTACAATCGCATGTTGAAAATAACACCGACCAAAAACTTCTGATGAAATATCCGAACCTTTATGACAATGGTTACAATACCGCGCACAGTTGGCATTCATCCATGGTTGTTCTAATGGATCTACACAGTTTCCTTTGCTCGATAACAGCCCGCACTCACTGTCATTACTGTGAACATTGACACACGTATCATCTGCAACACATTTTACATAATCGATTGAAATTCACAGTTATTTTTTATACGCTTAAATTAATGTAACCTCTATGACACGTTAGAAGTTGCATTTGTTTCAATGATTAGGCTATGTCAGTAACAGTGTTGAAGAAATGACCAGGGGAAATTTCACTTGTTACAGCAGGCGCATTGTTAAATAGTAGAGGTAAGGGTTAGAAGTTATTAAAGACTGTACCAAAAGAACAGGTTGTAAAAAATACAATAAACACTGTTGGTCAAAATGGAAAGAACCCTGTCAAAACATTAACATCAACAGGACTATTGATACAGAGATGCACCTTGCAAATGCAAATTACATTGTGATGATGGAAGAAGAAAACTATATTAACCGCATCTTCTGCATTATCGAGACTAATAGAATAAAGTAACATATATGAATAGCTAAAACAAGGAGAAGTAATGACATCAGTTTTGATAATGGTAGCAGTGGTTGCTCTTTTTAGCAAAATCTATGCAGGAATCGTTGCACCAGTGTTGCCAGTATTCTTCTCACACCAGACAGTAGAGATAGGCTGAAGGAGTAGCCTCATCAGCCGTAGGGGTAAATCCAATGAGAAGTAAGTGGTAGTAGAACTACGTGTTGGTGGGAGCAAAACTAAACAGTTATGGTAACAGTACTACGTTTTAGTGGTAAGAGTTCTATCAGTACTATATGCAAATGGTGAAAGATTGTTGTTGGTGATAGCAGGCACTAGACGTTAATGGCAGAATCAATACATGGCAGTCAGTACTGCCCCATGATAGTCATGTCAGTACTATATAAAGATTTAGTACGAGAACATGGTTAGTATTTTTTAACAGTAGCGTTAGCGACAGCAGTAACTGAAGCAATTTTAATATTCACCACACACGTCTGTACATAGTCTATGTAACTTAGAATACAATATGACAAGGACATAACTATATACCATGCGTTTCTCAGAATGCTTTCTTTGTTTTGGCTTATGGAATTAATAAATTAATTTGGACATTTTAAAAGTGAGTATTCGAAAACCATCGCAAAAAGTAAACTTTATTAAAACCAGAATGAGCTGTCATGTTACCAGCAGGTGTTGCCTCTTGAGGTGTGCACAAACCACACGTCCTGCGACAGCTGCCAGTCATAAAGGGTGCGCTTGCTTCATTCGCACATTCGCCTATGCTAGCCCAGTACTCGCAATTGGCATCCACTGGATGGATATTTCGGCAGCTGTCTGCAAATTATAAGCTTACGGTTCATAATCGGCTATCTTTAAATGTTCGGAAGTCTAAAATTGTTTCTTGAATAATGAAAGTCCCACACTAAACAAGTGAAATATAACATAAATCAACTTTATTTAAACCGCGATTCTAGTACCTTGGGGATCATGCGGGCAGTGTGCACATGATCTGGCACAGTTGTCCAGCATCCACATAGCATTGCCCAAGTCGCACTCGCCTTCCCGCGCCCATACGTCACACTGGCTATCATTACCATGAATGTTCACGCATGTGTCTGAAAGAGTTAAGCTTGGGTAAACTTTATTATTTTTTCGATGACTATACATGATAATACAAGAATAACTACAAAACCAAAGCATTATATTTGCACTGTTTTAATTCATTAAAATTATTCTGCAGACGTTCCTTATAACGTTCTTATATCTTTTCATCAAAATTGTTAAATTTCAGCTAAAATTGCGAAAGGTTGAACAAAAGTATTAATTTCGCATTATTATGACTATTATTATTATAATCATTATTATTAGTACTACCACTAATACTACCTGTTCATTAATTTGGGTTTTCACGTAAACATCATACCTGGAATGTCGCAGAGATTACACGTACGCTTGCATTCCAAACGTGTCCAGTAGTTTTCTGCACAACCCCCATTCGACTTATATATCTCGCATTGTACTTCGCTGATTTTATTTGAGCAGGTGTCTACAAATTTAATTAAAATTGTGTTTCTTGTCATAATCGAATTGGAAAATGTGGTAATGTGCAAGCTGTAATGTAACTAACTTATCATCAGTCTTAACGATTTCTCTTACATTTGAGTTTGGTGTCAAATCAAGCAATGTTTAATGACTATAACTGAAAAATCTTAAGGCTATTTGGCGTTAAGAATTCATTATTTGAGGGGTTGACAAAGATAAAAGTTTACCCCACTTCTTATGGAATGAGAGCAAATGTATATTTTAAACGACATTTCATTTTAAATAATCAATGCTTCGACACTGATGCATTGCAGACAAAAACCACACAAGGTGAAAAAAGCAGCTTGACCTTTGATACTGAACTATGAGAAGGAAAATAAAACATAAATACATATTTACCACGCCAGCCATAAAGTTGAACTTCAATGGCTAATGTTGCACCAGGAGGTATGACGTCATAAAAACCGTCATCCCCGTACGCATATTCCGGTTTGATGTACAGTGTTGCTACTTCGCCTCTTTTCATGGTGGGAAGTCCATATTCCCAACCCATAATAACGCGACCTGAGAATTTATAAATGATTCTTGAGTGCAACAGAAACACGCATATTAAACAGCTCGTAATCATTTTTATAGAATGCTAGCAGAGCAACATTCTCTTTCTCTGGTCTGATTGAAGATTAAGCTTTTCCTATTATACGACACAAACTAAAGCAGTTACAATTTAAGTTTTGGAATCGGATACTGAAAATTTGCAAATTTTTGTTGGAATGGGTATTGACAAGTTGCGCTAGTAACCAGTGACCACAATTTAAAAATGTCTGTTTCTTTTCAACAGTAGCAGAACTATAGACACAGAAAATTTCTGTTATAACGCCCACTAAATTAAATGCAATCTGGCACCTACAGCTAGTTAACGAACATCAGCACATACTCTTTTTTCATTTGCACTGTCTTTGCAAAACGGAATTTACTTTAAGTCCACACATTAGCTACACACAACGAAAAGAGCAATTATATTGGTCTTTCCAATATCTGCAGTCTGTGGGTGATTAAACTGTGTGTCGTGTGCTGCACCTTGGTCGTTAAGTCGTCCGTAACGTTTGCCGGTCCATAGGTTGTCGTTTTGGGCATCATCGATGTAACAAGCCAAAACTTATTAGTCTCAATACTTTAGGACGACTTTTGAAAAAAAATTCAATATGGTTGACAGCTCCTGTTGAACTCAGTGAGAACTATCCCAAAGAAACCAATGAGATCGATATTTGCATTAAATGCATAAGCTCATGTAAATTTCATGTTTTTTTGATAATTAATTTTTTCCGGGGCAGTTTGTGGAAAGTCACCCTTGCTTTTAAATGGTTCTTTATTCACTATAAAACATAATATGAACCATCCATTTCAATACTGATCCACACGTGCGGGATTGTCCTATATACATATTTAAATAGTTTTTAGCTGTTACCGCCTTGCCTCAGAAACAGCCAGCAGTTTTTTGTATCTTTAGTTCAATAAAATCAAGTGAGTACAGCAAGTGTAATATGATTCCGGGAATTAGTTAGTTAGATGATTCATTTAACTACCCTTGGCGGGTTAGATTGTGTCAGTACTGGGCAATGACTAGAAAACAGTTGATTCCAAGATAGCAATGCCTTCCTGTTCCCTTACGAGTTACACTTAGTTATATCTCTTATATCTACTATGTTTAACACTCACATCTGCTGTTTCACACTGAATGCAGTAACACATTTGTGAAAATAATTACCTACGTGGGTGGAACTTTTGTATTTAAGAATCGATATCCATCTTAGTGTAACCAACAAGCAGCACCGTAAAATTATTTCCTCATCCCGATCCCACACCTTTACAGTCAGATACTGCTCAGAAACATCTTTCTGATAGCGTAACTTACGACATTTGGCTTGACCAAGTGAACGGTACATTTGAGGTCATTCGTCCAAAGCAATTGAATAAAACGTGTGTATGTTTAAAGCAATAACATTATCTGCATGGTACTTGATTTTTTCTTGAATATATTTCACTTCAAAATAGCATCGATACCATTTATATAAACTTTTTTTGTTTGTTTGCTTGTTTATTTTCGTTTTCCAGAGTATGAAACTTCGTGTATCAAGCATGGGTTTTTTGTATTTACAAAGAACTCTACAACAACAAACTTTTTGGGTGGCAATGGCTTGTATGTAATCATCCGATTTTAAATCTTAATCTTAACATAAATGAATCCTCTTGCAAGTGGTTAAGACGTACCACTTGCAAGAGGATTCATTTATGAATATCATAAAGAAATCAACTGCTGTATCTTTAAAGTTACGTTGAGCTTCCACTAATACTGAATCTGTTTCTTTCAATAGAAACTGAGAATGTTCTCTGGCATCTCATAAACTTGACTTAGAGTTCCCAAATTGCATGTATTTAACGTAATTTCTTTTGCTTTATAAACTTAAACTTTAAAAAGTTTCTTATTTTGAAAATAAAGAATCACGTCAGTAATACCACATGGCAGGCCGGAAATAATACTAAATGTAAAAAGAGCAATCAGTAATTGTATCAAATGTATCCCCCGCCATGGGTGTAATAGTAAGGCCAAAAGGCACATCTACATTTCTTGGTTGTTGCGCATATCAAATATGAACCGGATCCGGTCACTAGTTTCGGAGATATCATCTGGAAACCAAAATACACATTGAGATCTGAATTTTGGGATTCTAAGTCCAAATACAGATCCAGATGGGCTTCGATCCGATCAAAACACCCCAAAAGGCACATCAGGATATCTTGGTTGTTACGCATATCAAATATGAACTGGATCCGCTCACTAGTTTCGGAGATATCATCTGGAAACAGTACACGTTGAGATCCGGATTTTGGGATTCTAAGTCCAAATACAGATCCAGATGGGCCTCGATCCAACCAAAACCCCCCAAAAGGCACATCTCGATATCTTGGTTGTTACGCATACCAAATATGAACTAAATCCGCCCACTAGTTTCGGAGATATCGTCTAGAAACAAAACTGACGACTGACGGACGGACGGACGGCAAGACGGACGGACACAGTGTGTTTCTATATCCCCCGCCTCCGTCATTACGGCGGGGGATAATAAGCAAGTGTATAACGTTTAAGTAAAAAGCGAATGCAAGCTTGCAGGGTGAATAGTAAAATACAGCCTTGTCTTTGTAAATACACGCTGTCACGCAGTATAGTTTACCGTGTCCATCCTTAAAAACGGCCTACCCACCCAGCCATCCCTCACATTTCCTTTTCACTCATAGTGAACTTACGATAGAAACGAAAGAACACTCTGCAAGACATAAAGGCATGAAAAGTCAAATGTGCTTATCGAAAAAGATTTCCTTAATTGCCCGTGTCTTGATTACAAACACTTATTAATTTTTTTTCTTTTCTACGATGCCAAAGAAAATATTCTTACGGCATTTTCTGTTGACAAGATACAGAGACTGCGATTGGAATTGTACATTATTTTGTTGTAAATGCAGGTCAACAAATGCTCATTCCGGTCACAAAGAAAAAACTAAAATAAACACTTGAAACCATATTTTTGAGCATTATTTGTAAAAACAGTCTGTCAAGAATCTCCACCACTGGACTGCATTGGGTAAAGCATAAGATAGTTTGCATAGATATCCGCAACAGTATAAACATGCATAGGTGGTTAAGCAACAATGACCTCTTCAGCCAACCTACCTGAGGGGTCTTTTGCAAAGGGATCTGTATCATTTTCTATGAAGTAAATTATTTCAGTGTGAAGTAAAATGCTATTTCATATCAAGACAAGTCTTCGCACTTTGAGCTGAGATTATTCCAAGATTTCAATTACAGATGAAAGCTACGACAGAAAAACCTTTCCGGAACAGGATGAAGCTTCGAAAAAAAAAATTATTACTTAAAATTAACGAGAGCGATAGTGATAGAAACTACAAATGCAAATCACTTTTATAATTTGTACTCAAAATAAATTGTGATCAAGCACCCTTGGGTAAATTTTGCGTCAATTTGGTTTTAAAAAACGTCGTTGAACATTTTAAAACCAGGACTATAATTCCCACTTGCAAACTTCGTTTGCAAATGGGAATAAGTTTGTAGTTTTTCAGGAAATTTCTGCCCTTTTTTTTTTCCTTTTTTTTTTCTCTTTTTTTTCCGTCACGGAGGTTTCCAGAAAACTCCTCCTACGCTATTTGACGTAGGACGATGAAATTTGGCACAGTGATAGAGGGTGACGAGATGTCGTCAAATCCGCAAAATTTTTTGACCTTGACCTTCAAGGTCAAATTGAGGTCAAAGTTTTTCTGACCTCAAAGTGGTTTCCAGGAAACTCCTCCTACAGGGTTTGTCGTAAAAAGACGGCATGTGGCAGAGACATAGAGGATAATGAGTTGTCGTCAAATCCGTAAAATTTTTGACCTTGCATCTCAGAGGTCAAGGTCAAATTGAGTTCAAAATATTTTTGAAAACACGTATTAATCAGGAAAAGTAGCCATAAAGGTGCTCAAATCCCAATGTGAATGCATAAAACGTACCCAGTAAAGGGTAAACTTTCATCACTAACCTTTCATTCGTCCTTAACGACAGGCCGACTCATCTCGAAAACGGTGAGCGATTTTGAGCTCATTTTCGACCCTTTGGGCCTAAACAACGTTACATAAGAGGTACTTCGGTGACCTTGACCTTCTGGGTCACGGTCAAGGTCAAAAACCGGAAGTTGACAATTATCTCGAAAACGGTTAGAGATAGAGCGATTTTGAGCTCATTTTCGACCCTTTGGGCCTAAACAACATTACATAAGAGGTACCTCTGTGACCTTGACCTTCTGGGTCACGGTCAAGGTCAAAAACCGGAAGTTGACTATTATCTCGAAAACGGTTAGAGATAGAGCGATTTTGAGCTCATTTTCGACCCTTTGGGCCTAAACAAGGTTACATAAGAGGTACCTCGGTGACCTTGACCTTCTGGGTCACGGTCAAGGTCAAAAACCGGAAGTTGACTATTATCTCGAAAACGGTTAGAGATAGAGCGATTTTGAGCTCATTTTCGACCCTTTGGGCCTAAACCACGTGACATAAGAGGTACTTCGGTGCCCTTGACCTTCTGGGTCACGGTCAAGGTCAAAAAACGGAAGTTGACTATTATCTCGAAAACGGTTAGAGATACAGCGATTTTGAGCTCATTTTTGGCCCTTTGAGCCAATCAACGTTACATAAGAGGTACCTCGGTGACCTTGACCTTCTGGGTCACGGTCAAGGTCAAAAACCGGAAGTTGACTACAAGCTCGATAACGGTTAGAGATAGAGCGATTTGGAGCTCATTTTCGACCCTTTGGGCCTAAACAACTTTACATAAGAGGTGCCTCGGGGACCTTGACCTTCTGGATCACGGTCAGGGTCAAAAACCGGAAGTTGACTATTATCTCGATAACGGTTAGAGGTACCTCGGTGATCTTGACCTTCTGGGTCACGGTCAAGGTCAAAAACCGGAAGTTGACAATTATCTCGAAAACGGTTAGAGATAGAGCGATTTTGAGCTCATTTTCGACCCTTTGGGCCTAAACAACGTTACATAAGAGGTACCTCTGTGACCTTGACCTTCTGGGTCACGGTCAAGGTCAAAAACCGGAAGTTGACTATTATCTCGAAAACGGTTAGAGATAGAGCGATTTTGAGCTCATTTTCGACCCTTTGGGCCTAAACAACGTTACATAAGAGGTTCTTCGGTGACCGTGACCTTCTGGGTCACGGTCAAGGTCAAAAACCGGAAGTTGACTATTATCTCGAAAACGGTTAGAGATAGAGCGATTTTGAGCTCATTTTCGACCCTTTGGGCCTTAAACAACGTTACATAAGAGGTACCTCGGTGACCTTGACCTTCTGGATCACGGTCAAGGTCAAAAACCGGAAGTTGACTATTATCTCGAAAACGATTAGAGATAGAGCGATTTTGAGCTCATTTTCGACCCTTTGGGCCTAAACAACGTTACATAAGAGGTACCTCGGTGACCTTGACCTTCTGGGTCACGGTCAAGGTCAAAAACCGGAAGTTGACTATTATCTCGAAAACGGTTAGAGATAGAGCGATTTTGAGCTCATTTTCGACCCTTTGGGCCCAACAACGTTACATAAGAGGTACTTCGGTGACCTTGACCTTCTGGGTCACGGTCAAGGTCAAAAACCGGAAGTTGACTATTATCTCGAAAACGGTTAGAGATACAGCGATTTTGAGCTCATTTTCGACCCTTTGGGCCTTAAACAACGTTACATAAGAGGTACCTCGGTGACCTTGACCTTCTGGGTCACGGTCAAGGTCAAAAACCGGAAGTTGACTATTATCTCGAAAACGGTTAGAGATACAGCGATTTTGAGCTCATTTTTGACCCTTTGAGCCAATCAACGTTACATAAGAGGTACCTCGGTGACCTTGACCTTCTGGGTCACGGTCAAGGTCAAAAACCGGAAGTTGACTATAAGCTCGATAACGGTTAGAGATAGAGCGATTTTGAGCTCATTTTCGACCCTTTGGGCCTAAACAACATTACATGAGGTACCTCTGTGACCTTGACCTTCTGGGTCACGGTCAAGGTCAAAAACCGGAAGTTGACTATTATCTCGAAAACGGTTAGAGATAGAGCGATTTTGAGCTCATTTTCGACCCTTTGGGCCTAAACAAGGTTACATAAGAGGTACCTCGGTGACCTTGACCTTCTGGGTCACGGTCAAGGTCAAAAACCGGAAGTTGACTATTATCTCGAAAACGGTTAGAGATAGAGCGATTTTGAGCTCATTTTCGACCCTTTGGGCCTAAACCACGTGACATAAGAGGTACTTCGGTGACCTTGACCTTCTGGGTCACGGTCAAGGTCAAAAACCGGAAGTTGACTATTATCTCGAAAACGGTTAGAGATACAGCGATTTTGAGCTCATTTTTGGCCCTTTGAGCCAATCAACGTTACATAAGAGGTACCTCGGTGACCTTGACCTTCTGGGTCACGGTCAAGGTCAAAAACCGGAAGTTGACTACAAGCTCGATAACGGTTAGAGATAGAGCGATTTGGAGCTCATTTTCGACCCTTTGGGCCTAAACAACTTTACATAAGAGGTGCCTGGGGGACCTTGACCTTCTGGATCACGGTCAGGGTCAAAAACCGGAAGTTGACTATTATCTCGATAACGGTTAGAGGTACCTCGGTGACCTTGACCTTCTGGGTCACGGTCAAGGTCAAAAACCGGAAGTTGACAATTATCTCGAAAACGGTTAGAGATAGAGCGATTTTGAGCTCATTTTCGACCCTTTGGGCCTAAACAACGTTACATAAGAGGTACCTCTGTGACCTTGACCTTCTGGATCACGGTCAAGGTCAAAAACCGGAAGTTGACTATTATCTCGAAAACGATTAGAGATAGAGCGATTTTGAGCTCATTTTCGACCCTTTGGGCCTAAACAACGTTACATAAGAGGTACCTCGGTGACCTTGACCTTCTGGGTCACGGTCAAGGTCAAAAACCGGAAGTTGACTATTATCTCGAAAACGGTTAGAGATAGAGCGATTTTGAGCTCATTTTCGACCCTTTGGGCCTAAACCACGTGACATAAGAGGTACTTCGGTGCCCTTGACCTTCTGGGTCACGGTCAAGGTCAAAAAACGGAAGTTGACTATTATCTCGAAAACGGTTAGAGATACAGCGATTTTGAGCTCATTTTTGGCCCTTTGAGCCAATCAACGTTACATAAGAGGTACCTCGGTGACCTTGACCTTCTGGGTCACGGTCAAGGTCAAAAACCGGAAGTTGACTACAAGCTCGATAACGGTTAGAGATAGAGCGATTTGGAGCTCATTTTCGACCCTTTGGGCCTAAACAACTTTACATAAGAGGTGCCTCGGGGACCTTGACCTTCTGGATCACGGTCAGGGTCAAAAACCGGAAGTTGACTATTATCTCGATAACGGTTAGAGGTACCTCGGTGATCTTGACCTTCTGGGTCACGGTCAAGGTCAAAAACCGGAAGTTGACAATTATCTCGAAAACGGTTAGAGATAGAGCGATTTTGAGCTCATTTTCGACCCTTTGGGCCTAAACAACGTTACATAAGAGGTACCTCTGTGACCTTGACCTTCTGGGTCACGGTCAAGGTCAAAAACCGGAAGTTGACTATTATCTCGAAAACGGTTAGAGATAGAGCGATTTTGAGCTCATTTTCGACCCTTTGGGCCTAAACAACGTTACATAAGAGGTTCTTCGGTGACCGTGACCTTCTGGGTCACGGTCAAGGTCAAAAACCGGAAGTTGACTATTATCTCGAAAACGGTTAGAGATAGAGCGATTTTGAGCTCATTTTCGACCCTTTGGGCCTTAAACAACGTTACATAAGAGGTACCTCGGTGACCTTGACCTTCTGGATCACGGTCAAGGTCAAAAACCGGAAGTTGACTATTATCTCGAAAACGATTAGAGATAGAGCGATTTTGAGCTCATTTTCGACCCTTTGGGCCTAAACAACGTTACATAAGAGGTACCTCGGTGACCTTGACCTTCTGGGTCACGGTCAAGGTCAAAAACTGGAAGTTGACTATTATCTCGAAAACGGTTAGAGATAGAGCGATTTTGAGCTCATTTTCGACCCTTTGGGCCCAAACAACGTTACATAAGAGGTACTTCGGTGACCTTGACCTTCTGTGTCACGGTCAAGGTCAAAAACCGGAAGTTGACTATTATCTCGAAAACGGTTAGAGATACAGCGATTTTGAGCTCATTTTCGACCCTTTGGGCCTTAAACAACGTTACATAAGAGGTACCTCGGTGACCTTGACCTTCTGGGTCACGGTCAAGGTCAAAAACCGGAAGTTGACTATTATCTCGAAAACGGTTAGAGATACAGCGATTTTGAGCTCATTTTTGACCCTTTGAGCCAATCAACGTTACATAAGAGGTACCTCGGTGACCTTGACCTTCTGGGTCACGGTCAAGGTCAAAAACCGGAAGTTGACTATAAGCTCGATAACGGTTAGAGATAGAGCGATTTTGAGCTCATTTTCGACCCTTTGGGCCTAAACAACATTACATGAGGTACCTCTGTGACCTTGACCTTCTGGGTCACGGTCAAGGTCAAAAACCGGAAGTTGACTATTATCTCGAAAACGGTTAGAGATAGAGCGATTTTGAGCTCATTTTCGACCCTTTGGGCCTAAACAAGGTTACATAAGAGGTACCTCGGTGACCTTGACCTTCTGGGTCACGGTCAAGGTCAAAAACCGGAAGTTGACTATTATCTCGAAAACGGTTAGAGATAGAGCGATTTTGAGCTCATTTTCGACCCTTTGGGCCTAAACCACGTGACATAAGAGGTACTTCGGTGACCTTGACCTTCTGGGTCACGGTCAAGGTCAAAAACCGGAAGTTGACTATTATCTCGAAAACGGTTAGAGATACAGCGATTTTGAGCTCATTTTTGGCCCTTTGAGCCAATCAACGTTACATAAGAGGTACCTCGGTGACCTTGACCTTCTGGGTCACGGTCAAGGTCAAAAACCGGAAGTTGACTACAAGCTCGATAACGGTTAGAGATAGAGCGATTTGGAGCTCATTTTCGACCCTTTGGGCCTAAACAACTTTACATAAGAGGTGCCTGGGGGACCTTGACCTTCTGGATCACGGTCAGGGTCAAAAACCGGAAGTTGACTATTATCTCGATAACGGTTAGAGGTACCTCGGTGACCTTGACCTTCTGGGTCACGGTCAAGGTCAAAAACCGGAAGTTGACAATTATCTCGAAAACGGTTAGAGATAGAGCGATTTTGAGCTCATTTTCGACCCTTTGGGCCTAAACAACGTTACATAAGAGGTACCTCTGTGACCTTGACCTTCTGGGTCACGGTCAAGGTCAAAAACCGGAAGTTGACTATTATCTCGAAAACGGTTAGAGATAGAGCGATTTTGAGCTCATTTTCGACCCTTTGGGCCTAAACAACGTTACATAAGAGGTTCTTCGGTGACCGTGACCTTCTGGGTCACGGTCAAGGTCAAAAACCGGAAGTTGACTATTATCTCGAAAACGGTTAGAGATAGAGCGATTTTGAGCTCATTTTCGACCCTTTGGGCCTTAAACAACGTTACATAAGAGGTACTTCGGTGACCTTGACCTTCTGGATCACGGTCAAGGTCAAAAACCGGAAGTTGTCTATTATCTCGATAACGGTTAGAGGTACCTCGGTGACCTTGACCTTCTGGGTCACGGTCAAGGTCAAAAAGCTGAAATTGACTATTATCTCGAAAACGGTTAGAGATAGAGCGATTTTCAGCTCATTTTCGACCCTTTGGGCCTAAACAACGCTACATAAGAGGTACCTCGGTGACCTTGACCTCCTCCATCATGGTCAAGGTCAAAAACCGGAATATGACCATTATCTCGAAAACGGTTAGAAAACTGAATTTGATTATTTAAGATTACATTATATTTACTTCGATGTTCTTGTTCATGATAATAATTCTTAAGCTGACAATTATGTGGAAAGACTGTAAAATATGTCTTTGACCAGATAGATTTACCATTGCAAGTGGGTGTCATTTCGCTACGTGTAGCTACGTGTAGCGAAATTCGGTCTAGTTTTAGACCATGTATTCATGTGAAAATCAACGCCAAATTAGAATTGCTGTTCACAGAAGTGTAATAAAATTAAATAACACAATTCGGGCGAAAATCGAACTATCATGAAAATTAAAGCAACCACGACATTTTGTCGAGTCAAATATGTGTCATAAATTTGTGACAACCAGACTCATGTTTTTCAACACACACTGCGGTAAGTCAGCTTCCGGTGTGACAGGACAGGTCTAATGGTCTCCCCGGACCACTGGTCCCCCCCCCCCCCGGACCATTGTTCCTTAGGAAATATGGCCCCCCTCTGGGAAATATGGCCCCGTGAGCCACTTGCGCGTTCTGTTGCCTCCCGAATTAGAACCGCATGATGAATGTGCCACAATACCAGTATTCAACATCGACACCAGCTGTACCCATTTTACCTTTTTTTTTTTCAAAGTAGCTTTCACAATTACCAATGTTGGAAAATAACTCATCATATTCCTCGAGCTCTATATATAGTCTACCACTACTTTTCGCAGTTCCGAACGGCTATTTTGGGAACCTGTCAGGACATGGCTTATTGACCTGAAAAAGCAATTCCCATAGCCATTTATTCGAACTTTCGATTCAGGTCGTTCCAAAGCAGAGGCATCCCTTGGTTTCAGCTTTGGTAGCGGACAAACAACTGCCCCACAGCTCCAGCCAAGGGTTTTAAATCGAGACTGTTGCCAGTCGGCTGGAACAGGATTAAACAGAAAGCTCTCTCTCTACCTTTGACCTGCGTAATGGTTACACTATTGTCAGCACTTGAAATCTGGCATCTTTTTTGTCGTTTTGACGGTGCACTGTCGACGTACATCCTTTCATCATCGTCTGAAACATTCTGGGAAGATCCTGTTAGAGCCTCCTCGCAATCAGGTCTGGAAATCGATGACTCGCTGGTATTCTCAAAACCCTCATCGTGGGAGCGATAGCTTAATTTTCCGCCTGCGCGACTGTCATTTGTCATATCTTTGAGCAACACCTTCTCGCCTACTTCTAAATGTCCACTGTCATGGCGTTTATCGTAATTGCGCTTTTGTCGTGTTTGAGCTTTGGCTATATTCTCTTGCGCTTACTCAGCAACAACCTTTCGTAGGTCTGTCATATGTTCAACTAGAGTGAGGAAAACCTCTCATCTTATGTAGGTAGCGCCGTTCAGTAATTTTCATCGTGAATTTACTCAACACCGTTTTGCTGAGCAAATTTTAAAAAACTGATCATACTCGATCTCCGTTAATATTTTTTTCGGATTAATTCAACAATATTCTATTGAATAAATTCTATTGAAATAATTTTGTTATTGACTGATGTCGATTCGTGTACCACAATTTCAAATTCCAATCTCCGTAAATGATGAAAAACTCTGTTGGATTGACTTATTGACGTCCATTGAAATGATGTGATTGATGTGGACTCATGTACCGCAATTTGAATTTGCAATCTCAGTAAATAACACAACAGGATTTAAGTCATTACAGTTCGCTGGTCTAAAAGCGCATTACAATCGGGATTATATTGAATTGCAATCTATGTGATTTAATGACAAATTGTGCTATTTTACCCCTAAAGTTTCCTTTAAGCAAAGAAAGAAATCAACCATAATTAAATTTATAAAAAATAAAAAAGAAGTAGGGGGAACATTGTTCCTAAGGCCATTGGTCCCCGGGGAGAGCACATTTCTTGAGGGCAGACCATATTTCCTAGGACCACTGGCCCGGGGGGATGAATCCTAGGACTAATGGTTCGGGAAACCAATAAAAACGGGGGACCATTCGTCCCGGGACACCGGTTATACCTCTGCCTGGCGGAAAAGTTTATATCACATCTTATATAACGTCTTTTCGCATTGATGGGTTGAAACCGAGCTCCAAAAACAACTCTTTCTCTTTTGAGATGATACGATTCCGGTTGGGATTTGACCTCATCCTTGGGGATCGAGGTCATCGAAATAACCCTTGTGTAACCCCTTTAGAGGCCACAGATTCGGAATGTGCTCAATATCCTACCGTTTTCGAGGTGAAGGTTAACTTCGGTTTCGGGTGTTGACCTTGACCTCTGAGGTCACCATGACAATCTACATGTCACGTCTTTTACGACAAATCGGGTCGAATTTGAAGTCAAAATCCCTCTATGGCTTCGGTTTTCGAGATGATGTTGACCTCCAAGTTTACAGTCACAGTAATACCATTTATGTAACCCCTTCCACGCATGTGGTCGAAAATGTGCTCACAATCTCTAACGGTGTTCGAGATGACGGTCAAAGTAACAGAAAGACCCCTGTTTAACCTCTTTCACAACCATAGGGTTGAGAATGAGCTCAGTATCTCTATTACATTTTTCGAGAAAATAGTCAACTTTAGCCTCCTAGATCCTGGTGAGTGAGATACTCCTCTATTTTCATATACAAATAATAATCCACAATTCTCCTTCCTCTCATGGTTTTCGAGATAATCTTCGAATTTCGGTTTAGAGTTTTGACTTTGAGCTCCAAGGTCAAGGTGACTGAGTAACCCTTAAACAACGTCTTTTATACCCATATGATGGAAAATGAACTCAGTATTGCTCTATCTGTTTCGGTTTTCGGGATATCGAACAACTTCCGGTTTGGCTGTTGATCTTGACATCCAAGATCAACATCACTGCCAGACCACTTGCGTAGTCTCATTTACACCAATAGAGTCGAAAATGAGCTCAAACTACCTTCATTCTCATGGTTTTCAAGATAATGGTCAAATTTCGGTTTTGACCTTGATCTCAAGGCCAAGGTCACTGAGATATCCTTAATACATCTGCTTTTACATCCACATGATTTCGAGAGAGCGGATCTCAAGGTCACTATTGCACTATTGCACCTCTTGAAAGTCTTCAAATATTTTTTGTCAAGTCTTTCTATTGTTTCCAGAGAACTCTCCCAATGTTTTATGGCTGTCTAAAATCAAGTTGCTTCTCGATCGAGAATTCGATTAAAAAGCGACCTCATGGGGGAAAAATATGTCACAATGACGTTGATTTTAGGTCGCTCTACTTGTCGTTTTAGAGCAACTAGCATTAATTATCGCTCAGCGGAAATAAACCATTTTGGAAAAGTGTACAAGAAATGCAAACTCGAATATGGACAAATGAGTTCTTCCTCTCTTCAGACCACATTTCACATGCGAAGATCTCTCGTGTGTATTGATTTGTAATCTCGTTACTGACTTGTAATTAAGTAATCACTTAATTCCAAGATAAACTCAATGGTGCGTCATGATTTAGATGTCAAGTCATTACTTGGTCATTTTACAGTCGGAGAAAAAAGAGAACACAATGTCGAAAAAAACGTCAAATTTTTTACAGGAACCACCTCAAAACGACTAAATAATAACAGTCCAGATATGTGTTCTTGCCGGCTTGTCTAACCGACCAGTGTGTCCTGTGTTCACACTCGAAAACCCATAAACGCACAACGAGCAAGCCAAGACCGGCGCTGGGGTTTCCCACATCTTATAAGTGATTAACGACAGCTTATAAGAAACGCGAAATTCAACTGCTACGCCTTCACAGATTTCGAAGTGATGTAGCAGCAGTGACTGTAATACGTGTGATGCAAGAGTATCAACATAGAGGCCCTACAGTGAAGTCCATCATTCAGCTACAGCGCGGCCATATTGGACAAGTTTAACATTGTGCAGCAGAGTGTACGCGCGGTAGACACTGGTGACGTTCTAACAGCGTTGTGTGCCACATATTTTTAGGGTCGCAAACATACTCGAGATGTTCCCTGGTTCACAAGATGTAGTGCCACGCCACATTGGAATTTGGACTTCACAAATCCGACCGGAAAGCCATAAGAAGGATAAACAAAAAACCCGACGACACAACGACAAATATTTGTCCTTTTTCTCAAGTGTTTTGTTTTATGCAGAGATAAACACAAACAAATGATTTAAAAAAATATAATAATGGCACTGTACTTACGCGTTCCCACGGAAAAAGCGAACATGTTGCCTCGAAATCTACTTGCGTCAAAGCGCGATCCGTTCGTCAGTCTTCCGTAATAATGCGTGTACATGACGGCACCATTGGGCGCGTATTCTTGTCCGTAGCCAGGGCGCTTGATGTCTTTCATGATGCCGCCATCTTGATTACGTGTGACGTCAACTGCGCGGTCGCTAGGTGTCAAAATCTCTCCGTTTTGGACTGAAAACATAGATAAGTAGGTTATCAATGGGTGGTGACAATAAGCGCTGTTTAAAAAAAAAACGAGTAATTAAACAGATTGCAAAGTATGAAGATATTTTCACTAATAAAAGTCTTCGCACATTATTAAAACAAACAGCTCGCTTCTACAATTTTAAAACGGTGTTGTTCGCCGGGTGTGTTCCTGGGTGGGTAGCTGTGGGTACCGTCAAAAACACTGGGATTGTTGTTCTGCAGTTACTCAGGTTCTGCGGTATGAACAGATACATTCATGTTTCAAGAAGTTACAGAGAGATTGGAAAGTTTTCTTAAAGAAAGAACGGCAGCTAAAGACTATAAAATTGGAGGAAAGCTTCTCGTGTACTACTTAAATAATAACAATCAACACTAAAACTGGGAGCAAACGACCTTCTGAAATGACAACGAAAACAGATACTCGGTTCGGAGCCCTAAATGAAACCCGTCTGTCCAAAATAATACCTCACGAAGTCGTGAGTCATGTGAATGCGTTCCTACATACCTGGACAGGTGCAGGACTTGGCACAGTTGCCCCTCATCCATTCCGGAGTCGAGTGGCATTCTCCAATCCGGGCCCAGAAGTCACAGTCCTCATCATCCCGCACATTCACCGCTCCACATCCATCGCCTCCTAGCAACATTATCAGAAGTATCCACAGTAATGAACAATACACCTTCATTTTAGCAAAACACTTCGTATATTCAGTTATATTTGGGTAAATCAGCAACCCTAAGCTTTCCTGTAACGTATTGCACACAAGTTTACTCCTGCGCCAGTGATGATATCAATAAAAACAGTTAAAAACCCGCATTTCCTGCCACGACTACAAGTTAGGCTTTCTGGATCGCTGGCTTGTTGTTTGTACTTCACTGTTTGAGAGGAAGATGAGAGCTTTTACCATGTGGGCTGTGTTAGTAAACAAGAGCACGTGGCCTCGTGCACAGGCTTTGCGGTTTATAACGAGTTTGTGTATACCAGGTTGTATGCAAGGCACATTTCACAAAATATACACAGTCGGGGGATGGGAGGGGGATAAAAAATGGAGAAAACTTTGTCTACTTCTGCTTTAAACGGAAACTAAAATGTCTCCTTGTTGAATTTACAAACTTTGTATCTTTGAGTGCAGTTTAGGCCAGGGCAAGAATAGTCTCGTTTCTTCTCCCATTTTCTTTGGGGGGTAATTCTTTCTTACTTTAAGATTGCCCCAAAAGCAAGGAACCAAAATGTACGTAGTCATTGTACCCAGCCCTAAAAGCGAAGACAGCACAAAGGTAAAAAGGATAAACCTAACAGTTTTGACAAAATCTGTACTTGATAGAAGACCCCAGGGGCATAATTGATAACAAGGGCCATCGGACTGGATATGTTGGCCGAACAGCATTGTTTGTGGCTATCCGTTTCTGGCACTATTTGGGCAGTTTTTGCCAGACCGATAGGAAAAATACTACAACCCCACTAAAAATCTGCCAGAAAGAAAAAACAAGAAAGACAAACAGGAGTGGAGGGAATGGGAGAGAACGGTAAGGAAATGAAGCGAAAGAAAAAAGAATAAAAAAAAAAAAAAAGAAATAAAGAAAGAAAGAAACAGCTTTCTACTGACACCTCAGGTAATTCTGCCCATGTCGAGTTTATAATAATTTATTGTACAGACCTTACAATTCTGAACCAATCGTGTTTCTGTGAGAGAGAGAGATATATATATATATATATATATATATATATATATATATATATATATATATATATATATATATATATATATATATATATATATATATATATATATATATATAACGAACAATGGATACCACACAAGTGATGGGCTAATCGATTGGAAGCAAAGGCAACTTGGATGCGATTAATACGATCTCTGAAATACTGACCTGGGGCGTGTATCTTTTCAACAGGTTAAAATATCATCTCGTTCAAAGTCGGCCATCACTGGCCTGATCAGGTCAAAACGTATGCTCTATCAGCATGTCATTGCAATCCAAAATGCTGCAGATTTTGGCAAAAACTTCACTTTGCCTTCTTTGGCTACATTGAAAAATGCATGCAAAAATTATCCAACCATCTGAACGAACACAACTGGCAGTGGAACTGACCCATTTTTGTTCGTGTTCTTTGGTGCTTTTCAAGTCTTTGTCTTTCAAAGACATAGTGAATTCCCCCGAGTACAGTTCCGAAAAAAACCTTCCTTTTTGTGGCACAAACTACAGGTCGCTCTAAAATAGTTCTCTCCATCGGCTTTTGAAAAATATTCATGAAAATTGACATTGACGGAAGGGAGACTACAACACCTTATGGCGATTCTAGATTACTATTTTTGCGACGTTTATGCAACATCGAGAGATAGACGTTGTTCCGACCTTTCTGCAACGTTGATTAGACGTCAGATAATCGATATCTATCCAACTTCGGTAGAAAGACGTTGTTCCGACTTCACTTTGCAACTGTTCCACAACGAAAACCTCACGTTGATCAGACGCCTATCTAACGTCAATTCAACGTCACAATGTTAGCTGGGTACTGAAACATCGAAATACGTTTTAACAACGTTCTGACAAAAATGCAAAATCAACATGGTTTTGATAATCTTGTGGCCATATAACACTTTCTTCGCCTTTTTGTGCTTTTTCAAACAGATTGTGTTGAACAATATTGCTTATATTTTAGGATTAAAACATCCAATTTCTCCGGCGTCTATTTAGCATGGTATACCGAGTAACCGTTGGATCGATGTTGGATGGACGCCTGTACAATGCGTATTTCCCGACGTTTTTATCAGCGTTGCCCAAATAACGTTGATTAGACGTCGGAGAGAGTTTTGGTTGTGACCGAAAACAGAGTACAAACAACGTTCCTTGCCTAAAATCTATTCAACTTTGTGTTAACAGTGTTGGTAAGACGTTGATCTGTGGTCGTGACAATTACAACTAACTAAGAACTAAAGTTAATATTAACCTCAAATCAACGTTAGAATGCTTGCTGAGGAGTTGTCCGAGTAAACATGTGACGTTTGATAGACCTTGGATGGACGTCGTGACATACGGCGTTTGATAGAAATCAAGGATAGTGGGTGTTTGCGTTATTTAGTGGCCGGGCCTCTCATAGTCCCTCACCGGCCTTTCACGCACCTTACTTGATCATTTTTATGGCATTAAGTGTTGAGGGTTAGCCGCTGGGCATCAAGTGAAGCAAGGTGAAACATCCCCTACAAGAAGCATGCTAGATTGTACACTATCCAGTTGGCATGCATTGTTAGAAAAACATGGAATAGGCGTTGCCCCACGCGTCGGGATTTGGTTGTGTATGAAAGTTGAAACGTCTTATTATTCCCAACGCTTGGCATGGGTCAATTTCTCGATGCCTCGCCAGCGTCGATTTTCCGCTGTCTATTGAGCTTTACGACAAAGTCACTGGATACACGTCTAAGAAAGTCGCAGTCTGGTCGCAAGCAAACAGCAACGCCTTTACAACGCCGCTATTTGCTTGCGACAAGATAACAAAATGCGGCAAATGTTGGAAACTGGCCGATAGACGTCGATACTTCGAATAGATTTTATATAGGCGTACGTCACGCTTGAACTCAGATCACGATGATAAAATTAAAGAGCTTCTAACCTGGTTCTTGGTCTCGAGAACACTTATTACATGATCGTCTGCAGTTCTCCAGCATCCAACCGTCTGGGTTGTCGCAGTCCCCCTTGCTTGCCCAGATGTCACACTGTTCCGTTGACCCCGCCGCAGTCACATTGTTCACGCATGTGTCCGATTCTAACATAAAAGAGGAGTAGGGCTTTTGGGATTAACTTATCATACCTGATATCGTTCGAACCCGATTCAGAAGTCGTGTCCGAGTCTTTTTTTGTACAATGCATACATTTTATTAAAATCTTTACAGAAACTTTATCTCAATATCTTTTCTGCACACATTTTAAACTTCTATGAAACCTTGTGAATTCCATATGTATTTCAAAATTGTCGTTGCGGGAAAATTATTCTACGATATCTTTTTCTCGATTGTTGAAAGTTTTCCTGCGGAGGGTGTGGGAGCAGAAATCCTAATGAACCCATCTAGGCCTCAGATGGCTTCGTGGTGGCCTCTTATATACCTGACTGATTTAAGTTAATGACGTCTATGGCCGTGTTATTTACCAATGTGCTATTGAATCACCCTGTGGCAATATTGTATGAGGTGTGTCTTGCAGGAAAGCACTACAATCTGAAATACACCAGCTAATTTAGTGCATAGTTACCAGTTCTGTATTTCACGAAAAATTCATTATCTAGTTCAAAGTTATATTAAATTCAAAAAGTTTGCAGTCTGTCCGATCCAAAATATATTTTATGGAGATATCTGCCAACGTATTGCCTTTCCAGCAATATTTCTAACCAGCTGGTGATAGGACAACCTTGTTGTCTTTGTTGCGGTTGTACTCGTCTTGTGTATCGAGTGCCCCTCTCGTGCAAATATGGTCAACGGCGAGAGGGTATCATACAATTGCAATTCTCTCTACAGCCGTGTGCAAAAAGACGAAAGAAAATGTCTTCACGGTTGTTGAGAGAATGGATACAGAAATGCCACCAAAATATGGCACAATTAAAGGAAATACATATTCATATCCATAACAAAGGTAAGTAACACAGTGTAGAGAAAACATTTACGACAAAAAAAAACCGTATAGATTCCACCTTTTAAAGGCGGAGTGTTTGTGCCAAAATATCAACCGGCCTTTTGTATCTTTTTGTGGAAAATTACTAGGCTTGAATTTTGTGTGGCGACTAGGCCAAAGTATTGGTGAAATATGTACAAATTTCAGGAAAAAAACAAATCTCAAGAGAAGATAAAATAGTACACTTTTGACAAATCCAATTCAGTAGGTTAAAAATGTGACAGGAATGGTCTGGAGGAGGTTTTCCGCAATGCCCATATTTTGTTTGGCAGTTTCTCCAAAATTAGCCAAAATATTGGCCAAATTAAAAAAGGTAGACAATTTTCAGAGAAACACAATATACACTAGGAGGGAGAGGATGTAAAATTGGTAAAAGTAGATAAAAATCGGTGATAATAAAATGTCACATTCCAATTAAATACAATAGATGCAAATTTGGCAATCATTTCTACTCAAATATTCCTTGTTTTTTTTGCAATGTTTGACAAATGACAATTGTTTTCAGTCACGGAAGATGTCCAGTTTGGATCTGCTGTAACCGTTTGACCTCATAGAGGTCCAAAATCAGGTTCGGTTGCTTTACGAAGGGAGTGATATATGGTGCTGAGATACGGAAATGACATGCTTTTTTCAACGTTCATTTTGCACTTTTTCTTCAACGACATTTTAAAAGACAGTTATTATATTTTCGTATTGCTTATATTTTGTTTAAGCTATGTTAATTTAACGAGATGACTTTTACCAATGCCACAAACAGAAAGACTGCGCTATATAGAGGAATATTCTAATTTTTAACCAATTTGGATCGACTGTTCAATTGCTGGTCAATTACATGTAGTTTCCCTCCTATTCAGTGACAAATTCTACCCTATCACTTTGAAATTCTGTTGGAGTGTTCCCTAGTTTTTCCGACAGGTTTATATTTAGTCTCTCACGGCCGCGTAGTGCAGTACGGGGGATTCTAGTTTCAGGTCTGTCTGTCCGTCTGTCTACACTTTCCTAACCCACTGTTCTATCGTTGGTATGCTATTCTCATCACTCATTATGCAGTATCCTGCCGTCCGTTATGTGTCTGTTCAATCAATTTTTCAGACTGCTACTCGCCTTACATTTCTGGTCGGATTGTTTTGAAATTTGACAGGAATGTTCCCAGTGTAATCCTCCGCACAACTTTTTTGGCAATTCGGGGAAAACTGGACGAGTTTAAGAAAACATAAAAATGCTGTTTTTTTTCTTCAAATGCGATTTGATTACGTTTAAATGCTTCAGGAATGTTCCCCTCAGTCCTGCTTCAGACTTGTGTTATGTTTGGCGATTTTATCAAAACTAGCCAAAATACTGGTCAAAAATGGCCAAATTACAGAAAATGACAATGTGCTCCTATTTCGGTAGCGCGTTAAGCTTCGATGCAACAGGTCGTGAGTTAAAGCCCCGCGCATGGCGATTTTTTAGGCCCCAACCCTTCGGATTGGGGCCTATAGGTTTGGGGTGTCCATCCGTCTCTCTGTCCGTCCGTCTGTCCGTCATCGCTTTATACCCCTATGAATTTGGGGGACGGTTGGGGCCTGCTTGTGTTTCACAAATACTTGCTTATTGTAATATTTTTAATATAGGTAGTATGGGAACTGATAAAGAGTCGGTATTGTAAATAATCAAGATCGGCGGTGGGACCCAGTTGGGCGTCACAGATTTACGCTATCCTTGGACACTTGAATGAGTTAATCACTCTCAAGCCAAAATTTATTGATGGTTGTTAAAATATTTAAGTATATGTGGTTTGCGAGTTAACAAGGGCGCATTCGGGGGTTTGTGTGTTTGGGCAAAACATCAGCAAAAAATACACACACAACCAAACACAATAAAAAAAACCGCAAGATTTCAGAAAAACAATTCTACTTTCTTTCCAAGTCAGTCTGATCACTGGGCACTCTTTCTAAGCATGTAATAATTTCCATTCAATACTCCACGCTTTCCACAAAGGGAAGGGCTATTTTGGAACTACATCCTGTAATTGTAAGCGTCTGTCCAGGATTTTAGCCGTAAACTACAAACCCTCCACCAAGACCATATTTTGTCTGGTGATTTGGCCACAATTCACCAAAATATTTGGGCAGAGATGACCAAATATGTTGAAGAGAACTGTCACTAATTGGAAGGGGATTTTCTGTGCCCTGACATAGCCTAAACATCAGGGTTCGTGCTGGTTTCTCAGGAAAGTGAGTCAAAAAAGGAAAGTGTGACTCAGTTGGGTCCAGAAAAACTCGGTGGGCTCCGAAAAAGTGAGTCATTTTGTAAAAAATGCCCAAAAGATGGACAAAAACCCCGCCAATGCGAACCCTGTTAAGCATGCTGCCTTTCTTTACAGAGCGACGCAACGTGGAGGACTGAACGTCACACGAAACGACACCCAGCACGCGTAAAAAGGACAGATGTAATCGGAGTCCAATGCGAACAGTTTAAAGCCGTCCTCTAAACCAGTACACAGGTGAGTTGAATGCATTTTATTACATGAAGCGTAAAGATTTCCGGCAATGCTCATCCAGTTCGTCAGCGTGGGCATTAGCGTCTATCCTACGAGATTATTTACATACATGCGCACATTTCACTGTATATAACAGTAATAAAGCAAAATTTGATTACTGGACCCACTTATTCAGGCCCTTTCTGCACCCAACTTGTAATTTTTCCTCCACGTGTGAGGAATTGGCTAAAGACCACGAAAATATGCGTATCACTGGCTAACACGTGCGACCGTTCACAGCCAAAATAGATTTTTGTAACATCTAGCGCAACGAAGATTTGTTGCCTTGTTTCCACAGAGTCAAGACCACGGCGCCGCGGCCGACTGAACGCCACGCTGAAAGCCAGTTGGTCAGCTTCGTCAGCTAGTACACAGGCGAGATTCCCAGGTGGGGGGGGGGGGGGGGGGGAGGGGGGACACTTGATATAAACTGTGTTACCTGGCGTGTCCAAAAAAAAATTGGGACCAGTGATTTTGAGGGGTTGTAAGACCAGACGTATCGGAGTGCCATTTGCGTTAAAAAGGGGGTGTTTTTTTCATTGTTTCCCACAAAAGAGGGATCATTCTGGAATTTCGTTCCGCGTTTGGTTGAAAAAGGGGTTATTTTTTTCAAAATTAGCACTCTGCGCTTAGGGCTCGTTTTAAAAAGTCATGGACACGCATGGTAACCAGTTGGTAGGTGAGTAACCCTCTGGGACGAGATTATACGTTTGCTTATGTTAAGCGTTGTAATTTTTCTGGCTCTCGTCTATCAATTAGAACAGTAAATGCCCGCATGCGCTCATCTCCGGGGTGGTGATAAATTTTTACATTTTATTTCTAACAAAAATGCAATGTTTGTTATATATTTGAAGTGCCACAGATTTCAGGTTCTCCAATAGTCCTTTCTCGATCACTGCAAGTAAGCACGGGCTATTCTTATCGCTCTTCGTGTCCAGTGTCCGTTAATGATAAACTTTTTGTTCACATACTGAGAATTCCCGCCATTTCAAAACTACTCCAAAAGTCGTGGTGATTGGGTCATGAGATTGGCGATGAACAAAACAACAACCTTTGGGCGTCAGATATCCGTCTTTGTCACCAAAAAAAAAAACAAAAAAAAAAGAAAAGAAAAAAAAAAAAGAAAAAACAACAACAACTCGTGAGAAACTCAACGTGGTTTCTGTACACGTCATTTTAACCAGTTTTTCATTAGTATAAAGCATGGAAATACCAAAATTCAATGAGAGTAAACAAAAACTCATTTCTGTATTTAAATTTGCGAGAAAATACACTGATGGGAAACTGATTCGATTGCTTGCTACTTTTCAGCCAGTTTTTTTTTTTCACATACCAGTTTTTTTTTTCACATACTGAATAAGGAAAGTATTTTGGAAGCTTTCTGAATTATGAAGACCTGCCTCTATTTCCAGTCTGTTCCTATGAACGACGCAGCAAGTCTGCCAAAATATAATTTACCTGAAGTTATTACGTCAGGTTATTCCATTAACGTTCAAAATTGTTCTAAAAGTAGAGAATAATGCCGTGACAAAAGAATTAGTGTGGTTCTTAAAGCAGCATTCGGTATTTGTACAATATTCATATTGCTGCTGTATCGAGGTACTGAATTTTAAAGAGTAAAATGCCACCTGTTAATTAACTACACTTTAAGTATCACAGTCTGATACTTGTCAGAGACGTTGAGGAATCAAAACTCGTTGCTATAACGGCTTTTGGACCAGCTTTAAAAGGGTTCATTTTTTTCGGTGTATGTGCAGAAAAGTACGTTTGTGTTTACATCCATGTGTGCATTAGAAAAATACAAATGCTGCTGCTCCAAGAGTTTTTATACATTCGTTTCAACATGTATGTGTGGTGATTTATCCGCCAAAATATTTGTGGGATTTTTCCACTTCTGTCAGATTTGCAGAACGTATGACCGAATCATTTTGCATGTTCTTTAGTTTTTTATGTTTTGTTTTGGTCGAAATCATTAGCGAAAGTATTTTTAGTGCAATTCTGTTAGCGAAGAGACCAATAATTTTAACTTATTTTTATTTTCTGTTCCATTTGGAAAATAAATCCATCGGTTTTTCAGCAAATTCATTCTGCAAACCAGACACCATGATTGTAATTAAAACGGAAGCAATAAAACCAGGCTTCAAAACAACGTCCGAGGTGTTTTAAACTAATATTTTTGTAGCGATTCAGTCATTTCAGTTTTCTGACAGGATCTGGAAAAATAACATATAATTATTTCGTCCAAATTTCGGTAATGTTTCATCCCTATTTTATTGTTTTGGTTCGGAGGGTTGGCATTTTAACCAACTAGAATGACTATAATATGTATTTTAGATTAAAAAATTTTGTAAATGCTACTCCATCTAGCATTTTGTTCCGATTCTTTCATTACCATGTCTTGAAATACGCTTTGTCGCCCAACTAACTTTCGTTGGTGGGTTATTAACATCACTTGCAAGCACAGCTGTCAGTTATGTGTGTCTGCGTTTGCCTAAACAATTTTTCAAAATCCTACTCCTCCCTCATTTCTGGTCCGATTGTTTTAAAATTTTACAGGATTGTTCTCAACCCAGCTTGCTTTAATTTTTGCCGACGAATATTAAAGAGTGCAATTTTAGAAAATCACAAAAATGGTACTCTTCCAACAAATTGCAACCAGTTCTTTTGAAATTTAACTGGAAACTTTTCTGGTGGTTTCTTTGCCAGGCTGATATATTTTTTTTGCAATAAAAAAAAAACACACAAAAAATGCTACTTTTCCTACAGTTCCGGTCCTATCGCTTTGGCATGTGACAGGAATGTTTTCCAGAAGTCTCTGCATCAGGCTTGTGCATTGTTTATTTCCAAATCTCAGGAAGACACAACAAAACGTTTATTCAAATCCGGTCAAGTCGCTCAGCCAGGAATGATCACTAGAGATTTTGCCACCAGGATTATATTTCTTTTTGGCGATTTGGCCAAAATATAGCCTGAAAAGGAGCCAAATTTCTTTCTAAATACCCAATCCTATCGTTATGACATATGGCGGGAATGTTCTCACGAAGTTTCTCCACCATAAATCATTTTGCTTAATGAGTGGGCTAATTTTGGTTAAAATATTGGAGTGAATGTACCGAATATCAGAAAATCTTAAAATGCTGCTCTTAATCAGGAAACGCTTTGGCTGGCCCTTTGGTATCTCGTCAGTGAAACTGTAATATCTTCTTGTGGGTTCGGCCACAATTGGCTAAAATCTTCGCAAAAAGGCGGATGAAACAAAGAAAAATCACGTTGTTAATCTCACAAGTCTGACACGATTTCTGTGAAATTTAATAGCAATGTTCCCCCAGGAGGTCCTGTACCAAATTTATATTTTAGCAGCTTTCTCCTTTTACCCTTGTCTTCGCTTTTATGGCTGATCACAACGTCCGCGGACATTACGCTTCGATTTTGGAAAGATCGTAGCATCACATAAGAGTGATGAAGCTCGACATTGTTCTTGTTCTGTGTATTTTTTCTTCATCACCGCCTGGTCTATGATGAGCGCACGCATGCCTTTACTATCTTTACTTTTTTTGTCCTCCCACTAACCCTATCACTTTGTAGTGTTCATTGTTTGTGACTGAGCTATATCGCTTCGCAGTGTTGTTTGTTTGTGACTGACCAATATCGCTTTGTGGTGTTCATTGTTTGTGACTGAGCTATATCGCTTTGTAGTGTTCGTTGTTTGTGACTGAGCTATATCGCTTTGTAGTGTTCATTGTTTATGACTGGCCTATATCGCTGTGTAGCGTTCATTGTTTGTGACTGACCTATCTCGCTTCGCAGTGTTGTTTGTTTGTGACTGACCAATATCGCTTTGTGGTGTTCATTGTTTGTGACTGAGCTATATCGCTTCGCAGTGTTGTTTGTTTGTGACTGACCAATATCGCTTCGCAGTGTTGTTTGTTTGTGACTGACCAATATCGCTTCGCAGTGTTGTTTGTTTGTGACTGACCAATATCGCTTTGTAGTGTTCATTGTTTGTGACTGAGCTATATCGCTTTGCAGTGTTGTTTGTTTGTGACTGACAAATATCGCTTTGTGGTGTTCATTGTTTGTGACTGAGCTATATCGCTTCGCAGTGTTGTTTGTTTGTGACTGACAAATATCGCTTTGTGGTGTTCATTGTTTGTGACTGAGCTATATCGCTTCGCAGTGTTGTTTGTTTGTGACTGACCAATATCGCTTCGCAGTGTTGTTTGTTTGTGACTGACCAATATCGCTTTGTAGTGTTCATTGTTTGTGACTGAGCTATATCGCTTCGCAGTGTTGTTTGTTTGTGACTGACCAATATCGCTTTGTCGTGTTCATTGTTTGTGACTGAGCTATATCGCTTCGCAGTGTTGTTTGTTTGTGACTGACCAATATCGTTTTGTAGTGTTCATTGTTTGTGACTGAGCCATATCGCTTTGTAGTGTTCATTGTTTATAACTGGCCTATATCGCTGTGTAGTGTTCATTGTTTGTGACTGAGCTATATCGCTTCGCAGTGTTGTTTGTTTGTGACTGACCAATATCGCTTTGTCGTGTTCATTGTTTGTGACTGACCTATCTCGCTTCGCAGTGTTGTTTGTTTGTGACTGACCAATATCGCTTTGTGGTTTTCATTGTTTGTGACTGACCTATATCACTTTGTGGTGTTCATTGTTTGTGACTGACCTATCTCGCTTCGCAGTGTTGTTTGTTTTTGACTGACCAATATCGCTTTGTAGTGTTCATTGTTTTTGACTGAGCTATATCGCTTCGCAGTGTTGTTTGTTTGTGACTGACAAATTTCGCTTTGTGGTGTTCATTGTTTGTGACTGACCTATATCGCTTTGTGGTGTTCATTGTTTGTGACTGACCTATCTCGCTTCGCAGTGTTGTTTTTTTGTGACTGACCAATATCGCTTTGTGGTGTTCATTGTTTGTGACTGAGCTATATCGCTTTGTAGTGTTCATTGTTTGTGACTGACCAATATCGCTGTGTAGTGTTCATTGTTTGTGACTGACCTATATATCGCTGTGTAGTGTTTATTGTTTGTGACTGACCTATATCGCTCTCTAGTGTTCATAGTTTGTGACTGACCTATATCGCTGTGTGGTGTTAATTGTTTGTGACTGAACTATTTCGTTTCATAGTGTTGTTGTTTATGACTGATCTACATTGCTTCGTAGTGTTCATTGTTTGTGACTGAACTACCTCCCTTTGTAATGTTCATTGTTTTTGACTGACCCATTTCGCTTTCTAATGTTAATTGTTTGTGGTTGACCTGTCTCGCCCTATAGTGTTGTTTGTGACTGACCTGTCTCGCTTTACGTTAACCTATCTATCTCTTTTCTTCACTTGGCAATCCTTCTTCTTGAATAGCCAAGTCTTGACTAACTAATCTTATCTGGTGGTTGCTTTTTCTTAAGTAATATCATCTCTGACGGCTGCTGCATTGATTTGATAGGGTATACCTTCATATTTTTCAGTCATCCCAAATATAGCATATTTCCTACTGGCGGGAGATCTACTACCTGGTCACCTCGAGGATGTATGTGGGGAAGGGGGAGGCTTCGCTTACACCAGTTGTGAGTTGCGGCCAATCAAGTGAAGCTTCAGCGTTAGGGATAGGGATGGGGTAAGGGCGGGGTTTGAACGGGAGGGAAGTGGTTCGATTGCTTTGCAGTTTTTACAAAGTATCCCATAGCCTTTAAAAGGGTGTCCAAACATGTCAAAGCGTGACAGTGAACAAAAACTCTGATTTCCTTAAACTTTTTTTAGCCGGATATTATATACGAAAATGGAGGAAAGAGGGCTTGTGGAAGGATTGGCACAAGATCATAGAACACACTGTAAGGGGTGCGTCAGGTATACTGTTTATAAATAAATGTTTTGTTTGCTTGATGACTTAACGTTCCATTCAGCGACACTGAATCTCACACTGGAACGGACCTGGTAACCAAACGGGTGGAAAAAGAATTAAGATTGAAGAAAAAGTAAAACAAGAGTGGAAAGGTAGAAATTCGGAAAATTTGCCTCCTATGACATGCGCGGAATAGGCAGCAATGGGTCTATTCAAATTTTAGAAAAAATACAGCAATGTGACATGTATAACAGTTATGGTTCAATCGTTTCCAGTTGTAATAGGAACGATCCCAAGTAGGAGAATTATAGTATTTGTGACTAAGGTCAGGAGGGGCATTATGTTTTCGACTGGTCCATCCGTCCTTCCTTCCACCATTCTGTGCGTGACGCAATAATTGTGAACACCATATCTCAAGTTCTACGAATCGGATTTGAGTCAGACATGATATATAGCTTTTATATATGTAATGTTCTAGAGCTGATGTGGTTTTGGTAACCTTACGTCGTTGTTCAAGGTCACTGTGGTACTTTGAAATTTTAAATGGGATTTCCTATACCAAGTGCTTTGAGAACACCGCATATCAAGTTGTAGCAATCGGTTTTCAATCAAAGCTGGTACGTAGCTTTTATATAAAAATATTCTAGAGCTGATTAGGTTTTGGAGGCCTTGCGTCGTTCTTCGAGGTCACTGCGAGGCTTTGAAATTGTACATGGGATTTCCAACACCGAGTTTTTATTAAGCCTTCATGTGGGAGGCCTAATGCGTTATCATTTTTGTAGTTAAAAATATATCTCTCCGTAACTATGGAATGCCGTTTTCACATTTATTAGGGAATTATTGATATCAGAAATTAATTTCTGATCTCGAAAATAGATTTTTTGATATCAAGAATTAATTTTTGCTGTCTGTAATTGTATTTTTGATATCTCTAAATGTATTCTTGATCTCAAAAAATAATTTTTGATATCAATAAATATTTAGAGATATCAAGAAATATTTATTGATATCAAAAATGATTTAATGATATCTAAAATTGATTTTTTGAGATCAAAAATTGAATTCTTGAGAGCAAAAATGAAATATATGAGAGAAAAATATCAATTTTGAGCTCTGTAATTCATTTTCCTTTTATTGATATCAAGAAGTTATTTCAGATATCATTATTTCAGAATCGAACTGTTTTAATTTGTATTTTGAAATCTACAACTGAATTTTTGATCTCAAAAATTGATTTTTGATATCAAAATATCAATCTATCTTTAAAAGTGAAAAAATACAGAAGCACACATCTATAAATCAATAATGACTGGCCCTTGTATGCAGAATCTGTGTTTAATTTTTTTACTGTACAAAAAGGAAGCAATTCTTGAAATTAAAAATTGTGTTGTTATTACTGATCTCAATTATTCAAGTTTTCATTTCCAAAATTTAATTGACGATTCGTTAAATTTTATATAAATTTGTATTTCCTTTAAGATTTTTTAAGTTTGTAAATTTTATTTTTTGATCTCAAAAATAAATTTTTGCCATCTAAAATTCAATTATTGATAGCAAAATATAATTTATTGAGATCTACATTGATTTCTTGATAACTTCAATTATATTTTGATATCAAAAATAAGCATTAAATGTTAAAACGGCATTCCATACGTAACTGACCAGTATTGAATTCCGTTACCGTTTAAGCACTGTCGATGCTGATGTGTCCAAATTATGCGATTTCGGCGGAGAACTAGTGCAAAATGCATACTTCGAGCTCTCCGTTCCTTCAGCTATGCTCAGAATGTGGGTGCCCCACTGTAGGACTAACCAGTTCGAGGGTTAAGCTTTCCTGAAGTGTTATTAGCCTCGAGACTTGAGCAGACAAGTTCTCAAACCGTCAGGCTTAGCCCTAGAGGAGGAAGGGTAAAGACATATGTTCTTAGTAGAACCCTCAATAAGTACAAATTTCGATCGAACTTGACGGTTGAGGAGCTAGGGGGGGGGGGCATATTGCAGTGAACTGGCCTTACCATTCCGCAATCACTAATTTACATGAATTAGGCGGTGACGCATAACTTTCTACACTAATTTGTTTAATTCTAGTGTTTCTAAAATACAATGTATTAAAGGTTTAGTCAACAACCAAACAAGCCTTTGCAACGCTTCAGCAATCTGAAACAAATCTTAGCATCACTAAACTATAGAGTTTTAACAAGAATTTGAAACTCTGTATGATCTGGATTTATCTAAATGTTTCAGAGAAATATTTTTTTAAAGAATGGAGTCCAGAAGTCTGTAGGATCTAGATTTATTTAAATGTTTCAAAAAATATTTTTAAAATGAGGGTGTGACATACGGCTTTGGAAAAAATGCAGATCACGGGCCAGTATTTATACCGTTAAGGACCCATCATTAAGAAAGGAAATAAAATCAGAAAGAGCAAATGATGTTTCATAAGATTATAAGAAACATTTTAAATCCAATCTGTCTCAATGTACCATAGACTATGACCCTTCCCAGCTATAGTGCAGTTGGAAAGAGAATGCTTTTATATACGCCCCCTTCTCTTTTGGGGAGAAATGAGAAACGCATCGGTCTTAATATTTCTGGTGCTTTGTTTTTACATCCCAATTGACGATAGTATATGGGAAATATAAGCAGGCGTTCCCTCACCATAAGTCTCATATCTAACCCGTTCACTGCTCTTGGCATAAATTTATAAAGAAAGTATTCCTTGGCAAAATCCCAAGTTCCACTTGTGTACACAAATTTATTTTGATGGGCAGGAACAGTTTAAAAAATTCGCAATAGCCATAATACTAACTATGGTGGCATCTTTTGACCTCATTTTGCAGGCATACACTGCATTAAAAACCATCACAGTCTGTTTCTTTATGCCAGAAATCTAGCATGTTGCTTGATTAAGCTTGATCCGTATTGAATAAGCCTGGCATTATCTGGGCTTTTGCACATTTTTTATACGATGTATTGTACCTGTATAAGAAACACGAGCACTTTTGTAGTCCAATGGTGTTGTAATTCAGGGTGTGATGTTTAATCTGTGATCTGTAATTTTTTAAAGAATCCATGGTTGTTTCTGTTTACTATAGTAATTGGTTTTAGGAGTTCGTGTGTTTGGTGGCATTAAGCGATTTGCGTCAAATACATAACTCAACACAGTTGAAAAGGATTAACGTGACATTTTCTTGCATTTTCAAGTTCATACCTTTCTAGTGCCGTTTTCGCCTTGTTATGAATGCTGTCACTACAGATAAACGTATGCTCAATTTTCTCGGTTGTCTTGGCGACGGCGTAAAAACCGGCCAGCTGCTGGGAAAGGTCCGGCAGCAACTCATAAAATGTCACCCGCTGCTTGGAACCATCATCCCTCATTGCATCTAAATTCTCCAATAGTCACTGGCGCAGTGAAAAAAAGCTCGTAAACTATTGGAGTAGTCGATGGAGTTTTTTGTTGATTCTCATCCCCCATCGTCTTCGATCATTGTTCATAACTGCTCATATCGCTTCCCATTGGTTATCACCTGATGCAAGGCGATGTAAAAACGTTAACAAATGGGAAACACTTGGGTCATGTGTGTTATTTAGTGATATAAATGAAATCCGGCAGAAAGTATACACTCGTAAATGCAGGGAAATTCATATGAATCTTTTTATCTGTGATCTAAGTTCTGTATTTTTTGGAAAGTCCTTGTTGTCCCCAAACACATGATGCCGAGCAGTTTGCTGTAGATTCGCACTGGCGAGCAGCGGATGTTAAAACAGACTGCAGATTAAGACTCTCACTGTGGATTTCAATGTCTATGCATCATAGAACGGTTAGCGTACTAAATTATCTTCGGCACAAGATGTCAAAGGACTTGCATAAAAGACTTGAAATGTCCCGATTATCAAAATACGGATTTGTCTCAAGATATTGGATATAGCTAATCCTAGATTTTGTGAGCTCGTGATTTCAGAATGGACAAGTCTTGACAGGCAGAAGCCTGAAAATATTGTTGACCACAAATAACAACATTCTTTCACCTATCCATTTCGGTGCTGCCAACCAAGCAATAACTAGTAGTTATTTTCGACAAGCAAAGAGTGCCTACAGTCTCATAGATGACATTTATAAATGCCAAATAGGCGAGAGTAGTAAATCTTTCACATGAAAATGAAGAAGCTGTACGCAGCTATAAATAACGCCCCGCAACCCCCGCCCCCGCCCAACATTTCCCATATACCGTCATTCGATGGAGATGTTAAAACAATAGGTACTGTATTTGTGGATGTTACAAAACCATTGTGGTATCTGCGGAACATTCAGATTAAACTTTCTTGAATGTCATTGGGTACTTACTCTGTTTTAGTTTTAATTCAGTTCTTAACGGATGGTGTTCTTGTACGACACAAAGACTGTACACTGATCTGTAATTACTCGTATTTTTCCAAATGACCATTTCAGAAATATTTTTCTGACCAATTTCGATAAATCCAGACACTTCAAGATTCTATAGGGCTTATTTACTGTATTACAAACACTGATAAACAAATCGCATGTAGAGGAATGCGAGGAGGAATTGTTTTGCTGGATCTTTCTTTTGAAGAAAAAACCGATACCGCTCAAAATAAGTAAGATTGGCTGTGGTTTCTGATTGGCTGTGATTGTGTCACTGATTGGCTGTGTCTTATTGATAAGCTGTAGCAAACAAAATCCTGTTTCATTAAGTGAAGCCTCGTGACTCAGCACAGATTTTCTTTTTAAATCATATCACTTAAAAACCGGCATAACTAAACTGAATAAATTCCATTACTTGACTTGATTTTTGAAACCTACACTTTTTGTTTTGGCGAATTTCGTAAGCGATTCTTATAGTTAACCAGTGTGTTGACTTATTTAGAAGCAGCTTGCCTGACACACTACCAAATAAAAACCAACATCAATAAATAATATTGTGCCCCCTTTTCTCCGTGTAGTCTCTTAGCCCCTTTTATGTGGTAGGTGTCAGAAAAATTATAATATCTAATGGGTAGGTTCCGATGTATTCAACAGCGCTCATGAAAACATTTGATTAGACGAATTATAATTTTATAAATATTATAATTTGATATTTCTGCTGATTTTTTTACCTGAAATCTGAAACAAAAGCTATGTCACGTTGGGATTTCGATAAAAACTGGGTCATGCAACTTATTTTTGCATGAGCGTTGTTCTTTTCGAAAATTTATAATAGAAATGATATTCTTCGCGTTGCTGAAAGGTACTTAGAAACTTTTGAAAAACATTAAACAAAATCGTATGTTTCAATATGAAATTTGGTAAAATTACCGATACCGCTAACATTATTTAACCAGGCTTCAGCCTTTTGTCAAGAGCTGTTTTTTTATAAACGCACAGGTTGGAAAAATATTTTGCGCTTGCGCTATTATTTTTATGGGTCAGCGAGATATTTGATTGGACCGTGTGGGAGGGTGAGTGGGGTTGGGTTGGGTATCTTGCGGCCGTGCTTCACTTGATCGCCCTCCACTTACAACTGGAGTGAGTGAGGTCTTCTGACTTCCACGCATACATTCTCGGTGGTTGAGCCAGGGGTAGCCCTCTCGTTGGTGGGAAGTATGCTGTATTATGGAACGACTTGGGAAATCTGAAAGGTACGTAACCCTATCATTTCTATGGAGTTGCCGTCATTCCCGTTTTGCTTGCTAACATGTTAATTTTGTTATGTTAACCATAGTTAAGTTTTACGTTTGCTAACTATATAGTGTGGTTTCGCTGTTTAGTTGATACCCTCTTAGATGCAAGGATAAAAATCTAGCGTCGGGATATTAGCTGCGTATTTGATTTACTTCAAATAAGACCGAAAGAAGAACGTATTAATTAAGTAGGAACCGGGTAGATTGAGGTGTAAGGAGGGGGAATTAGGCATTGTGCAGCTGTGTCTTTCTTCTTAAGTTGCTTTCTCTCAGCAGTTTTTATTCCAGAGGAACTGACGATCAAGTATGCTGCTACAAAAGCTGATTGGGCAACTTGTACCAAAACGGAGATAGACGATATTTCGAGAATGGGATACTTGCTTTGTCAAGGTATTAAACTTGAATTGAGTTAAAATAAATGAATTGATTTAGAATTATTTATTTTGAATGCTCTAGAGAAAATTAAAGAAAGGGTGGAAGATGAAAAATCAGAATATTACAAAATTGACCCCTCTCCACCCCACTCAGTGTTGAAGATCAAAAGATAAATCGAACGAAACGTAAGGAATCGTACATTACAGACAAAGCAAACTAGTTGTGTAAAAAAACTAAATACAAGGCATGATGTGACACGACAGCCGTCACAGTGACAGTTTTGTTGCAGGCGAAATAATAAGCAGACATGGCGCTACAGAAGCTTGTTATGACAATATTGTATATCTTGCCCCAGTCCTTGAGAGACGAGATTTCTAAACAGGAACTCCTGTGCACACTATTCAGGCAATAGACTCTTAATTATCCCCCCGCCCAACTTTGTTGGCGAAGGGGATATAGGATTTGGTTAGTCCGTCCGTCCGTCTGTCCATCCGTCCGTCTGTCACGCTTTTTGGTAGTGGCCTTGTATGCATAACTCCTCCGAACGGGTAAGCACACACATTTCAAATCCTATGCAGATTTTCTCCTCATGTATTGTAGTTGTGCACCTCGTATTCAGTTTGTCCCATTTTTCATTTATTTAGCCAAAACTGAGGTCGAAACTTAGCATACTTTTATACTATAAAGGCTATACGATCTAAGTCTTGTATGCACAACTCCTCCGAACGGGTAAGCACACATATTTCAAATCCAATGCAGATTTTCTCCCCATATATTGTGGTTGCGCACCTTATATTCAGTTTGTCCAACTTTTCATTATCCCCCGTGAAACGGAGGGATACATTTATGAGCTCGTCCGTCCGTCCGTCTGTCTGTCTGCAAAGTACTAAGTTTTGTCCGGCCGATTTCTCATAGAAGGATATGTCATAGGTACCTGAAACCTTGCATGATGAAAATATATATATTGAAGATTTGCAACGTGGCATTATTGTCAAAATGGGGAAAAACTGACGTCGTGGATGGGAAATTGTCAACAATGGTGAATTTTTGGTTTGAACTTAGCCTTGAGACGATGTTTTGTCCGGCCGACTTCTCATAGAAGTGATTGTCGTAGGAACTCGAAACCTTGCATGGTGAAAAAATATATATTGAAGATGTGCAAAGTGGCATTATCGTCAAAGTGGAGAAAAAATTGACGTCGTGGGAAATTTTCAAAAATCGTGAATATTTGGCTTGAACTTAGCCGTGAGACGATGTTTTGTCCGGCCGACTTCTCACAGAAGTGATTTTCGTAGGAACCTGAAACCATGCATGGTGAAAAGATATATAGTGAAGATGTGCAACATGGCACTATTGTTAAAATCGGCCAAAAATTGACGTCGTGTGAATTTTTGGCTTGAACTTAGCCGTGGGACGATATTTTGTCCTACCGACTTCTAATAGAAGGGATTGTCGTAGGAACCTGAAACCTTGCATTGTGAAAATATATATATATTGAAGATTTGCAACGTGGCATTATTGTCAAAATAGGGAAAAACTGACGTCGTGGTGTTACCGGTCAACTGCTACTTTAAGAGTAAATCAGGAAATATTAAACACTGGATTGTGAAAAATATATAAATTAAAGTTATTTTGAAAATCTGCCAATAATTCACGCGAGGAAAGCTGTCAAAAATAGTTAATTTTTACTTTTTCATGCATTTTACTTTTGCTGATTCACGGGGCATCCTGCCTTACTGAGGCTCCAGTTTATTTAGCCAAAATTGAGGTCGAAACTTAGCCATTTCATTTGACAGTAATGCATGCACACAAACTGAACTTGTTAAATATGTCATACTGTGTTTATGTTACAAAACGTGCGAAGAGCGATTTTCGTTGATGGGCACTGCTATCAGCGATTGGGCTTATACGGTATGTGTGGGTGTGCGGAAATGCTGCTTCTACATTTATGGCCCCATTGTTTTAAAATTTTGGCCAAATCGCTAAAAATATAAACTAGGTTTAGCACTACCCAAGGAATATTCCTACCAAATTTAAAAAAATTCCCTGGGTAGTGTTACGCTCAATTTATATTTTTGGTGATTTGGCCAAAAATGGCAAAAATATAGGTGATTTTGACAGAAATGGCTAAACCATTAGTAAGAAATATGGGTCAAAAGTTAGGGTCAAATTTCAGCTTTTTACACGTTTTGCTGTGTAGATAACATTGCAGCTCTTATGTTCCACGTCATCCGTTGTCCACGGGCAGCCGTTGTTGCACGCCAGCCATTGTTGCACGCCAGCCGTTCTGCACGCCAGCCATATTGTTCCACGCCAGCCGTTGTTGCACGGCAGCCATCGTTGCACGCAAGCCATTGTTCCACGCCAGCCGTTGTTGCACGCCAGACGTTGTTGTGTGTCAGTGATTGTTCCACGCCAGCCGTTGTTGCACGCCAGCCATTGTTGCACGCCAGCAGTTGTTGTACGTGAGCCGTTGTCATCGGACAGCCGTTGTTGCATGCCAGTCATTGCTCCACGCCAGCCATATGATATAATATAATATAATGTGTGGGTTTCTCGGGATAGGTTTGAAAATGTTGGTTTGTTGTTTATTATCCCGCGTGTATTACTGTGAGTTCTGTTCCTCTGATGATGGTTTGCTGTTCCGTTCCACCATGTTCATTATACCGCGTGTACTTTTGTGAGTTCTGTTCCTCTGATGATGGTTTGCTGTTCCGTTCCACCATGTTTATTATCCCGCGTGTTAATTGTGAGTTCTGTTCCTCTGATGATAGTTTGCTGTTCCGTTCCACCATGTTTATTATCCTGCGTGTACTATTGTGAGTTCTGTTCCTCTGATGATGGTTTGTTGTTCCGTTCCACCATGTTTATTATCCCGCGTGTAAATTGTGAGTTCTGTTCCTCTGATGATGGTTTGCTGTTCCGTTCCACCATGTTTATTATACCGCGTGTACTATTGTGAGTTCTGTTCCTCTGATGATGGTTTGCTGTTCCGTTCCACCATGTTTATTATCCCGCGTGTAAATTGTGAGTTCTGTTCCTCTGATGATGGTTTGCTGTTCCGTTCCACCATGTTTATTATCCTGCGTGTAAATTGTGAGTTCTGTTCCTCTGATGATGGTTTGTTGTTCCGTTCCACCATGTTTATTATCCCGCGTGTAAATTGTGAGTTCTGTTCCTCTGATGATGGTTTGCTGTTCCGTTCCACCATGTTTATTATCCCACGTGTAAATTGTGAGTTCTGTTCCTCTGATGATGGTTTGCTGTTCCGTTCCACCATGTTTATTATCCCGCGTGTACTATTGTGAGTACATCCTGCCTTACTGAGGCTCCAGTTTATTTAGCCAAAATTGAGGTCGAAACTTAGCCATTTCATTTGACAGTAATGCATGCACACAAACTGAACTTGTTAAATATGTCATACTGTGTTTATGTTACAAAACGTGCGAAGAGCGATTTTCGTTGATGGGCACTGCTATCAGCGATTGGGCTTATACGGTATGTGTGGGTGTGCGGAAATGCTGCTTCTACATTTATGGCCCCATTGTTTTAAAATTTTGGCCAAATCGCTAAAAATATAAACTAGGTTTAGCACTACCCAAGGAATATTCCTACCAAATTTAAAAAAATTCCCTGGGTAGTGTTACGCTCAATTTATATTTTTGGTGATTTGGCCAAAAATGGCAAAAATATAGGTGATTTTGACAGAAATGGCTAAACCATTAGTAAGAAATATGGGTCAAAAGTTAGGGTCAAATTTCAGCTTTTTACACGTTTTGCTGTGTAGATAACATTGCAGCTCTTATGTTCCACGTCATCCGTTGTCCACGGGCAGCCGTTGTTGCACGCCAGCCATTGTTGCACGCCAGCCGTTCTGCACGCCAGCCATATTGTTCCACGCCAGCCGTTGTTGCACGGCAGCCATCGTTGCACGCAAGCCATTGTTCCACGCCAGCCGTTGTTGCACGCCAGACGTTGTTGTGTGTCAGTGATTGTTCCACGCCAGCCGTTGTTGCACGCCAGCCATTGTTGCACGCCAGCAGTTGTTGTACGTGAGCCGTTGTCATCGGACAGCCGTTGTTGCATGCCAGTCATTGCTCCACGCCAGCCATATGATATAATATAATATAATGTGTGGGTTTCTCGGGATAGGTTTGAAAATGTTGGTTTGTTGTTTATTATCCCGCGTGTATTACTGTGAGTTCTGTTCCTCTGATGATGGTTTGCTGTTCCGTTCCACCATGTTCATTATACCGCGTGTACTATTGTGAGTTCTGTTCCTCTGATGATGGTTTGCTGTTCCGTTCCACCATGTTTATTATCCCGCGTGTTAATTGTGAGTTCTGTTCCTCTGATGATAGTTTGCTGTTCCGTTCCACCATGTTTATTATCCTGCGTGTACTATTGTGAGTTCTGTTCCTCTGATGATGGTTTGTTGTTCCGTTCCACCATGTTTATTATCCTGCGTGTAAATTGTGAGTTCTGTTCCTCTGATGATGGTTTGCTGTTCCGTTCCACCATGTTTATTATACCGCGTGTACTATTGTGAGTTCTGTTCCTCTGATGATGGTTTGCTGTTCCGTTCCACCATGTTTATTATCCCGCGTGTAAATTGTGAGTTCTGTTCCTCTGATGATGGTTTGCTGTTCCGTTCCACCATGTTTATTATCCTGCGTGTACTTTTGTGAGTTCTGTTCCTCTGATGATGGTTTGTTGTTCCGTTCCACCATGTTTATTATCCCGCGTGTAAATTGTGAGTTCTGTTCCTCTGATGATGGTTTGTTGTTCCGTTCCACCATGTTTATTATCCCGCGTGTAAATTGTGAGTTCTGTTCCTCTGATGATGGTTTGCTGTTCCGTTCCACCATGTTTATTATCCCACGTGTAAATTGTGAGTTCTGTTCCTCTGATGATGGTTTGCTGTTCCGTTCCACCATGTTTATTATCCCGCGTGTACTATTGTGAGTACATCCTGCCTTACTGAGGCTCCAGTTTATTTAGCCAAAATTGAGGTCGAAACTTAGCCATTTCATTTGACAGTAATGCATGCACACAAACTGAACTTGTTAAATATGTCATACTGTGTTTATGTTACAAAACGTGCGAAGAGCGATTTTCGTTGATGGGCACTGCTATCAGCGATTGGGCTTATACGGTATGTGTGGGTGTGCGGAAATGCTGCTTCTACATTTATGGCCCCATTGTTTTAAAATTTTGGCCAAATCGCTAAAAATATAAACTAGGTTTAGCACTACCCAAGGAATATTCCTACCAAATTTAAAAAAATTCCCTGGGTAGTGTTACGCTCAATTTATATTTTTGGTGATTTGGCCAAAAATGGCAAAAATATAGGTGATTTTGACAGAAATGGCTAAACCATTAGTAAGAAATATGGGTCAAAAGTTAGGGTCAAATTTCAGCTTTTTACACGTTTTGCTGTGTAGATAACATTGCAGCTCTTATGTTCCACGTCATCCGTTGTCCACGGGCAGCCGTTGTTGCACGCCAGCCATTGTTGCACGCCAGCCGTTCTGCACGCCAGCCATATTGTTCCACGCCAGCCGTTGTTGCACGGCAGCCATCGTTGCACGCAAGCCATTGTTCCACGCCAGCCGTTGTTGCACGCCAGACGTTGTTGTGTGTCAGTGATTGTTCCACGCCAGCCGTTGTTGCACGCCAGCCATTGTTGCACGCCAGCAGTTGTTGTACGTGAGCCGTTGTCATCGGACAGCCGTTGTTGCATGCCAGTCATTGCTCCACGCCAGCCATATGATATAATATAATATAATGTGTGGGTTTCTCGGGATAGGTTTGAAAATGTTGGTTTGTTGTTTATTATCCCGCGTGTATTACTGTGAGTTCTGTTCCTCTGATGATGGTTTGCTGTTCCGTTCCACCATGTTCATTATACCGCGTGTACTATTGTGAGTTCTGTTCCTCTGATGATGGTTTGCTGTTCCGTTCCACCATGTTTATTATCCCGCGTGTTAATTGTGAGTTCTGTTCCTCTGATGATAGTTTGCTGTTCCGTTCCACCATGTTTATTATCCTGCGTGTACTATTGTGAGTTCTGTTCCTCTGATGATGGTTTGTTGTTCCGTTCCACCATGTTTATTATCCTGCGTGTAAATTGTGAGTTCTGTTCCTCTGATGATGGTTTGCTGTTCCGTTCCACCATGTTTATTATACCGCGTGTACTATTGTGAGTTCTGTTCCTCTGATGATGGTTTGCTGTTCCGTTCCACCATGTTTATTATCCCGCGTGTAAATTGTGAGTTCTGTTCCTCTGATGATGGTTTGCTGTTCCGTTCCACCATGTTTATTATCCTGCGTGTACTTTTGTGAGTTCTGTTCCTCTGATGATGGTTTGTTGTTCCGTTCCACCATGTTTATTATCCCGCGTGTAAATTGTGAGTTCTGTTCCTCTGATGATGGTTTGCTGTTCCGTTCCACCATGTTTATTATCCCACGTGTAAATTGTGAGTTCTGTTCCTCTGATGATGGTTTGCTGTTCCGTTCCACCATGTTTATTATCCCGCGTGTACTATTGTGAGTTCTGTTCCTCTGATGATGGTTTGCTGTTCCGTTCCACCATGTTTGTTATCCCGCGGGTAAATTGTGAGTTCTGTTCCTCTCATGATGGTTTGCTGTTCCATTCCACCATGTTTATTATCCCGCGTGTACTATTGTGAGTTCTGTTCCTCTGATGATGGCTTGCTGTTCCGTTCCACCATGTTTATTATCCCGCGTGTAAATTGTCAGTTCTGTTCCTCTGATGATGGTTTGCTGTTCCGTTCCACCATGTTTATTATCCCGCGTGTACTATTGTGAGTTCTGTTCCTCTGATGATGGTTTGCTGTTCCGTTCCACAATGTTTATTATCCCGCGTGTACTATTGTGAGTTCTGTTCCTCTGATGATGGTTTGCTGTTCTGTTCCACCATGTTTATTATCCCGCGTGTACTATTGTGAGTTCTGTTCCTCTGATGATGGTTTGCTGTTCCGTTCCACCATGTTTATTATCCCGCGTGTACCATTGTGAGTTCTGCTCCTCTGATGATGGTTTGCTGTTCCGTTCCACCATGTTTATTATCCCGCGTGTACTATTGTGAGTTCTGTTCCTCTGATGATGGTTTGCTGTTCCGTTCCACCATGTTTATTATCCCGCGTGTACTATTGTGATTCTGTTCTTCTGATGATGGTTTGCTGTTCCGTTCCACCATTCTTATTATCCCGCGTGTACTATTGTGAGTTCTGTTCCCCTGATGATGGTTTACTGTTCCGTTCCACCATGCTTATTATCCCGCGTGTACTATTGTGAGTTTTGTTCCTCTGATGATGGTTTGCTGTTCCGTTCCACCATGCTTATTATCCCGCGTGTACTATTGTGAGTTCTGTTCCTCTCATAAATAAATTGATGTCCTTGCTGGAAGGAAAAGTTGCGAGAGGGGAAAACTTTGGGTATCAGACAATCTGGCCAGGGTTCAGCGTCACACCAAAAAGAGCCAAGGTGTCATGCGGACACTTGACCAGATTGCGGGATACCCGAAGCTCCCTTCACTGTGAGCGTTTGTGGATCCTGGTGCGGACTCAACACCAGCGGTATAAGTTGACGTCAGCGTCTACGGTGTGCACGTACTCAGCGGGATCAGAAGCGACACCCCGACTGGCGATGTGGTGGGTGGTGGTCGTCATAGTGACTAGCGGAACACTTGTTCTTTCGCTTCGACTGCGACTCTATGCCCTGCACAGGTTGTTGTCAGGGAACTGTTTCTGCATCTGCTACTCCAGTAACAACGGCCGAAAGATTGGTGGACTGTGTGGGGCTACCCAACTGTCGCAGTTAATCATTTAAGTGTCGGTAACATTTACGTGGATTACCGACACTTATTGTCAATGCCAGTTTTCCCTGTCGATGGTGGTCCGGTTGTTCACAGTCCTCGGGCGGTATCACTTTGTAGACTGCCAGCTGCCTAGGCCTTATCGAGTGACTGAAAGCTCGGGCAACAGTCTGCGAAAAGGCTTTTGAGGCTGTTTGTTTGGTGTATGAGACTGACATCTTAGACCCCTTTTTAACAGACTCCGCCCCGCATCCAGACGAAGGGGAGAGTATTTATCGCAATCGCATCAAACACGACTGTTTCAGTTGACTGAAAAGACTTAAAACTAACGGCACGGTGTGTGCACGATTATCACCTAATTGCACGATGTGTGCACGATTATCACCTAATTGCACGCTGTCTGCACGATTATCACCTAATTGCACGCTGTCTGCACGATTATCACTTAATTGCACGCTGTCTGCACGATTATCACCTAATTGCACGAGGTGGGTTACCGATTATCAACTAATTGCACGATGTGTGCACGATTATCACCTAACTGCACGAGGTGGATTCACGATTATCAACTAATTGCACGATGTATGCACGATTATCAGCTAAGTATAAAGCCCAGTAGAGAATACGTTGCACACTTCTCGTCATCTGCAAACCTGAAATTTAGAAGTGCTAAACCCCAATTTCTCTGAACCAGGATTTCCTACTTTTTCCGCTGATTCCATAGTGAAAAACTGAACAACGTGGAATGCCTTGTGTTTGCAAAACCACGTAGAAATGGATGACGTATTAATTCACTTCCCGCTCTCCTGATTGGCCAGCACTTGGCATGGGCTTTTCAAACTGCAGTTAGAAAATTTAATTTTACTGTGCAGGAAACTGGAGAGAAAATTTAATTTTACTGTGCAGGAAACTGGAGATTGTAGCTTGATCCACGTGTGACCCGACCGTTGATTCCCATCATTACATGGGCATAAAACCACTACAAGACACAGGAAATGCTGTGCATGTACGTGCTGAAGCAAAACTCTGTGCCGATCTGTTACAGTACACGGACAGGACACCACAACACGACACAGGAAATGCTATACGTGTGCGTGCTGAAGCAAAACCTCGGCGGCGTTCTGTTACTGTGACGTGTTCACCACTGACGCTTTGCATTCAGCACACAACACAGTTCAATAGAGTGTAGTTGCATCGGATCAAGGATAGCAGAGTCCATGTACGTTTCGTCCTTTATTAGACCCAAACCGGGCGAGCTTGGGGGAGGTCTATAGGATTGCCCTCTGTCTGTCCGTCCGCCTGACCGGTTGTCCGTCTGTGTGTCACACTTTGGATACTGTTTTGTTTCCACGCAAGTTCTCCGAACTATTTATCCCAGGCATATGCAACCTTGCACAGTGAAAATATATATATTAAAGTTGTGCAACGTTGTGTTAGTTTTTACGTCGGCAAAAATTGCCAATATGGAGACTTGTCAAAAATTGTGATCTCTTTAGATAAATGCAATGTAAGACCTGGGTGCTTTCCACGCGAGATCTCCGAAACTATTTATCCTAGGCATATGCAACCTTGTACAGTGAATATATATATATATTGAAGTTGTGCAACGTCGTGTTATTTTTCAAATCGGTAAAAAATTGCTAAAATGGCGACTTCTCAAATATTGCCAATTTTTAGATAACTGTAATGCAAGACTTAGGTGGTTTCCACACCAGTTCTCCGAAACTATTTACACTAGGCATATGCTACCTTGCACAGTGAAAATATAGATTGAAGTTCTGCAACGTTGTGTTATTTTTCAAATCGGTAAAAAATTGCCAAAATGGCGACATGTCAGAAATTGTGATTTTTTAAGATAACTGCAATGTAAGACTTGGGTGCTTTCCACGCGAGTTCTCCGAAACTATTTATCCTAGGCAAATGCTACCTTGCACAGTGAATATATTTATTGAAGTTTTGCAATGTCGTATTATTTTTCACGTTGGTCAATAGTTGCTTAAATGACGACTTGTTGTGTCCGATTGGGATCTGCGCCGTCGACGATGGCTTGTTTGTTTTAATTAGTTGATTAAGAAATACTAAGATTTCTCACTCGTGAAATTCGTTTTGATTTGTTTTCGTTTGACATCTTTACATCGTCAATTTTCTGACCCATTGCACATTGATTAGGCGTCGGAGGAAGTTTCGTTTTGGCTGCTACCAGAAGCAACGTCTAAACAAAGATACTCATCCAACGCCTTTCCAGCATTGTGTCAAAGTCGTTGGTAATCATATTACAAGGTTAGAGCTGATGGTAGCAACCAAAACGCAACTTTCTCCGAGCTTTCTGTGTCTTATTTCATGCCTTATTTCAGGCTGGAAAAGCAGGTAGGACTTAAAAATTGAGGTCTCAAAAATACTTTTCTGCTTTAGTATTTGAAATAAGACATTGACAAGATTTTGGTCGCCAGTTTTCAAAATGCTTCTCTCACAGTTTTAATCGGATTGCTTTCATATTTTTGCGAGTGCTGCCCACTTTTGTTCTCTGAAGAGCAGTAGGGTAAGAATACCGGTTTGAACACAGCTGTTTTCCTGTTTTCAAACCTGTATTCCTGCTTTCAAACTCGGGTATGAGCACATTTTCCGGAAGTGGTAAAAAAAACGCGTGCAATGTTGAGACGAAGGTCAAGGATGCAAAAGAACCATCCCTCCATACCTCCCTAGGGGTATGAAAATAGTTTCCGGAAGTGGTATAAAACAGTTTCGTCAAAACCTCATGAGGTTTGAAGAAACAGTTTCGCCAGACCCCAAGCGACGAAACCTTATTTCGTGAAGGACACCTTCGTCAAAATACACGTGTACTTTTAACCTTGACCTAATTTCGTCAAAAACACTGTACTCTTGACCTAATTTCGTCAAAGACACTTTCGTCAAAATACGCATGTACTTTCGTCATCCCATCCCAGCACGTTCAAACGTGCATGATGCCATCAAGGCACGTTCGTCAAAGCACACATGTACCTACGTCATCCCATTTGGACGTCATTGATGACGTCATGGATGACGTCATTTACTAAATATTTCAATCGAGCATAACTTTAAACTACTTGGTCAATTTCAACCATTTTTACCTTCCTATTCAGAAACACTTGAAGTGTTTATTGGTGATTTCAGTGATGACGTTATAAACTAAAAATGTTAAACGTGTATATCTTTAAAACTATTAGGTCCATCTCAACCATTTTTTACCATCATATTCAGGACGACCGTAGGTATTTATGGGTGATGACACTGATGACGTCAGAAATTACGCCATTTACTTATATATCAAACGCATATATCTCTAAAAATAATCCAACAATTTTGACCATCTTTTCACCATCATCCATAAATTCAGGAAGACCTTAGGGTTTATGGATGACGTCACTGATGACGCCATCGATGACGACATATACTAAAATTTTAAACATGTAAATTTTAAAACTACTCGTTTGATTTCAGCCATCTTTTCACCATAGTATTTAAGAAGACTTTAAATTTTTATTGATGACGTCATTGATGACGTCACGGATGAAGTCATTTACCTAAAAATTTTAATCGAGCATAACTTTAAAACTATTTGATCTATTTTAACCATCTTTTCAACAGAGTGTTTAGGAAGTCTTTATATTTTTATTGCTGATGTAATTGATGACGTCATGGATGACGCTATGTACCTAAAAATATTAATCGAACATAACTTTAAAACTGCTGGACCGATTTCAACCATTTTTATTAAAATTTTTCAGCAGGACTTTGTCTTTAATGAAGGATAAACTGAACGTTGAATATATGAATAATGTTGAGCTGCGTTTACACATCAAAAGTCATAAATCAATAAACTATTACAACATTTGTTGATTTACAAAGTCTTTATTATAAAGTTTAGCCAAATAAGTCTTTTTCTTCATCTGTTTCATTCTTTTGCACTGCACTGTCCTCATCCACATCACATTGTTCGCCGCTGCTTTCATCATTTTCCACCTCATCTAGAAGCTCTTCAAAGAATGCTTAGTGCCTTTGAACACTCGTAATGTTTTTTATCAAAAAAGTAATAAAAGTCTTCTAAAATGTTTTGGTAATGTCCGCTTTGTTCTAGACGCTGGGTATATGTCAATATTCTCATAAACAGTTGTTTTAGGCGGTACTTATAAATGGGTCGAAGGTCATCACTTGCTCTTTCACGCGCACCTTCAAGCCCTTGTTCTTCATATTCTGAAACCTTTTCTTGAAATTTGTCATCATGGTCATCATATACTTCTTGAACCCAATCATACCAAACAGAGTCTATTTCTTACTGTCTTTCAGAACTGCTGTCATCTTGCCCTCGCTACAATGGTTCATATGTTTGAACAAAGCTTTTTGGCTATTGTATAAGGCACCGCATTCTGTACAAGCATGTGCATTATTTTCACCCATGTCAACTCCGACTTTCAATAGAAGACTCGTCTAACGTTTCCGTGATAGGTGTTTTTATATGGTTTTCCATCTCTTCCTTCTATTCACCTTCTACACGCTCGCTTCAGTTCACTTCTTAAGTGTGTGCATGCTTTAAGTGTCTTCTTGTGCATGCTTTAAGTGTCTTCTAAGACTGTATGGCCAATGGTAAGATTTCGAACAAATGTTGCATTGATACATCCTTTCGGTTCCACATCTAGTTCTCAAATGATGAAAAAGTCTTTGAGTGTCGATATATATAACACAACAATAATGCGATAATAACACAACAATAATGCGATAATAACACAACAATAATGTTATTGTTAACAATAATGCGATAATAACAACGCAACAACAATGCAACAACAACACAACAACGCAATAACAACAATGCAAAAATAACAACACAACATAAACAACGTAACAACAACGCAACAACAATACAACAATGGCAACAGACGTTACTTCATGCCGTCACTTCCGGTCAGCGATAATACCATTTTTTCTATCAATTATACCAACCCTATCCAAAACAGACTGGTGTTGCGTTGTTGTTGCGTTGTTATTGTTGTTGCGTTGTTGTTGCTGCGCTGTTGTTGCGTTGTTGTTGTGTTGCGTTGTTGTTTTTGCGTTGTTGTGTTGTTGTTGTTGCTAGTGCGTTGTTGTTGTTGCGTTGTTGTGTTGTTGCTGTGTTCTTGTTGCGTTGTTGTTGCATCGTTATTGTTGCATCGTTGTTGTGTAATTGTTGTGTTGTTGTTGCGTTGTTGCTTCCATGGTTGCTGTTACCATTGTTATTGCTTTGTTTGTTGTGTTGTTTTGCGTTGTTGTTGTGTTGCGTTGTTGTTGCGTTGTTGTTGTGATGTTCTTGCGTTGTTGTTGTTGTTGCATTGTTGTTGTTGCGTTCTTTTAGTGTGTTGTTATTGTTGCATTGTTGTTGTTGTTGCTGCGTTGTTGTTGTGTTGCTATTGTTGCATTGTTGTGTTGTTATTGTGTTTTTGTTTTTGCATTGTTATTGTTGCATTGTTGTTATTGCGTTGCTGTTGTGCTGTTGTTGCGTTCTTTTAGTGTGTTCTTATTGTTGCATTGCTGTTGCGTTGTTGTTGTATTGTTGTTGTTGCGTTCTATTAGTGTGTTGTTATTGTTGCATTGCTGTTGCGTTGTTGTTGTTGCCTTGTTGTTGTGTTGCTGTTGTTGCATTGTTGTTGTGTTGTTGTTGTGTTTTTGTTTTTGCGTTATTATTGTTGCATTGTTGTTGTTGCGTTGTTGTTGTGTTGTTGTTGCGTTGTTGCGTAGTTGTTTCGATGGTTGCTGTTACCGTTGTTGCTGTCCTATATATAGCGACACTCGAAGACTTTTTCATCATTTGAGAAACATTTGTTCGAAATCTTACCACTGGTCACATAGTCTTAAAAGACACTTAAAGCATGCGCACACTTCAGAAGTGAATGGCAGCGAGCATGTAGAAGGTGAATGGGAGGAAGAGCTGGAAAACCCTATAAAACTCCTATCACGGAAACGTTAGATTAGTCTTCTATTGAAAGTCAAAGAGTTGATATGGGTGAAAATAATGCACATGCTTGTATAGAATGCGGTGCCTTATACAACAGCCAAGAAGCCAGCCTGGACATTACCAAAACATTTTGGAAGACTTTTATTACTTTGTTGATGAAAAACATTACGAGCATTCAAAGGCACTAAAGGCGGCTATAAGAAGAAACTTTGCATTTTTTGAAGAGCTTCTAGACGAGGTGGAAAATGATGAAAGCGACAAGCAATGTGATGTGTATAAGGACAGTGACGTGCAAAAGCGTGAAACAGATGAAGAAAAAGACTTATTTGACTAAACTTTATAATAAAGACTTTGTAAATCAACAAATGTTGTAATAGTTTATTGATTTAAGCGCTGTGTTTTGTAAGAGTATTAATAAACTATTCAATATATGTCTAGCTTCTTGATGTGTAAACGCAGTTCAACGTTACTCACATATTCAACGTTATTCACATATTCAACGTCCAGTTTATCCTTCATTAAAGACAAAGTCCTGCGGAAAAATTTGGTTAAAAAATGGTTGAAATCGGTCCAGCAGTTTTAAAGTTATGTTCGATTAAAATTTTTAGGTAGATGGCGTCATCCGCGACATCATCAATTACGTCATCAATAAAATATAAAGTCTTCCTGAAGACTATGTTGGAAAGATGGTTAAAATAGGTCAAATAGTTTTAAATTTATGCTCGATTAAACTTTTTAGGTAAATGACTTCATCCGTGACGTCATCAATGACGTCATCAATAAAAATTTAAAGTCTTCTTAAATACTATGGTGAAAAGATGGCTGAAATCAAACGAGTAGTTTTAAATATATAAATACATATACATGTTTAAAAATTTAGTATGTCGTCATCGATGACGTCATCAGCGACGTCATCCATAACCACTTAAATCATCCACGTTTGAATGTCCTTGGATGGGATGACGAAAGTACATGTGTACTTTGACAAAAGTGTCCTTGACGAAATTAGGTCAAGGCTACAGTGTCCTTGACGAAATTATGTCAAGGTTAAAAGTACACGTGTACTTTGACGAAAGTGTCCTTGACGAAATAAGGACAAGGTGACTCTACAGTGTCCTTGACCTTCACTAGGGTCTGACGAAACTGTTTCCTCGTTTGGGGTCTGACGAAATTGTTTCGTCAAACCTAATGACGGTTTGACGAAACTGTTTTCATACCCCTAGGGGTATGAAAACACATACCAGGGAGGGATGGTTCTTTTGCCTCCTTGACCTTCGTCTCAACATCGCGCGCGTTTTTTTACCACTTCCGAAAACTGTGCTCATATCCCTACGAGTTTTAACACACAAACCGGAAGTGACGTCATCATGCTACTTCCGGAAACTGTGCTCAAACCCGGGTTTTAAAACAGGAATACAGGTTTGAAAACAGCTGTTTTCAAACCCGTATTCTTACCCTACTAAGAGTTATTATGGTGATCCGACAAATACAGCCATTTTAAACTTCAACTATAATTGGCAAAGAGGTGTTGCCATCACAGTATCCGTCCATTACCCTACTTTGCCCTCAAGTATTTGCCTTTTTCAAAATGCTTCTGCAGTTTTGGTCGGATTGCTTTCAAATGTTGTGTGAGTGTTTACTGAGTGATCCTTACTGATAAAGATTATTTTCCTACAGGTCTTTTAATACTTTTAATACGTTGTCGGCTAGATCTCGGTCACAGTGTCTCAGGACATGCTTGTTAATTTAAGCGGAAAGGATTAACCTACATATGGACTGTAGGTTATGGAGCCTGCAGATAGTATACCAATGTCTCTGTCATCTAATATAGGCAAAAAAAAAAAAAAAAAAAAGACTTTACTGTACTATTCACAGGTCCCATTACAGGTCGATTCAACATCGATTTGAGCTAGCGACGTCGACACGACCAAACCACATTAACTCTGGTTGCTCTTTGATTGTGAGTGGTCGACCACAGACCAGTCTTTGCTTGCCCAATGTCTTTGACACAGCGTTCAACGTTGTGTCAGCGTTGTTTTTTTTTTCCAACGTCTAGTAGGCGTCTTTGGTGCATCGTTGAATAGGCGTCGATAAACGACGTTGTATAGATAATGGACTCGCCTAACCTCATTGTGTGTGTTCTCGCTCACCGGAAGAAGTAGTCATGACAGGATGTAACGGACGTGGGGGGGGGGGGGGGAGCGCGATGATTGTTGCTGCGGATGCGCACTGGTTTTACCGATTTTAGAAGGTGGGGGTATTTGAAATTTTGAACAGCCTCACCAGTTGTCTTGCATTGCCAGCACTCTGCCCTACAGTTAGCTGTCATCCAGGCAGTGTTCTTGTCGCATTCTCCTTGAAATGCCCAGCTAGCACAATCGTCATCGCTGACGTCATTAAAGCAGCCTAGCATCATTTCAAGCGCAACAGATAACGTTAAAAAATATAAGGTAATAGAAAAGAGCATAGTTGACACACAGAGCAAAAAACTGCTAAAAATTTCCAACAGGACTTCATTTTCAGATAAAGAGTGCTTTTCACAAGTTAAATTGACGAAAACTTTTTTTTCCTTGTGTTGCAGTCAGCACGAGCTTAAATTCTGCCCAAGGGTTACGTACAAAGTTGGCATTTCGGACCAAGTAGTACTTTAAAAATACTTTTATTGCAAATAAGTTATCGGGTGAAAGTAAAAAAACTTGTACCTGCACAAACATACTGCACACTGAGGTACTTGGATGTCTCCGGGCAGGGGTCACCTAGCAATCCGGCGTTTGCATTCAGCAAGCACTGTTCTTTACCATCACACAACTCTACGACCCTCCCCCGCGTGTCGCTAGCTCTGCAGTCCGTCGAATCCCCTTGCTCATAATCGCATGTTTCGTCATCGTGCCGACCGTAAAATGCGTCTGTGACGTGTATGACGCTTCCTTGAGGACACGTTAGGACAAGGTCATCTTCTTGGCATGCGTAGTTTGAGTATGGATACACTGAAACGAAATTATATGTAAATTATACATGTAAATTATCTACACCAAAAACGGGGATGTTTGCTTTGAAGTCTTTCCTTTCTTCACTTAGTACTCCCCTCCCCTTGGAATTATTACTTTTCAAAGCATCGGTTCAATTCGACGATGCAGCTGCAAGTACTTCATGGGTAACCCTATTCTTACTCGTACTGGAATTCGATGTTCACTTTTCATCCGGCTCCATGGAAATAGTGGGGCCTGAGAAAGTGTGGCAGGAGGTTGGACTGGCTGCTGTAAGCATCGGTTCGATCCATCTCTACAGCTACCACATTTGTGCATAACAAAACGCCCATTTTTATTCCCCATTAAAATGGGTTTTTGTTTTGTACAAATGTTGTAGCTGTTTAGTTGGATCGAACCGATGCTTTGAAAAGTATCATCCTATCTTTTCTTTGCCCGTAACACAGTTGAAATGCAATTTCTAATAAATTTGAAATTAAATTTCACTGGAGTACAAAACTTTATGGTTGGCTCCAAGTACTTCATGGGTAACCCCATGTTTGCCCGTACTGGGATCCGATATTCACTTTTCATCCGGCGCCCCGAAAAGTGGGGCCCCAGAAATGGTGGGAGGAGGTGGGACTGGTTGTTGTAAGCATCGGTTCGATCCAACTAAACAGCTACAACATTTGTACAAAACAAAAACCCATTTTAATGGGGAATAAAAATGGGCATTTTGTTCATACAAATGCCTTGCAGCTGCCGTTGGATCGACCCGATGCTTTGAAATAGATTTAACCAGTGGAATGGCATTTCTTGGGTACCACGCCCTTCGGGCGCCATGCCTTCGAGTAACATGACAATAAATAAAACTTCTATCAACAGTTCTTTGTTTTATTTCTGTCAGTTTCCCGACACCAGTGTTCTCTTGCTATTGGTGTGCATCCGCGCACCTATGGTAAAGCTTGTCCCCCCCTTTTTTTTTTTTTTTTTTTTTTTTTACTGGACAGTCGTCAAGGCACCTAACGCTGGGTCCACACTGTCATAGAGGTCAACAGAAACCGAAAATTTCGAAATTTCCTTGTTTTCGCGTTATGTTACAACATGTGCGCCCAGTGGGCGCACTGCGTTACTCGTGCGCTCCCAGGTGTGCCCTTCTTGGGCCCCATCTCCCCGCGCCATGCTGTCGCGTTACTCATGCGTCTCCCTCGGGGTGATATGAACGCTCCTCAGTACTGGTGAACGACCCACTGTCGTCCCCCATCCCACACTATAGATGCCCGCTGCTGTGCCTCGTGGGGGGCACATGCGTAGCTCGCTGCCCCGCGCAGGTGTTCCCTGCGTTACCCACTCATAACACTCTGTAGTAAAAAGTTTATAGGTTAAAAAGACCGAAAGTCTGCCCTATCGAGCCAGTTCGCTTGGGTGGCAGCTCTTCACTCGTTGGGGCGGGCCTGCGCGCTGCTCCCTTTCCCTCGCCCCTTCGTGGACTTCTCCTTCGTTCCGTTGCCACCCTTGTAGCCCTTGCCTTTGAACCTGCAACATAAGTGCCTCACATTAATATTTCCCGCGGTGTTACTTATTAATGATGGACTCCGCTGCTACGAATGGCATGTGGTACAGCTTTGACACGGAATCCTGCGTGTAATCCTGTAAGTAAAATCGAATAAAAGAATTAGGGGATTGCCAGCAGCCCGCACGCAATATGTCTTCCATGGTTGCGCCGATTACCGCCTTCAGTGAACATGCAATCTGTCGCACTTCATGGGGGTGCATCTTGGGCCTTTCTTGTGTCCCTTCGCTTTGCGATGCCGCGTCATATGCCGCCACTACTGCCCTTTTGATGTAGTTGGAGATGGTGGGTTTCCCTATATCTCTAGTAATGTGGGGAAGAAACGGTATTATTAGTCTTTTTTGTTCTGGGCTGCGTATTGCCTTTGACGCCTCCGTGTACTTACGTAGTGTGTCCACGGGGCACAGTAATTTCCCTGTGCGCCTCGGTTCTTCCTCCAGTGCGTCCCCGGGTAGCACAGGCACTGAGATTTCCGAAAACGTACCCTTGCCGTGAGTCACGATGTGCGTTTTGCCTAGGAAATCGGCTCGAGGTTTCAGGACAACCCTGCTGTTGTTCTCGTCTATGAAATACAGCTGGTCGAGTGCGTGTATCTCACTTCTCCTCTTGCCTGACGCCAATGCTAGAAGGAAAGTTACCTTGAATGTGAGCTCCCGCAGTGGCGTATTCTGTTCGTCTCGGAAAGTGGGGCCCTGAAAGTAATCTAGTACTACCTTTAGGTCCCACTGTACTATGTGCTTGACTGGGGGTGGTCTCTGCAAGCGAAAATTTCTTATTAGTTTAGACAGGAACTCGTCTTGGCCCGGGTCGTACCCTGTTGCGTTCTTCAGCACTGAACCCAGCGCTGCACGGTAACCTTCTATTGTTCTGGTGGCCACCTTTTTCCCCTCAAAGAGGTATATGAGGAAATCGGCGATCAATGGCGCTGTTGCTGCCACAGGGTCTGCTGATTTCATCAAACACCACCTCTCGAATACCTTCCACTGTGACCCATAAACCGAACGAGTGGATTTGGCGTGCACCTCTTGCATGCGTGCGACCGCCTGTGCCGAAAACCCCTGTCTTTTTAGCCAGTTCGCTTTAGGGACCACAGATGAAGATTCATCGTGTGTGGGTGCGGGTGCCAGTGTTGCCAAAGTGGCTGTCTTAGTGCCCGCGCATGCATTGGCAACCTCTTCGGCGTCTCGGTCGCCCACCGTTGTAGCAGTGGGAACACGGGTGACGCCGGATTTGCCGGTGCCACTAGTAACAACGTAAATCTCTGCTCCCTCCTTAACCGCTCTGCTACCCTTTCGAGTATCGTGGTTGGGGGAAACGCATACAGTACCTCCTGCGGCCACGTGCAACTCAGCGCGTCGCTGGTTGTGGCTTCCGGGTCCGAGCATGGTGAAACATACCTCCCGAGTTGCGTGTTGAGACGCGTTGCGAACATGTCCACCTGTGGGGGCCCAAAGACCGAACTCTCCACCACCCAACGAAAGAGTCGTGTGGAGAGCGTCCACTCTCCCTGCAGGACTTGACCCTGCCTGGATGCCATGTCCGCTAACACGTTCAGGTTCCCCGGAATGTGATGTGGTAGTAGTGTTACCTGGCATCGGATTGCTAGCTCCCACACCTCTCTGGTTGCTTGCATCAGGGTTGGCGACCTTGTGCCCCCTTGCTTTTTGATGTAACTTACCGTGGTAGCATTGTCTATCAGACACAGTACAGCTTTGCCCTGAAGTTCTTGCCCCAGGATCCTCAGTGCTTCTCCTACTGCGCGCATTTCTAACACATTGATGTGCATGCTTCGCAGTTGCTGCGGCCACCGCCCCTGAAACAACCTGCCGTGAAAGTGTGCCCCCAGCCTACCTTTGACGCGTCGGTTTGTAACTGGAGTTGTGGCTGCGGTATGGTAAACGGGGTTCCTTGCGTCAGATGTACTATATTCACCCACCACCGGAGATCTTCTCTCGCCTGTGGCGGGAGTCTGAACTTGTTGCGTGAATCGCGGCCCCTCTTGAGTGCCGCTCGCACTGCATGCTGGTAGCCCCGGAAATGAAGGCGCCCCATGGGCACCGTTTTTTCTGTTGCTACTAACAGTCCCAGCAACGTTTCTGCGACAGTTACGGGAACCCACCTGTTTTCCAACATCGACTCGATCATATGTCGAATCTTCTGAATTCTGTCTGGCGACGGAAATACGCGCCCGACTGTGAAGTCGAACACGTCCCCTAGGAACACAATTACCTGTTTGGGCTCTATCTCCGACTTCTCTAAGTTTACCAGTAACCCCAGCTCGACACATTTGTCGAGTAGCGTTAATGTTTGAGCGGCCACCCTTTGTCTGTTCAGACCCGCGTTCAACCAGTCGTCTAGGTATTGAAACAGCAGCATTAGCTGCTGTCGCCCCCACGACTTTACTGAGCGCATTGTCTTGCTGAAGACCCAGGGCGCCGGTGCCAGCCCAAAGGGGAGCGCGCGGTACCAATACCTGTGCTCCCCAACCTGAAAGCACAGGTATTTGTAATGTGCGGGCCACATCGGTACGTGCAAGTACGCGTCCGTTAGGTCGATCGAGGTGGCCCACATGCCCCGACTGACCGCCTTGCGGATGTGCTGGCAAGTGTCCATTTCGACAAAAGCGCGTTTAATGGTTTCAAGTCTATTATGAGACGCCAGCCCCCCATTCTTTTTGGCCTTAGGAAAACCCTGTGGAACATGCCTGATTGCCCCACAGGCATTTCCTCTATGGCTCCTTTTTCTAACAACTTGTCCAGCATATCCGTGAGTGCTGCTTGTTTTTCCGTTCCCTGGCCGTATGAGGTCACAAGGCTCGGGTTCGCGTTTTGAGTCAGCCGAATAGGGGGCACTTGACCGTCTACTTTGCGAAATGGGAGGGGGTAGCCGTATCTTAGCCACCGCACTACCCTGGTCGGCGCCCCCAAGTCTTTCCATTTTAACCAAAAGTGTGTGAGCCTGCCTCCTACGGGCAAGGAGTTTGCGCGCAGCACTCTGTCCCTGATATCTGACAATGTTACGCCAAAATTTAGATGTTCTCCTGCAGCGAGCCAGTTCCCGTGACAGGGACTGGCCTGCTGCTGACTGTAATTGTCACCTGTTTGATGGAGTGTGGCCGGCCTTGCGAAAAACACTACCCCGTCTCTCTTGGCTTTGCGGGCCCTTGATCCTGGGTGGCGCCGACGCCGTGCGCCCGCGGTGTGCTCCCCGTTGGTGACTGCTGCTGTAGGACCGGTGACGTGGCGTGACCTGCGTGTACCGCTCGTGTAGCGCGCGATTCTGGAGGTCCTGGATGTGCCGGCCGTTGAGTTCTGCCAGCAGGTCATCTGGGAACAGTTGTGCTTGCCCCACGTATTCTGCGTGCCGCAACTGGAATAACTTGTCCTGCGGGAGTTTGCAACGCTGGAGGACATTGTCCCTGCGCAGCTGAATGCTAGATGACAGCAGTGCCGTGTGCAGCTTAATCAGGTCTTTCGTCCCACGCACAAGACACCCAATGAGCTTGGGCACTATGGAGGCATCGGACTCCAGGGATCGACCCACCAAGGTCTGATTTACGTACTCGATAAATGATAGCACCCGCAGCCCCGTTCTCGCGATGCTCTCAATGTAGCTGAGATCCCTGTCTTTTAATGTCACCTTGTCGTCGGGGTGGACCACAGGTAACCAGGTTGGGGCGTGCTTAGGGTACGTGAGTGGCTCAAAGTTGACTGCGTTGTCCGATGGCCTGTACGCCGTTCGCGCGACGCGCATTTTAGATGAGGTGTGAATTTTTCCGAAGTCCAAGGTCTTCCCAAAATTCGAGTCCTTTGCCTGAAACTCTGCCTCCTTCAACTTGATGGCATCCAAAATACCAGCTGCTGTATCGAGTGCCATAAATTCTGGGCCCTGCTCCCGCGGCCCCTCAGAGGCCAATCTGAAACTGGAGTGCGTCTCCTTCAGGGGTTTGCCTACTTGGGCATTCGAGAATCTCTGTATTACCTCTACAACGTCGCGAAATGGGATATCCAGCGGGTCGACCGTTGTGGCTGAGCCTGCTTCCTCGCTTGCCCTGCTTGGGGACCCTTCGTCTGAGAGGCGCCTCCTCTTCCGTGCACCTCTCCAGGGGGATACGTCGCGTTTCCGCGGTGATCTTAGCCAGTCGCCACATTCCGGGTGCTTGAAAGGCGAGGCGTGTAGGCCTCGCGGTGCTCTAGATCGTGCCCTATGTTCTGTTTCACTGCCGGAGAGTGTGGGCATGCGGCGCCGGCTGGGCACCCGACTTCGCCTCCTTCGTCGGTGGGGCGGTGAGGAGCCTGAGGACTCGGAGTCATCAGAGGATGAGGAAGATAGTAGGCGGCTGCGACTTCCACCTCTAACCTGTATGTCGCGGGGGGGGGGGGCGTTGATTCGCGCTTCGGGCTGCTATGCCGCTCATCCTCCATCTGGGTCATGAGTGTGGCTAGGGGTGATGGCTCCCCTTCCGTGCTTGCCGGCTTGGGCGACACGGCGCGAGAGGGGGCCCGCTGTGGTTCGGGTGTGGGTGTGAGCCCCCTCACCTGCTCCTGACTTGTAATTGTTGCGCTCGGTGCACGTGCCTGCAGCCCCACGAGTTGTTGTGAGATCATGGCTGCCTGCTGCTGTAGTGCCTTACGGAGAATCTCTTCAAAGTTTATCTGCAATGGGAGAATCGGCTTCTCCGCTGGTGGCTGGTATCCCCCCATGCTGGGTGTGTCACCAGCGTTCGTGGTCGAGGGGTCCCACGTGCCCGAGGTGTACGCCCTGTTCGCAGCCTTCACAACAGATTCCTCAAAAGATTCCGTGGTCTTACTGTTAGCCGAGGGGAGTGGTGTTATAGTTGCCGCCTCCTGCTCTAGTTCTTGCAACGACACACGGACGCTCGTTTCCGATGTAGGGCTCCTCGAATGTTTCTTATCCTTCCTGGACTTATGCTTGCGGCGTTTCTTGGGAGACCTCTCGGTGCTCGAGTTCCGCCCTGACAGCACCGTCTCATCCCGCAGCGGCGTGCCGGGATCTTTGCCTGAGGGCTCATAAGTTGGGGTGTCCGCCGAGGACATTGTTCGCGACCACAGTTCTTTTATTTGTCTGTTGCGTAGTTGGCGCCGACGCTGCTTGTTTAAACTTCTCCACACTTGATCTGACAGATGTTGACAGACTGCACACGTTATATCACCGTTACACTCTTGTTGCCCGTAGCGAGTAGCACAGCCCCTGCAGTAGTCGTGGGGATCGTCCTTAAGGCCTGCGTGCCCACATCGCGGCTTCTTTACCATGGTTGTTCATGACTGCAAGCGAAAGCAGAAAGTTAATTAACGGCAGCAGTTTTTACTGAGCCATCGAGGCACATTTCTTTTCCATGCATATTATCGATCCGACCTGTAGCATCACACCGCAGTATGTGTTACGCAGCTTTGCAAATGCAGGCTTCAGTGTGTGACTTGACAGTGCCACTCCTGGTAGCCTGTGTGCTCCCCCCGAGTAACGCGTTCGTAACTCGCGAGTAACTCGGAGTGCGGCACACTCTGCTGCGTTGTGACGCAAAGGGCGCGGGAAAGCTACCACTTGCGAAAACTTGGCTGAGACGTCTCGCACGCTGCCAAGAATTTCCTCATAGGTGGTCAGCAGCTTCCTACGCTCTCTTGACCAGGAGTTAGGAAAGCAACGTAGTTAGCAGACCCGCGGTGTCTCTGTCAGCTCGCCGCACCGTGGGCGCCTTCCCGCCAAAAATAAAACTGCTTATTTCTCCGTGTGACGTGGTCAGAACCCAAAGTTGTAAGTAGCTAAAAAACCTACGGAGAGCCCTTTACCAATGGTGAAGTTAGCAATCTGGAAAACGTCCTCGTTCCTCGTAAAACTTGACAAAACTGCCTGCCCACGTGTTGAGGGCACCGCCGCGTTACTCACAACCGAGAACGGCTAAAAACAGTCTAAAAATTGGCCAGGATTCCCGTGCTGCGGTCCAAATACTTCTGTAGCGTAACAAGCCAGGATTCCCGTGCTGCGGTCCAAATACTTCTGTAGCGTAACAAGCCTAAGGTTCGACAGAAGATGTGTCTGAAAGCGGTACGCTAGCGACACAAACAACTAGGCTACCCACCACAGAGTGTTGACGCCGCAGTTGGCAAATCACACTGTTGTTACGTCGGTCCCTCTAGATGTAATTCGCCCAAACTTCACCCAGATGGTCTTCAATATATCCAGCAACTACTCGTGCTATTCATTCCTCCATCAGAGCTAGGAAGGGCCCTCAAAATCCAAAAAAACTTAACTTGGTGTTACAAACTGTGTTTCTTCACAGGCGTAAGGATGAAAAGTGAATATCGGATCCCAGTACGGGCAAACATGGGGTTACCCATGAAGTACTTGAAGCCAACCATAAAGTTTTGTACTCCAGTGAAATTTAATTTCAAATTTATTAGAAATTGCATTTCAACTGTGTTACGGGCAAAGAAAAGATAGGATGATACTTTTCAAAGCATCGGGTCGATCCAACGGCAGCTGCAAGGCATTTGTATGAACAAAAACCCATTTTTATGGAGAGAAAAACTTGCAGCTGCCGTTGTTGAATCGACCGGATGCTTTGAAGTAGATTGAGCTATTGGTCTGACATTTCCCGGGTAACACGCCCTTAAGGCGCGCATCCCTTTCTGGACCAGCGGGCTGATCTTATCCAATCAGTAGAGGGGGTATCCGTCGTCTGTATGTACGTGTGTACGTATGTAAACTTTCACTTAAAATGCTGCTTCTCTCTGTTTTTAGAATACTTCTTCTCTCACGATTTGGATCGGATTTCTTGTTCCCAAGGTGGTTAGCTCTTGAAAAATTACTTTTTTTCGCGATCCGCAAACAATTGGCCAAAAGGGAAGGGATATTTGTATTTTTTGGTAGCCAGTTTTCAAAATACTTCTCTTACGTTTTCGATCGGATTATCTTCAAATTTTGCACATATATTTACTAGAAAGGTGTCTTTTGTAAAAAATTTTTTTTTTGTCGATCGACTACAAATTGTGCAAATTGAGGGGGGGGGCGCAATTTTTTAATTTATTGGCAGCCAATTTTCAAAATGCCTCTTCTCCCACAACCTGGATCGGAATTCTTCTGAGCGATTGTTCCCTAGACGGTTATCTCTTGAAATTTTTTGGAGGGAACAGATTTTCAAAGTGCTTTTACTCCGCCAATTTAAATCGCATTCTTTTCAAATATTTACCGGGTAAGCATATCTTGAAATTTTTCTGGCGATCCACAAAAAATTGGCCAAATAGGGGACATTTTAAAATTATTGGGCAGCCAACTTTCCAAAAGTCTTTTTTCCACAATTGTGATCGGACTCCCTTAAAAAATTTTCAAAAATGTTCAGCAGGTGAACCGCTTTTGAACCGCTCTCTCTCTGTCTCTCTCTCTCTGTCTCTCTCTGTCTCTCTCTGTCTCTCTGTCTCTGTCTCTGTCTCTGTCTGTCTGTCTGTCTGTCTGTCTGTCTGTCTCTGTCTGTCTGTCTGTCTGTCTGTCTGTCTGTCTGTCTGTCTCTCTCTCTCTCTCTCTCTCTCTCTCTCTCTCTCTCTCTCTCTCTCTCTCTCTCTCTCTCTCTCTCTCTCTCTCTCTCTCTCTTAAAAAGTTACTTAATGGGAGCATTTAAAAAAATAGTGGCCAATTTTCAAAATGCTTCTTCTCCCACAATTTTAACACGGTTCTACGATTCTCCAAAAATTGACTAATTGGCGGCATTTTAAATCTTTTTGTTTTCCAAAAGCTTTTGCCTGTGGTAGTTTTTATTCGAACATTTGGATAATTGGCGGCATTTTAAATCTTTTTGTTTTCCAAAAGCTTTTGCCTGTGGTAGTTTTTATTCGAACATTTGGAATATAACTTTTCAAGTGATATTTTTGTGGACCTGCGAAAATTGGCCTCATGCCATCGTTTGAATGTTTTAGGCACCAAGTTTTTCTTCTGCAAGTAATTTTAGTCAAATTGCTTTAATTTTTATTCGTAATTTAGCTTTAGAAATAGTTATAGTAATGCCGGTCAGTGATCGGCTAGAAAAATTACACTGGATTCAGTAGATCTCGGCTGGTCGTAATGTTCCTGGACATTCTTGTTTTTAGAGCGACAATAAATAAAGCTTCCATGAACTGTTCATTGTTTTATTTCTGTCAGTTTACCGACGTCATTATTCTTTCCTATCGGTGTGTCCCTACAAATCTATGCAAAACTATTTCCCCTTTTTAGCAGCATTAGAACCATCGCGTGCGGCCTACATGTTATATACTGTTGTGACCCGTCCAGACACCTAATACTGAAGCTCCTAACACCATAGCATTCATTTAACAAATTCTTAAAATCTCAAAAATGTACCGTTTTTGCCCGGTTACCAAATGTGCCCCGATGGGCCTCCCGTGGGGCCCCCTTCCCTGGTGCTGTAGAGTTTCGTTACTCTAGCGCCTCTCAGAAGGGTTTATCTCGCAAACCTGAGATTAATTTCTCAGTTCATACCCCAATGCAAACCAGTGCAAGGGTGGAGCATGGGGGGTGGGGGGAGGAGAGGAGGTATCACGACCCAATTCTCGGAATCCATTAAAGAGGAATCGGTTCCACCTCATTTTCGAAATAAAGCATATTTACGACCAACGGAGCGGCATTGAGCACAATACTGACTGCAAGTGGGCAGGTTGCAGTACACAGCGGCGAGACTTGATCAGGTCGCAAAATAATTTGACATTTGGTGCGCCTGCTAAGGTTTCAGTTTAAAGTTTTATTCACATTGTGTGTTTAACCTTTAAAGTGACTCCTTTTGTTAAGATGTTCAACATTCACACGGAATTAAAATCGTCAAAAAGAAAGAAAACAAAAAAATTCAAAATTGAAATTTTCTTGGCATGACATCTTTCCTTAATCAGTATTATTGTTCGATCACGTGTAATATTGTTATGCAGGAGTAGATACACGATTTAAAACAATGGACTAGTTTTAGGCTGATTTCGCGGGGAGGGGACCCTGAAGAACAACTCTGGTAACATGAATTTCTCGACACTGATTACCACTGCTAGTGCTGCTACTACCACTACGACTCTTACTACTACTACTACTACTACTACTACTACTACTACTACTACTACTACTACTACTACTACTACTACTAATAATAATAATAATAATAATAATAATCGTTTCATTAGCAGTAGTAGCTTTTGTTTCAGTGGTGTTAGTTGAACTTGTCCGAAATCTGTGTCCGAAATCGTTGTAGTGGGGGGAGGGGGGGGGGGTTCATTTGTATCATGCGTTCCCATGCTTGTCCCAAAAGAAAAAAAAGAAAGAAAAGAAAAACGCGGAGAAAGGGGGGTAATTTTGTAGCCAGCTACGATCCGCGCGGAATGCCAATTTCGTTAAAAAGGGATATTTTCATTCAATACTCCGGAATTTCACTCTTGCGTTGAATAAAAAAGGGGGTACTATTTCAAAATTAGCCCTCCCTGTTTAGGGTGTTTAAACAGCCATGGACACGCATGGTAACCAGTTTGTACGCGAGTGCCCCCCAACGTCCGGGTGGTTCTCTATTCAAATTATTTTAACCGGTTCCAAGCTCGGCTATAACTATTAATACCAGTATTTTCCTGTTTTCCTGTAGGAATGTCTATTTTTATTAATGGTTTTCAAGCAAAATACCAACATCACTTTACTCTGTAAAATTCAGCTGCGTAAAAAATGGCAATCCTCCCCATTCAAAATATAGGAAAATGACTTGAAAGACAGAGACCTGTTATTCGTCCGTAATGCATTTACTTTTGTGCGATTGTTCCTAAATTAGTTAGACAATGTGGCAGTTTTCGTGACTGGCTTATGAATGGCACGGAAAAAACTTTGTTGTAAAACTGAAATAAAACACTAAGCAGTATCTAATCGCTTCAGTCAAATTTGAAACTTTGGGGGCCTTGATGATTTACGATGTAGGCCAGCGGGGGTGTTGTGTTTTAAATGGCAAGCATATAGCATTTCTTTATGTAATATGCAGCTAACTGGGTCCTTGAACACTATCCAATACTATTTTTAATTACTTGAGGAATATTCACTTTTGCTGGCATTTGAATGAATAACATTACCCCGAGAAAACGCCAAACTTGAAATAAGACCACTTTTCTAAAATGCCGCTCAAATCTCACATTTTTTCACAGGTTTTGGTTAAAAGGCCCACCAAAAAAAAAAAATGGCGGACTAAGTGCATATTTGGTCCATAAGTTGACGAGACTGAACTATGTGTGTTCTTATATATATATATATATATATATATATATATATATATATATATATATATATATATATATATATATATATATATATATATATAAAAACTTACTTCCAAGCTCATTATATATATATATATATATATATATATTATATATATATATATATATATATATATATATATATATATATATATATATATATATATATATATATATATATATATATATATAATGAGCTTGAAGTAAGTTTTTTGTTTGAATATGGATTATAAATTTTAGGTATTTCCTTTGTGTTACTTTTCAGCAAGAAAATTTGTGGAATTTATTCAACAAATAGGCTGGCTAGATATTGCAACCGGTACAGAATGTAAACGTGAAACCATCAAACGTCTTCGTTGTTAGAAAGTCTTCGACCAACGTTGTTCAAACGTCCGCACATCATTGATCGGCATTCGTCGTATTCTCACAAGTTAACTCCGCAACGAACAGAGTCGGTTAACTTTACCGTTAACACACAAAACCCTCATTAGCTAATTACTAAATTTGATTCTTTTTCACCAAACAAATGAAAAAAAAAAATGATTGTAAAACGCTGATGGGGAGAAAGGAAATTTAAAATGTGTGGTACTGGGAGAAGACAGCCGGGTGTGGCACCGCAGGAGGACATCCAGGGTGTATTTCTCAACCGGGACGGTCTTGCAATCTAAAGGAATTGCTCTCATATTAACGTTCAGCCATCTCGATTCCGAGACAGGCGATTATTGTTGAACAATCCACGATCCCGAAGATTTTTGTTTTAAAATCGAGATGTAGAAAATACTTTTAAAGACATTCCATATTTTAGCCTTATGAAAAGTAGGGTTTACCCTCTTCTTTGAGTTCGCCCATGTATTTACTAGGATATATTGAAACTAGAACCTCACTTCGCTAGCGAAATGTTAAACACCTGACAAATATTAAAACGCAAAAATACTTCCTTCAATGGATTATTTCTTGAATAATATTATGAGCTTTTATTGACTGATCTGGCATACGCCGTGTTATCTATTTACGCAGTGAGAGCTCGCACAAAGCTCACTGAGCAACTGTGTGTGATGTGGGTTAAATTCTACGCATTTACTTGCAAAAAATACTCTCTTTTCACATGGCGTTTTAACAAAGAAAACGAAAAGACGAAAATAAAAAGTGACATGCATATTTTCAGATCAAGCTCTTCATAAGTGCCAAGTTTCATGGTCGTAGGGCCCATAGTGTTAGAGAAGAAGAAGACACAAAAAATCGGAAAAAGTGTCCAGAAGAAAAAAAGGACGAATTTTGCTCGCACAAATTCATATAACCCTTGCAAGCCAAAGGCTTGTCAAGTGTTAATAAAACGGCAAGCGAAAAGCTCAACTCTTACTTACAGGAGCACGTGTAGTTCATGAGAATGTAGGGCTGCAGGCCAACGCACGTGTTACTAGCATCAATGTCTTCTGCAATCAGATTGCACGACTCTTTCCCGCCACAGCTGTCTCGTATGAGCACTCCGGCTCCGTCTTGCTCGCACGGAATATCCCCGAGGTCAGAAAACACATCATTGACACACGTCACCTCGTCTAGACGACCATGCATGACGTCATCGATTGTGATGTAGTAGCCCTTCGGGCAGGAGATACTGATGTCGGAACCTTGACAAACTGGCGCTGAAGAGAATGTGAGATCAAACTGTGTCTGCCCTGAAAAGGAAACGTTTATTTTGAACTGAAATAAAACAGCAAAATACATACGGAGACATCACAAACAATAACCTGTGGCATTATTTCAGAGACTTCAAGAATTCATTGTGAATCCATTCATTTTAATAATGCCAATGGTATTTAATGCTCGGAAAGTAACAACACGCCAAATTGTTAGAGCTAGCCTGTCTTCTTGTCTTCTTGACGTCACAAAGCATAAGCGTTCGCTGAAGTTATACAGTGTCAAATATTTGACGCAGATGTGACGCAATGTTGCACCGTCGTCTCCACGGGAAATCGCTCCCATATTGATTCGCTGTAGCTCATAAGAAATGGACTACAAACACTTATTTACCAATTGCCAACTTTGGTGTAATAGAACACAATAATAAACCCCCAAAAAAACTATTTAGTTGTTGTGTGGCGCCAGTGTTTGCAGTGTTTCCTCGTTGCTGTCGAGTCTAAAATTCTTATGAGCAAAAAGCTAATTGGCGATTTCACTGTCTGCAAAAGAAGTGATTTCTTACCTTGTATGGCAGAGCTCCATAAAAATACCACGAAGCAAGTCGAAATGTAATGATTAATCTCCATTTTATTTTATTTTTTTAAATATGTGCTAAGAAATTACGTTTAAAACATTTCGAAACTATGCATGACACTAGCTTGCTAAACTATCCTAAACATCAAATATAAAATCGAAGTTAAAACTGACGTTGACGGCCCACGTTTCTTAAATCCACTGCCAGATTCTTAAATCCACTGCCAGATTCTTAAATCCACTGCCAGATTTCCTTGGAAGAAGAAGGGCGAGAAGTTTCTAGAAAGATGCTGTTGAATAGGCCTATAATTTCACGTCACTACTGTTGCTGCAGAGACGAGGGCAGTCAGCTGAGACAAATGAAAAGAGACATGTGAACGTATGTGTATAGAAAAAGGATAAAATGCAGACTTTTATTAATAACCCGATACCTCTGCGTGTAAATCATATATGTCACTGTCTGTGGAACTATTAAGAGGAAAAAGAAGAAAGAAAAAACGTCTGTACGCCCCCATCTTTTCATCGTGCGTGCCTTTGAATGTAGTTTTTTACAAGTACAAGAAGTCAATTGCTACCTGAGCTTGGTATGCTTTTTTTTAATCAGAGATGTTTAAAAACGTACCTAGTCTGACTGTTTTTGGTTATGATTACAATGATCAATTTCTTTGAATAACAGCTAAAGGACGACACTTTCTTAAACTGAAATAAGTCTTTACTTAAATTGAAATCGGCTTTACTTGTGTGAGCATATGAAGGGAACACGGCATGGGTTCTTCCCCCCCCCCCCCCGAATAGCAGTGGCGGATACAGCTTTCGGGCAAGGGGGTGGAGTTCAACTTGGGGAAACTCAAAAGTTAAACAGTCAAACTTTTTTTCTGCGAAAACGTAGAGTTTAACAATCTATTTTTTTCGGATTTAGAGGGGGGTTGCAACCCCTGAACCCCCATCCCCTTGGATCCGCCACTGGAATAAGTATAAACCCGAATTGTCGCATGAACGCGTGTGGTGTGGGGGTGCCTTGTTGCATCGATGGATATGTCGTGACAGTACAATTAATACGCCATTCGGAAATTGGTCCCTTTTTATTTATTTATTTTTTTTTTTAGTTTATTTCAGTACGAAGTTATGCACTAGGTGGGAGGATCGATTAGCCACAAACCACGTTTTTCACGATTTACTGTTGAATTAGTCTGCGCCATAAAAAGCCTTTCAATATTTTGGCACATGGTAGGCGTAGGTTTCCTCAATGGCTGATTTATTTTTTTTTCCAAATTTTTGCTGCTAGTCTATCCGGGTTCACTCCTATATTCAATTTAATTCCAATTGATGAAGGTGGAAAATGCTGCTTTTGCAGTCAGACCTGTGAAATGCCAGGCGCTCACAAGAAAGAGACAACCTGAGTTTCAAAGTGATATCAAAATAATAATAATAATAATAATAATAATAATAATAATAATATTATTATTATTATTATTATTATTATTATGTCTTGGCGCCTAATGTACCCCCAAAATGGGCCAACTTGCGGCTCTCCACTGTTAGTTCTTTTGGTCTTTGCCGCTTTTAGTACTTGGTTTTTGGTTCAGTCCAGCTTATCTTCATCATCTTTCTTATAGTGTGCAACCTTGTCTCGCTTGAGTATTTTATTGTCTTCATTTCTAAACATAAAAACAGTGATCATACATGGCTGTTTTTATTATTTTTTTCGCATCTTCCATTTTTTGCAGTAGGGTAGAAATAAGAGAACCACCGCACTTTTGGGCAAGAGAACCACCGCATGTGCGGTGGAACTCTTAAGAGTTCCACCGCACATGTGCGGTGGTTCTCTTGCCCAAAAGTGCGGTGGTTCTCTTATTTGGAATGGGGGGGGGCGCGTGACGAAAGAAAACGTCATTGGCAAGGATTGCGATTGCGATTGCGAGCGAAAGTGTGTTTCCGGTGAAACGTTGTACGTTGTGTGTACAATGGTATGGGGGATGGTAGGGGCTTGTGAGGGAAAAAAAAAAAAAAAAAAGGTGTGGCGTCTCGAGTGAAAGAGGGGGGATTGGAGAGAGTTATAAGAGTTTTATTTTAAAAAAGCATTTCCCACACATTCTCATGCATACACATAGCGGTGAAATTCCTGTTGATGTTGAGACTGAAAATCCCTCCATGTTTCATAGAGGAACACCTGGTAGTCGACATATACCTCTTCCCATAAATCGGCATCCTTCTTTGAGAAATGATAGGCCGCCAGGCGTTCCTCAGTGAAAAATTCTTTCTTAAACTGCATATTATTTTTTCGACACGTCTGCTCTCTACAAAAGTTGGAATGCTCTGCAGGCAATGCAGGCAGTGCAGGCGGAGATGACGAAATGTGTGAAACGTCAGACCACCCCCCCCCCCCCCACCCCTCCTTGTCAATACACAGAGTATTGACGACCACCCCCCCCACCCCTCCCCAATCGCGTTTTCGCCGTTGGCGTCTCGAGTGAAAGAGGCTGCTTACGGGACACACTGGGGGAAGAGTATGTACACAGCAGCAACACTTGCTTGACGTTTCGCGTTTTCGCCGTTGGCGTCTCGAGTGAAAGAGGCTGCTTACGGGACACACTGGGGGAAGAGTATGTACACAACAGCAACACTTGCTTGACGTTTCGCGTTTTCGCCGTTGGCGTCTCGAGTGAAAGAGGGGCTGCTTACGGGACACACTGGGGGAAGAGTATGTACACAGCAGCAACACTTGCTTGACGTTTCGCGTTTTCGCCGTTGGCGTCTCGAGTGAAAGAGGCTGCTTACGGGACACACTGGGCCACTGGGAATCGCTACCAGTGCCACTTGCTTCACCGTCTCGTTTCGTTGGCGTCTCGCTTGACTCAGCAGCGGATGGTTGGGTATAAAAGAGGGGGGGATGTGTGTGGACCTCATCAGTACAGTGTAGCAGTGTACAGTGTAGCAGTCATGGAGAACAAGACAAGGAGCGCAACAAGCAACGCAGCGGCGGCAGGCAGGCAGGCAGCAGCGCAGCGCAGCAAGCAACAGCAAGCAACAGCAAGCAACAGCAGCAAGCAAGGATGGCTATGAATTCAGACACATCAGTGTTTTGTCATGAGTGCAAACAGACATTTCCATTTCTGGACTTGTATGTGGCACATACATGTAAACCAGCAAGGTTGAAACGTGCTATAGAAGAGCTTGTTCAGCAGATAGAAGTGAAGAGACAAAAGACGATGGAAGATAGCATTATCAGATCTGATCCGTTCCTCTGCGGTGAATGTGCAAAGATATTTGCATCTATGGATGCGTTTGACACACATGTATGCAGGATGCTTCCAAAGAGAGTACAAGTAGGGAAAGGGAGAAGAGTGAGTCTTGGTGAAAATGCACAGGAAAGACGGTTTGAGCCTGAAGATGGATCGGATTTATTACTTGAAATGCGGCAACAAGAGAATCGGATTAAGAGACATTTGTTGGAGACCTTAAACCATGGCATGAAATGGTACATTGTCGTGCATGCACGCTTCAAGAAACTGACGGCGAATGCTGAAGGTGTGATGGTAGAACAAGTGGATAATGCTTTTATCAGCAGTCGAACACATATAGCCTACAATCCAGAGGATATTGAACAGGACTTGCCAGAAGCCTATAAAGAATTGTTTACCAAGTTTGATGAACATGAGCGACAAGGGTCTGGCTGGGTGTTGGATAACATCCTGTATATTGAAGTGCATACAGCTACATCAGCACCTCTGGAAGCGAGCAGTTATATCAAACTGCCGAAGAGAGTGAAGAATACAGGAGGTGTGTTAAACATTCAGAATAAAGACAACAAGTGTTTCTTATGGTCAGTATTGGCTCACCTTCACCCTTCAACAAGCAATGACCCACAGCGTGTACATCAATACAAGGTATTTGAGAATGAATTGAAGGTGGAAGGCATGACATTTCCCACACCGACTAAGGACATTCCAAAATTTGAAAAGGAGAATGATGTGTCCATCAACGTTTTTGGATATGAACAGGATGTCGTTGTTCCGATACAACTGAGTCGAAACACCAGCAGCGCTAGCAGCGCTAGCAGCGCTAGCAGCGCGAGAGAAATCAACTTACTTTTGATTAGCAATGACAAGACAAGGCATTATTGTCTCATCAAGAATTTCAGCAGACTGATGGCTTATCGTACCAAGTATAATGGAGCAATGTTTTATTGTTTCAACTGTCTTCACGGGTTTAAGCGACAAGATCTGTTAGACAAGCATCGCGAAGTGTGTGGCAAGCATGGAGCACAACGTTTATCATTCCCCAAGGAACCCTTCATCAAGTTCAAGAATGTAGCCAAACAACAGCGAGTCCCTTTTGTGATTTATGCCGACTTTGAATGTTTCACGAAAAAGCATGAAGAAGTGAGGTACCAGCATCACCGTCCAAACAGCTTTGCCTATGTGGTTGTGAGTCAGTATGAGACACGCGCCCCAGTCCTGTATCGAGGAGACAATGCTGTGAAAGTCTTTTTAGACCATATGGTGGCTGAGCGTGATCGTATTGTGCATGGTCTACAACAGAAAAAGAAAATAGTCATGACTTGTGAAGATGAAGAGCATTATAAGAACGCCACAGATTGCTACATTTGTCATGAGCCTCTAGGAGCAGATCGTGTGAGAGATCATGATCATATCAATGGCAAATACCGCGGAGCTGCACATAATGAATGCAATTTACAATTTCGATTTCGAAAAGATCAGCAGGATGTTGAAGATTCTTTCATCATTCCTGTGTTTTTCCACAATTTACGAGGCTATGACAGCCATTTGATCATGGAAGAAATTGGAAAGTTCAAAAACGAAAGGATTACAGTCATTCCCAACACCGTTGAGAAATATATTGCATTCACCATGAGCAATCTGAAATTTACGGACAGCTTTCAGTTCATGAGTACGTCTCTACAGAAGTTGGTCTCCAACCTGGCGGCAGAAGGGAAAGAGAACTTTTATCACATGACCTCTCACATTCACGATAGCGACCAGCAAGAGTTACTGTTGAGAAAGGGAGTGTACCCCTACGATTACGTGGATGAGCCATCCAAGTTTGCTGAAACACAACTGCCGTCCAAGGACAAGTTTTACAGTTAGCTTAGTGAAGAAGGCATTAGTGATGAGGATTATGCACATGCACAGAAGGTGTGGGAGACATTCCACTGTACTACATTTGGCGACTACCATGACTTGTACCTGAAATCGGATGTGTTACTGCTGGCTGACGTGTTTGAAAACTTTCGTCACGTATGTCTCAACACCTATGAATTGGATCCTGCCCACTACTATACGGCGCCAGGCCTGTCGTGGGATGCGATGCTAAAAGCGACAAAGGTGAAGTTGGAATTGATCAATAACATTGACATGTACCAAATGGTTGAACAAGGCTTACGTGGAGGAATATCTGTCATCACACACAAGTATGCGAAAGCAAATAACCCCTACGTAGCAGAGTATGATCCCACGAAACCGACCCATTACCTGATGTACCTCGACGCAAACAACCTGTACGGCTGGGCCATGTCACAAAGCATGCCGGAAAGTGGATTCATGTGGGTGAACGAGCCAGAATCCATTGACTTCATGGAAGTGGATGAAGATGACGAGATTGGCTACATTTTAGAAGTGGATTTGGAATACCCACAGACCATTCATGATCGTCATAATCACTACCCAGTGGCTCCAGAGCGGAAATGTGTGAAGGTGGGAGAATTGTCAGAACATAGTGAGAAGCTACGGAAAGATCTCAACATGAAAGACAAACCCAGTGAAAAGCTTATTCCCAACTTGTGTGACAAGAAGAAATATGTACTTCATTATAGAAATTTACAGCAATATGTGTCACTGGGATTGAAAGTCACGAAGGTGCATCGTGCCATCATGTTTGCACAGAGCAAATGGTTAGCGAAATACATCTCGTTGAACACGGAAAAGAGAAAGTTGGCCAAGAACCCGTTTGAGAAAGATTTTTTCAAATTGATGAACAACTCTGTGTTTGGCAAAACCATGGAAAATGTGAGAAAACGCATCAATGTGGAACTCGTTCAAGAAAGTTGTAGCCAAACCGTCATTCCACCAATTTAGAATTTTCAACGAAGATTTGACCGCGGTACATTTACACAAAGTGGATTTGCTTCTGGATAAGCCCATTCAAGTCGGCTTCACCATTCTCGACCTCAGCAAAGTGCTCATGTTTGACTTTCATTACAACTACATCATGACCAAGTATCCCGACGCCAAGTTAATGTTCAGCGACACCGACAGTCTATGTTACGACATAGAAACGGATGATATCTACAAGGATATGCAGGAAGATGCCGACTTGTTCGACACAAGTGACTATCCCCCCAATCATTTCCTACATTCCAACGTGAACAAGAAAGTGCTTGGGAAAATGAAAGATGAGACGGCGGGCATTCCCATTGAAGAGTTTGTTGGACTTCGGCCGAAAATGTACAGCATGATGTATGGTGGGAAAGAAAAACATACGGCCAAAGGTATCACTTACGCGTGTCAAAGACGGATGAAACATGAGCAGTATAAAGACAGTTTGTTCAACCAAACGCAGATGATGGTGACAGGACACACCATTCGAAGCCATGACCACCAGATTTTCTCGGAGAAGTTGAGGAAAGTAGCTCTCTCCCCCTTTGATGATAAGCGATACGTGTTGAATGATGGCTATTCCACTTTGGCGCATGGGCATTACAAGACCGCAGCAGCGGCAGCCAGGGTGGCAGCCAGGGCGGCAGCCAGGGTGGCAGCCAGGGCGGCGGCAGCAGCCAGGGCGGCAGCAGCAACAGTATAAAAGGGGGGGGGGGGACTCTCACCACAACTTCAGAGTGAGTTCAGAGTGAGAGTGAGTTGAGGGTGAACATGAAGAGATCTGCAACAACGGATATGGATACTCTAGCAGATACGGTGAAAGACTTGAACGTGAACAATCCCACCGCCACCACCACCACTATCAAGAAATTAAAAGTGGAGACGGCGACGGCGGCACCACCACCACCACAGTCATGGGATGGAATGCTTTCTCTAGGCAATGGAAAGTATATCAAGATTATGAAACAAAGCAATGAAGGTGTGGTGAACATTCGCAAGTACCTCAGAGATGAGGGGACTGGAAGGAACCGTCCTACGAAAAAGGGTATCTTGCTGACCATACCTGAATGGAAAATGTTGAAGAAGCAGGTGAAAGAAGTGGATAAAAGGCTTCGCAGACAAGACGACAACGCATAACTAGGTAACCCATCATGAATGAACTCATGTTAAACAATGGTGCTTACCTTAAAGTCAATGAGAGGAATGAAGTGATGATGGGTTCTCGGAGATGTTCTGCTTATCGGTTTAAACCTGAAGTGTGGAAAGACTTTAAAAACATACCGCTTGAAGCTGGGTTTGAACGCAGACTTGAAAATAAACTGGAAGTGACGGTGGCTGAATATGATTCTAACATACGTGTGACATTCTGTAGAAATCTTTTACAGGATTATCCAAAGGATTATAAGGGAGTTGTGCCAGACACACCCTATGCACAGTTGATCTTCTTTGATATCAAGAACTGGCGCGCAGTCTTACGATTCCTAGAAGCTATACAGCATCCACTGTTCGACATCCTCCGAGTATAAAATACACACACACACATGGACGAGATGGAAGACGACTATTTGATGGATTATGAACCCATGACATATGGGTTCTCCTATCTGAGAAACTTATGTGATGACATTGTGTTACGGCATTTTGGACAGTATCTCGTCCTATCGCTTGATGACCAATCTGTGTTGAAGGATCACCTAGACAAGTTGAGAATACCCGGCTTTCTCCTAGCAGTCTCGGATGAATTAGAAGTGCGTGTGACTGAGAACGGTCTAGACGTGTTTGTACAATTTCGTCAATATGATGAGCTTACAGAAGGCTGCGACATCATCACCCTCAGCACCGTGGAATGGAACGCGCTGTTACACGCATTGGATTGGGAAGAATCTTCTGCTTGAATTCAAAGAGGATGGAATACAACTCAAGCGGGGTACCAAATCCATTGAGGTGACACAGCCTATGCGGTTGATGCAGCTGATGCCGCTGATGGACTTAGAAGAAGGATATGAACTGAAACTGTCTGAACATGAAACTGTTAAAGTGATAAAGTTTGGTGATGTGTGTTATGTGAGCTTTCATAGCATTTACAAACGTGGATGTAATGTCTATGATACCTATATTAATTTAAATTGTAATGAATGGCATGCATTGATCCATGTATTGAAAGAAGAAACTTGTAAATAAAATTTGTAGATAAGAAGTGTGGGGGGGGGGAGTTTGGAAAACACAATAAAACAAGATCAGTTTGAAACTTGAGTCTTTTTTTTTTTCTTTTCAAAAAAAAAGACAAAAAAACTTGGAAACAATTATTCAACAACTTAAATACAGCTTAACTACACCCCCCCTTCCCATTAATAAAACAAAGGTTTATAATGTCTATAGACAAAATCCTTTACAATAAAATCCCCATCCTTTCTTTTTAATATATTCACAATGTCAAACATACTCTGACCTCGAGCTCTATGCCATATATAATAGACACAATAAAAACCACACGCCGATGATATCGGCGTTTGTAATGAGATGGAATTATACATATAGTCCTTTCTTAAAAACGTTTCTAAACGCTCATCGAGAGGGAACAGTCCATAAGAGTCAAAGTATTCCACAGGGTCTTTGTCATAATACACTGCCACCCAATGCTCTCCTGGTTCATCTTGATCGTCGGTGTTGATGACATAGGCACCACGTTGTAAAGACGGTGGTAACTGGTCCATGGCAAACACACCTTGAAACAAGTCTTTGGTCGCGGCATCATGGCTCAGGATAGCTTCGATCTGCTTCGTGTTCATGACTGGTAGTCGAATTGGATGCTACGATTGGCACTGATCTCAATAATGTTGTCAAATTCAGCATAGACGATGACATTGATGGTAGGTTGCAAAGCCCTAGCAAAGTTCATTTCTAGCCGCAAATTCCCATGCTTGATCAGGGGAAAATGATCAGCTCCATCATAATCCGGTGTTAAGTCGAACGAAAATAAAGAATACCCTCTAGGCCAATCTTCCCTTTTTATAATGGAGCTTTTCTCACCATTCAATCGGTCAAACGATTTGTAAAGCGTTTCAAAAGCGTCTAGGTACTTGTCCTGTGGAATGTCAAGCTTGAGCGGTTTGGACAGGACTGGTTCACCATCCGTGTACTGTTGCATATAGTTCAGATCAAAATGTTTGAAATCATATGGATTCCTCGCGACTGACCCACCAAAGGCTTCGTTATGAACCAGACCAATGACAATGCGATGTGGCAATTGACCCAAAAAGATGTTGTCTTTCACAAAAGAGCGAAACCCTGCCGGAATGGCCAGGACTTTACATTCTTTTCTAGTGATGATGATCTTGGCAGGACTTTTCAGCAATGCGTCTGTATGCCCTAACTGAATGCCTGGACTCACCCTCACTTTGCGAATGGTTAAAAATGCCTCTTTCACTTCTACCTTATAGGTATTATCTGCAGCCATCAATACATAATCATCTTTCTGTCTATGGAAACGCAACTTCAAACTGATGCCATTTGGAAGATAGCGATCCTGCTCAAACAAATCTATCCTTAAGCCACCTGCCAGCATAAACTCACGGCTGAGACGTGTATGCAAATAACGATGGTGTAAGCCATTGTTTCCTTGCTCAGCTAGATCACTACCGTCGGCATTGACATGAAACCCGGATACATAGCGTTCATGATTAGGCCTTTTCACCTCATGACTATTCATCGACCCAGCAGTATCCTTGTACATGAGCCGCAGAGAGCGCTCGGAATGGAGACTTTCTTCCGAATCATGGATGAGATGCGAGATCATGCTGGTATACCCATGGGTGTTGTTACTATGAGATACCAACCGATCATTCAGAAACAATTCAATATTAGACCATAGCCCGTTAAACACATCATTGATGCAGGAGACCTGGTCCTCTGAGCCACACACTGTTCCATCAGCCTTTACAATGCGGCATACAATATGAAGTTTGCTGTTCTTTAAATCCAGATATTCTTCTGTACTCGCAGGAATGTAGAATTCTATGGGAGCACCCTCTCTAATGGTCGTCAGTGGTTGATAGTCGACATTATAACTTTTCTCTACAGCCGTTTGCGTTGGCGGTACGTGAAACCATTCCAATGGAGAAAGACTGCATTCGCACGAATGATTGTGAATGAGAGACATGATTTTAAAAGATATCTCTTTTATGCTTTTTTGATGCTATCCGTCTAGCTGTTTTTCGTCTTCTGGCACGTTTCGTCGGTTGCACTCTCTTTTTATGTACATCACCACCACCAAACACACGCTGTGCTACTCGACCCGTAACATCTTTCGCAACATTCTTTGCAGCCTTCTTAAGATGTGGCGCAACGATCTTAGCCCCAGCCTTAAGTAGTGGAATAGCTCTACGAGCCAATGATCCCAGTATTGAACCAATACCATCCCCATATTGAATTCGCGCTCCTTTGAATCCTGGTAATTCTCCACCCACTTGACGAAGAAAATGGTTGCGATATGCAGACGGATCGTGTGTGTAGGCTTTCATAATGCTTTTGGTCGAAAATGGAGTTTACAGATCACTTTTCCAGTTTGAAATGGAACAGTATGGCCTGTGTCGTCCTTTATATTCATCTCTATCATGTCAAATTTGGATGTGTTTACAGGGACATAGTGCGGTTCGCCGTACGTTTTCATAACAATGTCGCCATCATGGCCTTGTATCCCAACAGAACGTAGCAAAGGCACATAATAATCCCCAACAACTTGTGGTTCACAAATACTACAATACACATACAGTGTATAAAACCCCTGTTTCACATCAGCTTTATGGTCAGCTGTACACGTTTCAGTATACCAGTGATCTGGGATAAATCCTAAAATCTCAGCTAATCCAGTGGAGAAGGACACTTCAAAGCCATAATTTAGAAATAGAAACACACGTCGTCTAATTTTATCATACTTTAGCCGAATAGCGTCTTTAAGATCATTTTTCATAGAATGAGTCGCTTCTTCATTCACTGCCTGACATATCTCTGGTATGGATCTGTAGTAGCCATAAGGAATATTGATAGTGTCAAGAAGAGCATCTGTCAGCGGTTGTTGTCGATACTGAATAGAATAGTCCATGCCATGTCTCATCGTTGTCCATGTATGTGGATATTGAATTTCAGCTAGAGCCACTTCATATTTTCCATTCAGATAGATGGTTCGAGGCATACGAATTTGATAATTCGAAGCCTTGTTGTTGGGATAATAATTCATACTCGCATTGCTAGGCAAAGTAATGTAAAAGCTTGTCGACTCCATGGTGGTGGTCAAATGGTATGGGTGCGTCGTCGTCGTTGCCTATATACCTCATCAGGTACCTCGGGACAGCGCGCGCCATTCGACCAAGTCTCATCCTCATTCACATGGTCTTTTATTTCTCCTTCGCAACACGCACTTGTACATCGGATCTTCACGGGAATAGTCGCGGGAATAGTCGGGTTCTCTTCCTGGCCACCACCACCACCACAACACCATAGCTCTTTTGTTAAAACTTTTCCCATCCTTTAGGAAACTGTCTTTGCTGACGCTGGTTCATTTCTGTGGCAATGTCTTCACGAGTGGTCTTTTTACTAAACGTCGTTTTTGGAATATTCGCATCGACAATTTCCTGGATAAACGGATGCCAGCCATGGGGTGGGGGTCTTCGGTCTTTTCTTCTTGTCGCCACCAATGCTTCTTTCATCAAATCAATCATGTTAGAATTTGTAATGACATCGCCCGTTTTCAACACAAGTTCATCCTTCTCTGTCCATGTCGTACCATGTTTCTTCAGTTCTGCTAAAAGTTGTATCACTTTTCCATGATAGATAGGTTGAAAATGACTTAACACTCGCTTTTCTAGTGGTGGTGGTGGTGGTGGTGGTGGTGAGGGTGGTTGTTGTTGGGACTGACTTGTTCGTAGATGACGGCCAAAAAGTTGAGACATTTCCATAGCCTTTTCACGTGTTCGTTTCCCACGTAAAAGTGTTTTGACTTTTCTTTTGATGCTATGTTTTCTCCCCTTCTTTTCTAATAACAGTTTGTATTCCTGTTCAGGAATGAGAACCATTTTCATAGCATGCTTCATTTCAACAGCAGCTTGGCTAACAAGGGCAATGCAAATCTAGCAACCACTCCAATGAATCCTCCTTTCTGATTCACCAACTTCTTTTTTCGTCGAAGGGATATCTTCTTGTCTGCCAGAGTACGTAGGGTATGACGCTCACGCTGGAATACCTTATACCGTTTTGAGCTTAAGGGTAAATGTCCCCTTAATATATTCAAACAAATTTCAAACAAGCTCGTTAATTCCTCCTTCGTAGCTTGCTGTAGCAAGGATTTACGCCGTCTAGACCCACTACGTGCAAGCAAATGAAGGAAAGGCTGGTTCGTTCGAATGCGTTTAGACATCTTGACTGTGAATGGTTAAATGACTTGGTTCTTGGTCATACACTGCTTTATCAATATATATATAATGTGTATCTTTTGGTAAAATGCCTGTACGAATACGCAGTTGATCATTCGTCTTCGGCTTCAAGTCAATGAACAAATAACCATGGGGTTTGCTGGTAGCATCTTGATAGGCTTCTATGAGAAATTGAGCTCTTCCAGGATACATTTGCCGCGCCAATGTACTGACTTGCTGACTGTCTCTCGGATTTTTAAACAAAATGATATAATGGGTATTCAAACTAATATTGCGCATCTCTTTCCCATGATGGAATAAATTATGCACAATAAAGATGATACTTAGATTTTGATGACTGCTACCCACACTAAAGAGACGTGTCATACGCTCATCGCTATGGCATTTGGTCATCAAGTCATCAAGGATAAGTAAGTTTGTTTTTTTCGGGTTAAAACGCTCTTCAATGTCATCTGGAATGCCTTGGTAAAATGTTACACCTTTCATTCCCTTGTACAAGGGCTGATCGGCTGCATAGAGCCATAAAATGTTTTTCGGAGAGGGGTGAATCAACTTTTGTTCGAGAATTTCCCTGACCAGAGACGTCTTGCCACTGCCTGTAGGTCCAGAGACCAAGCATGTAAAGGGATGCTTCATCGTTGAATGTCTGTTTCTTTCACCCAAGTGTTAAACTTGTTTGGCCAACCTAACCACTTGACAAATAATTCTTTCACACCTCCTCGCCTTTTACGTGTTTTCAAGACTTTTTCAATTCTGTACACAGATTCAATATCTTTGGTCACTTTCTGCAGTTCTTCCTCATAGAAATGCCCATCAATATCTTCGTCTAAAAAGTCTTTCACACGATACAAATGTATTCCCTGCTTCTTACAACGATGTGTGACAATGAAGACTTCTTGCGTCCATTTAACGTGATAATCCCGTTGAAACACATATTTAACGTGGGAAATGCGCACATAATCGCCAATGTTGAACTCGTACTTCTTCTTCTTCTTCTTCGGTTTCAATTTTAGTTTGTCGACATACATATACTTCCACACTTTCGATTCGTTGTCTTTGCGAATCTCGGCTGGAGCATACTTATTCGGGAGGGAGCCATGAGGTCTATGGTTGTAGTTGTACACCAAGTCTGGAAGGATGTCTAAGTGACGGTAAGTTTGATTATGTAGAAAATACCGATACATCATCCCCTTTAGAGTACGAATGACTCTCTCAGCAAAGTTGGCTTTGGTTTCATTCTTTGTGGTATAGGCATGAATGCCCTCTTTCTTCAAAAATGCTTTGACCCATCTGTTTTTAAATTCCATGCCTTTATCGGACCTTAGAGTGCGTGGCCTTCGGGGTGTGTCATGAAAAATCTTTTGGAAAGCTTGTATGACGCTGGTATGTGATTTATTAGGGATTGGCTGTACCCACACATATTTGGAAAACACATCAATGACAATGAGTAAAAAGCGTGTGCCATCATTATAGGGAGCTATGTTTCCCATATCAGCCAAATCCACATCCCACATGTCATCAATGCCTCGTGTAATCACACGTTGTCTTTTGAACCTGTATTTGACAGGTTGGAGTAAACTGAATGTATCTTGGTCCTGTAGCCATTTCTTCACTTGCGACTGTGTCACGGGTTGATCATGTTTTCTTAAGATGTGATACAGTTTGTAAGGACCAGCAAATGCCCCGGGCTGTCCAGGTTTGAAGTACATATTGGTCAAGTAGTCTTTCCACGTCGTTGACATGGTCACACCGAATGAAAACCACCTTCTCAACAGAACAGCTTTTTATTTTATATTTTATAACCGTCAACCAAACTTAACTCCACAAGTTTTTTTTTTTTACAAATCAAGTATAGATACAATGGTGTGAATCACTGGAGACCATTGATCTTCAATGAATACTAGCCAATGACTGAGTTCATCAAGTGTTATCGTATTTACACCATATTTCTCACAACGCTGATTTGCATTCTCTAACACTTTATCTAAATGAATATAATATTTAGCTTCATTCCAATAAGTATAGACACATGCAAAATGACAAGTATGTTCTGAACACTCTTCAAGTTGGCAAGCAGGACATACTAAACAGGCAAACTTTTTTACAGCTAATAACATTTCTTCACAATAAGCTTTTTGCACAATATATTGTCTCAGTGTCATGTCCGCCATGATACAGCGCTCTAGCGCTCTAGCGCGCTCTAGCGCTGTCGCTAGCGCTCTCTTTCTCACTCAGTCTTTAGAGAGCACTACCTTCCCCACACTCTTCACAAGTTTGTCAAGTTCAGTCTGGGGTTCTCCACGTCGCCACAGCCGTGAGCGGACTGGTGAGCGGCTGAGTGAGCGTTCTTCACGTCTCCACACCCGTGACACCCGTGAGCGGACTGGTGAGCGGACTGGTGAGCGGCTAAGCGGCGACGCTGGCGGCGGCGACGGCGGCGACGACTGCTGAGTGAGCGGTGATGGTGGAGGCACAGTCTCTTTTATACCCTCCCGCCCCCGGTCACACAACAGTTCCACAAGATTCTCCATGTTGACTTTGGTTTTTACTCTAACATATCTTCCTCCTGCAATAAAATATGTTTTAATATATCTGCTACTTCTTCTATCATCTTCTTTCTTTGTTCACGTTGAAACCACTCACATAAAATTAAATTTGCTAGCAAGAAAAACATTGTTAGCTGCTGCGCTGCTGTGCTGCCGCTGCTGAGTTAGAGTTGTTAGAGTTGTTAGTGTTAAAAGGGGAGAGGGAGGGGGGGTTTGGCTTACCTGACAAGGCTGACAAGGCTGCTCGGTTTCTTCTTCTTCCTCCTCAAATCCACAGCAATCTCTCAAATAATCCACCACGGTGAAATATGCTTCTACATCATTGCGGGCAGAATAGAGTGCAGAATCAAAGTCAAAGTCAAGATCTTCTTCGAGTCCAATTGTAGCACATTCTCCAAGAAATCGTGAATAGAGTTCAGTCACATCGAGACTGTGATGTACAACATCCCAGTAAGCGTCCAAGTGATAAAGCTGATAGTCTGGAGTGCCGCAGCAAGCAAGTTTAGCAATCATCAAGTCAATATAAGCTTTTCTAAAACATGCGTCCATCTTTGCAGTGTGTGTGGTGTGTGTGTGTCACTTCTACTATGCTTCACAGACCTTAAGTACTCCACACTTGCCGCAGAAGTTGTTTGGTTCACACATCATGCAATTGTACTTGTGGCAGTGGCAATCATAATCCTCCATATATCCGCAAGCACCGCAATAGTCGCACGTAAGTCCAAGTTGATTCTGTACATCCATATTCTCCAACTGAATTTCAGCCTGTCTTTTCTTGGATAACTTTGACACCTTCATCCGATCATACTTTTGCAGCTTGATGATCGTTTTCTTGTCATGGCATTCCGTACACGGCGGTTCAACTAAGGCTGAGTTGATGTGAGCCATCTCCCGAAGCAGTGTCTCCCATTCACCATCATTCATGTTGATGTAATGTGTGTATTCTTTCCCTTCAAACCGTGATGTACGCACGAAGCTCACATAGCGCATGCCTTGATATGAAATGACTTCAAGCCACTTTGTTTCCGTTAAGTATAGTTTGAAGCCAATGTCACGGCATTTTTTCACGTTCTGACACACAATCTTCCACAAAGATGGTGAATAAGCGCACCATCTCTCTCCACGTTTGATGCGTAGAAATAATCCATATTGTCCAGACTCCACAGTAATGGTTAAGTTTGCACTAATTTGAAAACTGCTGCCGCCGCCCTGGCTGCCGCCCTGGCTGCCGCCCTGGCTGCGCTGCGCTGCTGCCGCCGCTGCGTTGCTTGTTGCGCTCCTTGTCTTGTTCTCCATGACTGCTACACTGTACTGATGAGGTCCACACACATCCCCCCCTCTTTTATACCCAACCATCCGCTGCTGAGTCAAGCGAGACGCCAACGAAACGAGACGGTGAAGCAAGTGGCACTGGTAGCGATTCCCAGTGGCCCAGTGTGTCCCGTAAGCAGCCTCTTTCACTCGAGACGCCAACGGCGAAAACGCGAAACGTCAAGCAAGTGTTGCTGCTGTGTACATACTCTTCCCCCAGTGTGTCCCGTAAGCAGCCCCTCTTTCACTCGAGACGCCAACGGCGAAAACGCGAAACGTCAAGCAAGTGTTGCTGCTGTGTACATACTCTTCCCCCAGTGTGTCCCGTAAGCAGCCTCTTTCACTCGAGACGCCAACGGCGAAAACGCGAAACGTCAAGCAAGTGTTGCTGCTGTGTACATACTCTTCCCCCAGTGTGTCCCGTAAGCAGCCTCTTTCACTCGAGACGTCTCGACTTTTTTTTTGGGGGGAGGGGTGGGGGGGGGGGTGGTCTGACGTTTCAACAATGCGGCACCCGTCTCGGCGCACACACCCCCTTTCACTCGAGACGTCTCGGAGATTCTTGGGGGAGGGGTGGGGGGGTGGTCTGACATGCTTTGCAATGCGGCACCCGTCTCGGCACACACACCCCCTTTCACTCGAGACGTCTCGGAGATTCTTGGGGGAGGGGTGGGGGGGGGTGGTCTGACGTTTCAACAATGCGGCACCCGTCTCGGCGTACACACCCTCGTTCACTCGAGACACTCACACCTTCTTTCAAAAAAAAAAAACTCTCTGTCTCTGTCTCTCCACACCCCACACACCCCACACCCCGTCTCGGCACACACACCCTCCTTCACTCGAGAACAACTCTGTTTGGAAAAGTATGCATGAGAATGGGAAATGCTTTAAAACTCTATCTCCACACCGTCTCGGCACGGCACACACCCTTTCACTCGAGACACACCTTCTTCTCTCTGTCTCTCTGTCTCTCTCTCTGTCTCTCTCCACACACACCCTTTCACCCCACCCCGTCTCGGCACACACACCCTCCTTCACTCGAGAACAACGCTGTTTGGAAAAGTATGCATGAGAATGGGAAATGCTTTAAAACTCTATCTCCACACCGTCTCGGCACGGCACACCCCCTTTCACTCGAGACGTCTCGGCTTTTTTTTTTCACAAGCCCCCCATACCATTCTACCATTGCACCATTCTACAACCTTTCCCAATCCTTCCACCGGAAACACACTTTTCGCTCGCAATCCCTCGCAATCGTAATCCATGCAGCAGCATCCTTGCATCATATGACGTTTTCTTTCGTCACACTCTCTCGTCTCTCGCTTGGGGAGGGGTGGGGGGGTGGTCTGACGTTTCAACGGACGTGCTTTGCAATGCATGCAACAATGCGGCACCCGTCTCGGCGTACACACCCTCGTTCACTCGAGACACTCACGCCTTCTTTCAAAAAAAAAAACTCTCTGTCTCTGTCTCTCCACACCCCGTCTCGGCACGGCACACACCCTTTCACTCGAGACACTCACGCCTTCTTTCAAAAAAAAAAAACTCTCTGTCTCTGTCTCTCCACACCCCACACACCCCACACCCCGTCTCGGCACACACACCCTCCTTCACTCGAGAACAACTCTGTTTGGAAAAGTATGCATGAGAATGGGAAATGCTTTAAAACTCTATCTCCACACCGTCTCGGCACGGCACACACCCTTTCACTCGAGACACACCTTCTTCTCTCTCTGTCTCTCTCTGTCTCTCTCTGTCTCTCTCCACACACACCCTTTCACCCCACCCCGTCTCGGCGCACACACCCCCTTTCACTCGAGACGTCTCGACTTTTTTTTTTTTTTTGGGGAGGGGTGGGGGGGTGGTCTGACGTTTCAATAGACCGTGGTCCAGTGTGTCCCGTAAGCAGCCCTCTTTCACTCGAGACGCCCAACGAGACGGTGAAGCAAGTGCTGCTGCGCTGCTGCTGTGCTACTCTTCCCCAGTGTGTCCCGTAAGCAGCCCTCTTTCACTCGAGACGCCAACGGCGAAAACGCGAAACGTCAAGCAAGTGTTGCTGCTGTGTACATACTCTTCCCCCAGTGTGTCCCGTAAGCAGCCTCTTTCACTCGAGACGCCAACGGCGAAAACGCGATTGGGGAGGGGTGGGGGGGGGTGGTCGTCAATACTCTGTGTATTGACAAGGAGGGGTGGGGGGGGTGGTCTGACGTTTCACACATTTCGTCATCTCCGCCTGCATTGCCTGCATTGCCTGCAGAGCTTTCCAACTTTTGTAGAGAGCAGACGTGTCGAAAAAATAATATGCAGTTTAAGAAAGAATTTTTCACTGAGGAACGCCTGGCGGCCTATCATTTCTCAAAGAAGGATGCCGATTTATGGGAAGAGGTATATGTCGACTACCAGGCGTTCCTCTATGAAACATGGAGGGATTTTCAGTCTCAACATCAACAGGAATTTCACCGCTATGTGTATGCATGAGAATGTGTGGGAAATGCTTTTTTAAAATAAAACTCTTATAACTCTCTCCAATCCCCCCTCTTTCACTCGAGACGCCACACCTTTTTTTTTTTTTTTTTTTTTTTTTTTTTCCCCTCACAAGCCCCTACCATCCCCCATACCATTGTACACACAACGTACAACGTTTCACCGGAAACACACTTTCGCTCGCAATCGCAATCGCAATCCTTGCCAATGACGTTTTCTTTCGTCACGCGCCCCCCCATTCCAAATAAGAGAACCACCGCACTTTTGGGCAAGAGAACCACCGCACATGTGCGGTGGAACTCTTAAGAGTTCCACCGCACATGCGGTGGTTCTCTTGCCCAAAAGTGCGGTGGTTCTCTTATTTCTACCCTACTTTTTGCAATTTGTTGTCCAAGAAAGGTGAATTTTGCGACTTGCTCAAGTGCTTCATCATCTAATGTTATCTTCACTTGTGGTGCTTCTTACATACGGCTTTTAATCAATACGTTTTTTCTCTTTTCCTCTTTTTATTTGAACATTTCCATATGTTCAAGTACCTGTTCATATTGTTGCTATCTGCTCACAACAGAGCTTAGTAACAACACAAACATCTTTACCTTCTAACCCGATGTCCACCAGCCTTTGCTGTTTAATATTCAATAAAACATATATAGAGATCGTTCTGTTTTTCTAAATAGTTCAGAATCGGGTTTTGTTTTTCAGTTTTTCGGGTGTTATTTTTAATAACTTGACTCGTGAGCCTTATGGTTCTGTATTCTGTACGTTTCATTTCTTTTGATTTCTTTGGTATTGGTAGAATTATAGATTCGGTATGTATCCTGATTCGTGTATCCTGTTCAGTAGGGACTCTGTCGCTTCCAGCATTTCAGACATTAATCTGTCTCCCCCAGGTGCTTTGCCTGACTTCAGTTGTTGTAAAGCGTTTTCGATTGTGCTGTGCGAGATTGGGTGTCTTTCAGTATCTTTTTTGTCTGAGAGACTACCTCTGTCAGAAATTAGCTAAACTGGTTTGATTGCTTTTGCAATATCCCTTTTAAAATTAAACCTACACTATTGATATGTTTTTCTTCTCAACCTGAGTGCGTAATAGTACAGTCACCTTTTAGTTATTTTTCCTGATACTATCCATCCCATTTCATTGATTCCCATCACATTAAGTCTCATATTTTTCATTTCTTGGATGGCGTTCTCTGCTTTGTCTTTCTGTACTATAGTGCCCATGCGAATGACTTTTCGCTGTGTCTGAACACTTGCCCTGTCCCAAGATATTCTGCCTTCTGTAGAAGTGTAGATAATCGTCTTCATGGCGGACGATCTGCATCCGTGTTACACTGTCTGAGGTCCCATCTCCCCTGTTGTTATTTATAATGGCGTCACTTGCAGGCGGTCCGGACTTATCGTATCACGACGACTACTTCTAATGACTAACATGGCATACAATTTTATATATATACCCAAATCCTTTCAATGACGACTAGCCACTGCTTTCTATAACGTGCAGTACAATCTTTTTGATCAGTGTCCCACTCCTAGACTAGTTGCCTTGCAGGTTTGCGACAGAGACCTGTCTGAACGGCTAGTTATCCCATTGCTGGACAATAGCTGGTACAAGAGCAGGGCGGAGTCCGCTCGCCGGTGGACCTGCAGGCTGTACTCTTTGGACCGCAGTTGATCATCTTACGCCAGAGCCCCGTTCGCGTTACCGGCAGTGAACCAATGTGGAGATGGGAGTAATTGTTGCACTGTCTTCAGTCATGTTCTGAAGTATTTAATTTCTCAATACTCATTTTATGAGTAAAATATCTTGTAGACGTAGAAGCCATCACTATGGGTTTTCCAAAGTGTTAACATTGGTTATCGCGATCCATAAAAAATTCTTTGGAATAGCACGATATCGGTACCCATAGCAGGTGCCCTGTTGCTATGTTTACTATACCTGTCAACCAACCGACCAATCAGCGCACGCTCCAGTTACTCTCATGTGATCAAGCCATACCCAACTTATCGTACTAGACGATCCCAATTGATGGGGAGGTGGGTGGGTACACATTGAGTGATGGCTTCTACGTCTACAAGATATTTTACTTATAAAAATGAGTATTAAGAAATACTTCAGTTTTAATTTCGAAAATATCAGCTTGTAGACTACGAGGCCATCACTATGGGAGACTAGAACTGATGGTTGGAATTGCATATCCCATGCATACGAATTGGTTGACATACTGTCTACAAGACACTATGTCGTACACGAGGCAGAAATAAAAGAAATGAATTCAATTTCTTCTTTTAATTCAGCGGGGACCCACCGCGTACTGCCCATTTACCAACAACTAACAATATTCAGTGGGGCTACACCACGATATGCCCATTGTTAATACACATACAGCTCGATGGCTCGAGGCCATCATACTAATGTTCACCCTCCCCTCTTTCGGAAAAGAAAGAGGAAAACGTGGAAACACAAAAAGTCACTAGTGCGGTTGCCAACCCGACACAGCATAGTGTACCATGTGCAAAACCGCTCTGTCCAAAACGAAGACCATGGTACACAAGTTCGTATAGGGCGGGCAAGATAACAGCCGCATGATAGCCAAAACCGCCAGACTACCAATGCACATCGGAGCTGTTCCCCACGCCGGACTTCTTTTTCCTGAACGATCTCTTCCCGCGAGAATACAGGGGAGTCCTGCAAGAGGGAGAACCATCATGAATCATCGATTGAGCAGCAACAAATGGTCCCAGACAATGCAAATTAGTTAATGTATCCGTCCTATACTCTTGCTTATAATGCTTAATAAACGTGTTTGGAGAGGCCCAACAGCCCACTCACAATAACTCACAAATTGAAACGCCATTAGCAACCCGTAACGAGTGCGCCACATGTCTAACCTGATGAGCTTTAATCGATAAACGCTTCTGGATTACATCCTCCGGCTCCTTAATTATATCATCATAAGCTAACAGAATAGTTTTCTTGATATAATTAGAAATAGACGCTTTCGATAAATCGACCGTTATACTCCGCATGAAAGATATAAACAGACGACGTTGTAACGTATTGCAATAAGTAGTCGAACGTTTCACGTACGCTCGTAAGAGGGAAGCAAAACATAGCGTCGAGGTATCGATGCCCGCATGTGACCGGAATCACAGTCTGCTCAAACGTCCCCATTCCCTTGGTAAGAAAATGTGTCTTAGCCAAAAAGGACGGTAGAGGCTTCAAAACCACCATCTGCCACGAGCCATTGACCTGAGCCACGGAGTTTTGCCAAGCATGTATTTCCCCGCGGCGCTTACCCAAAGCCAAGGCAACTAAGAACACGCACTTGAGGGTAAGTAGCTTGTCAGATATAACCGAACTGTGGAAGAGCGGCGACTTGAGGTACTTCATAACCAAGGACAAATCCCAAGACACCACTGTCTTATCCGCCATAGATCGCTCCACCCGAAAAGACTTAAGTAAATCTGACGACACCTCCGAAGATGACAGGTCATAGCCCGAGGACTTCTTCAACACAAAGGCAAGAGCCGAGCGGTAAGTCAGAATCGATCTCACCGAAACTCTTCTAGCTTCAAACAGATACAAAAAGAAGTCAGCGACTGCCACAGCTGTGGGGGCAACGGGATAAATTCCCCTATCCATACACCATGCCTCAAACAAACGCCTTGTTAGTGGAATCCTTGTGCACTCTTCCCATCCTCTAAATGACACGATGCGAAAACCCTTTCGATTTCAAGGAGGAAAACTTATGCACCAGAGTTTGAGACGAAACAACTGAGGATTTGGATGACAATACTCCCAGTGGGGTTGCCTCAGACTGCCACACTGCAGAGGAACGTGACGACTCAAGACGCACGGTAACAACATCAACAAAGGAAACTAAGACAGATCTGGAAGATCGAGAACCAACAAAAGTAGGCGCCGAGGCTTCTCGTGCCAAACCTTCACCAGAACTTTCATAATGAGAGACGACGGAGGGAAGGCAAATAGCACCTGCGCTGGCCAATGACACACCAACGCATCGATCGCTATAGCAGTCACATCCGGGCACGGAGACATGTACGCCGGAAGACGATGATTGAGACTATTGGCAAATAAATCGATCTGAGGTGACCCCCACGGAGATTGTTGGACAATCCAACAAAACTTGTACTCCGCCAAAGCACACTCCGTGTGAACAATCTGACCCGCCCTGAACGCTAAATCGGCAAGGACGTTGAGGCTGCCCGTAATGTGAGAGGGTTGAATGACAAAATGGGAATCCCGAACAAGCAGTAAAACCTCCTTGGTGAGACAAGACAACAAGGGTGAACGAGTGCCGTCCTGGCTGGACAAAAACGCAACCACAGTCTTTTTGTCTACAAGGAACTGAACCACGTGACCGCAGAGAAATGATCGAAGAGTCTGACAAGCTATCAAGACTGCCTTCATCTCCAAAACGTTGATGTGCAACCGTTGTTCTTGGCTTGACCAAGAACCTTTCCACACACCCCCTTGGAAGACCACACTCCACCCGGTGCAGGACGCATCCGTATGTACTTGCCTCGATGGAGCTGCCCGAGTAAACGACACACCTATCAAAAGATTGGGTTGAGACGACCACCAATCCAAATCACTGAGAGCTGTCAAAGACAACGTTACACGATGGCCGGGTAACCTGTCGTGACCCAAAGCCTTGGGAACTACACACTGAAACTCGCGAAAGTGACATCTGCCCTGCTCGACCGTCTTCACCGTTGCCACCAACAACCCAAGAAAGGATTCCAATTGTGCTACCCGAGGCCTGGACGAAGAGACCACCCTAGCAATGAGAGGCATAATCTTGCGAATTCTGTCCTGTGTGGGAAAAGCCCTGTCACACAGAAAGTCCAGCAACTCCCCGAGAAATATGATCTTCTGCGCTGGAATAAGTTTCGACCATTGTGGTTGACCAACAAACCCAGAGCAGTGCAGCGACTCAACAAGACCTCCACTTGTGTTGGAAGCAACTGCCTGTCCGTATTGACCAACAACCAATCGTCCAGATATTGGAACAACAGAAACCCTTCTTTGCGACTCCACCTTTTGACTACCGACATAACTTGAGTAAACACCAACGGAGCCATCAAAAGGCCGAACGGTAGGGCAAGAAACCAATAATTTTGTGCAGTGCAGTCACGTTCCGCTAGCGGCACACTTGAATCCTGTGGTTGTACGGGCAGGGCCCCATCACTGGATTGATAAGCTGCCGTCTTCACATGTAGTACCTTCGAAGGCAACAAACGCAACCAAGGACGTGGGCGAGTTTGCTGCATTGACTGCAGTTCTTCCATGCGTGCCTGTAAGACACGAGCGACGCAGGGAGCTGTAGACAACGCCATGAAATCCTCCCGCTGGTGAGGCTGCGCTTGAGCCGCAAACAAGAGGGCTGACCGACTGACGGGTTGTTGTAAGTTTACTAGGGATGCTGCAGAATTGTCGGCAATAAACTTCAGAATGTCTTTAAAAGGGAAATCCACTGCCGAAAAGTGCTTAGTGGAAGCCTCTTCCTACTCTTCCGGTGGAAACTCCATCCCTGGAGGCGTCGGAATACGTACTGGCCTGAAAGCCCTGAAGTCCTCTCACGGCGAGTGCTGATGCGCTGTGGATTGCGCAGTATGCGACACTGTAGATTGTGGCAGAGACAGAGGATGTGGTCGTGTTAACGGAACCGTGAGTGATGTCGTCGCAGCCACAGTGGGAGATTCCGAAACTGCCGGTTGCTCCTCTTCGCCCGACGATGAATTATCCTGTGCGGACTTTGACGAAGAATCATAAACTGCTCTCCTTCGCAAAGCACTGGGTTTACCAGTCAACGACTGAATTGGCGCAATGAGGGGGTGGAGGGGGATTCGACTGCCCATCTTTGGGCGAAGACGACTGAGTAGGCACTGTGGCCGGCGGAGCAGAGTTAAGGCGTAACGCCACTGAAACCGACTGGGAGGCCAAGCTGCGTAACATCTTCAACTCATCGTCGGAGGCATGACGCAACGTGTCCACATGCAGGTTAACACTTAATGCAAATTTCTTCAAGGGAGACAGTTCCTTTCTCCGAGGGGAGGACTCCCGCAACACATTTGTAACCGCCGTAGAGATCGCAGTGTTTAATTCTCTGGCGGCCGACGATGGTTGCGACGATGGCACATGAGGCACTACTGTCATGTCAGTCGCGATATCTGTGTGTAATGGAACATTCCCAAGAGATTGAATGGGGGCCTGCAGTGCAGAGGTTTCAGTCACTAAAACTGTTCCAGTGACAGCAGTAACATCAATTTGCCCCTGCTGCGGAATAAGTAACTGGTGCTCAGACTCCACCGATTGTAAAGCAGATAACGGAATAGTTTTAGGAATCAAGTTTCTGAGCTTGAAACACCTCCTGGGTATCCGTGTCCAACGCCATCGTGGGCGGCAAGTTGAGGGGAGAAAGGCCTTGCAGTGATGCCGACGACCTGTCACTCTTGGAGCGCCTACGACCCCTGTTCCGCACCCTCGCAAACTCCTGTTGCTGGAGAATAGAGGCGAACATGGAATCGTCCAAGTGTGGGCACTGATCACAGCGACTCTCCAGTGTACATGGCTGAAATGCCCCACGGCGAATGCAGGCCGGGCAGCGTGGATGTGGATCACCAGCACGCTTGATGTGAGCACACGACTCCGGCATCTGCAGCGACTCTACAAGCAGAACAGCAACATACAAGAAGTATTGCAACAAAAGGTGCAGAAATAGTATGCATTAATGATCAAAGAGAAGCAAGCAATCTTATAATCATTACACTGTTACGTTGTCCGTTTTTTTTAGCAAAAAAACTACCAGAGCTAATAGATAAACAAAGGTAGTATTTGCAAATCGTAACAATGCACACACACACACCAGAACAAGGGAGCGGAGAGTATTACGAACAGAACGGCAATTACATTGAGTCGCCGGAACTCCCATCTGTGCACTCCTGAAACCTGTGGCAATCCGACTCACCACGTCCTTTAGTGGGAAACACTCCGACTTGTGAGCATCACAAAACGGAGATATTCCGAACGGAAGATATTCCGATACGGTGGCACTCCGCCGCCGAGACGGAACCATTCCAAATAGTAACAGCTCCAAGGCAGCGACACTCTACGTCGGAACTTCTCCAAGTCGGAAGCATTCCAGTTGGAGGCACTTCGATGCGGAACTATTCCAGTCGGAGAAAATCCAAGCCGGTGGCATACCGAGTCGGAACTATTCCGAGTGGGAACGATTCCGAGGCGGTGGCACTCCAAGGCGGAGCCAATCCAAGTCTGAAGCGTTCCAAATTGGAGGCACTCCGACGCGGAAACATTCCTAGTCGGTGGCACTCCAAGTCGGAACAATTCCGAGCCGGTGGCGTTACGTGTCGGAAGCACTCCCAATCGGAAGGATTCCAGGCTCGTTGCACTCTGCTACGGAAACATTCCGAGTAGGTGGCACTCCAAAACGGTGGCCTTCCACCCTGGGATTTCGTACCACAGAGTTACTACGCGTATAGGGAACACAGACCCACGCTAACTCCACAGCACTCCAACAGCCAGGATAGTTCCAACAGACGTAGTGTCGAAGTGTCGTACCTGAAAAAGGTACGACGCCGCTATAGCTAACACATGATCGATTCCGCACCGAGACAAATGTGACTAGCAAACGACTACACGACTATTAATGTGATAAACACCTATTTGAAACAGAAAAAGGCGTGTAAAACCACAGCAAGAGTAAGTGTAAACAAGAAGTTGCCGCAGTCGGAGGTCAAGAGAAGAACAAACTTCCTGGAGCCATGACAACTGCGTGCCCAGCTCTCCTACAATGCCCTGGTGCTGGCAGAAGGAAAGGAGAATGGTAGAAAGTGGAAACTTTCCCGTTTGCACATCTCAAGCAATGCAAACTGTTTACTGATAATGAGGAAAAAAACGAGAAATGGACAACCGAGAAAATCGCCCGGAAACCATTCCACTGTCTATTACGCAAAACCCACACTACGTTCTGATGGCCGGGAAGCATTTTCCGACGAAAGCCAGTTTGACAAAACCCAGAACTATAACGTGTAAAAATCAGCAAAGTCAGCAAAAAACGCAAACGTACACAAAGCATGCCCAAACTTACAGTATACGCAGGAAATGTTATCCACAACAGTATGCATTTACCTTGAGTTTGGTCCGTCATTTTTACAAAATTCAAACGGAGAAAAAACTCCTGTCACTCGGATCGCGATAAGTTGGGAATGGCTTGATCACATGATAGGAACTGCAGCGTGTGCTGATTGGTCGGTTGGTTGACAGGGATGGTAAACATAGCAACAGGGCACCTGTTACGGGTACCCATGTGGTCCTATTCCAAAGAATTTTTTATGGATCGCGATAACCAATGTTAATACATTGGAAACCCCATAGTGATGGCTTCGTAGTCTACAAGCTAATATTTTCGAAATTAAAAACTATAATTTCACTCTTCGGCTTCAGTTTCCCCAACTTAGCACGGGTAGTATAATTAGCAAGCACCCACAAGGAAGAAGTTACAGTTCAGTTCCTCGTTCATACCAACTTACACCACAAATTAATTTATACAGTACAACATTAATAAACCGAACACTAGCGGTACTGGGCTGATTTGTCTGGTTTAACGAGGTGTCTGGTATATTAAAGGTCCTTCATTTTCCAGACTTCAACACAATATCATAACAATATTTTGGCTACACAAAGAACATATATCATTTTTTTTACAATTTGAAACATGATTATTTTTGGATGGGTGTAGGAAAGGTTCCCGCTGGATGAGAAAATCAAACCACTCTTTTTCTTTCATTTCTGCAACCACGAACATCCGGTCTCTAGATTTTCCCCATATTCGGAAAAAAATTTCTTTTGTAAAATCATACCTCCCTATGGAATTTAATTTATGTAAGAAAATATTTACGCATAAAAACGTAATTTCTTTTAATGGATTAATTCTGATAACTTTTATGTAAGTTTCGGCACATCAAATTTTAGTTATTTTTGTTAACCTGTAAATCTAGTTCTGCTTATGTCAAAGAGTTTAACTCTAAAATGACTTAAAATGATGTTTGAGATAGCCCCAGGATTGTCTGCTTAAAAGGTCTGTGGGATATACTTTATTTAATTTCATATTTTAAGCATGAGGTACTTGTTCAGAGGTTTAAGGTGCATAAATTCAAGAACTTAAGAAGAGTTAAGTATAGTCGAGACCTGGAGTGGTATTCTGTTCTGTCCTTATATTTAAGGAGGTCCTTATTCTTGAGATAAGATGGTTCATCCTTAATTTTTATTATTATTTTTAAAAGACTTCGTTAAGTTTGAGGATAGAGCAGAATAGTTTTATTATCCGTATTTTTTTAAATAAGGACATCCTTAAAACTAGAACCTCATTTCGCTGGCGATATGTAAACACTTGACAAAAATTAAAACGCAAAAATGCTTTCTTCAATGGGTTATTTCTTGAATAATATACTGCAAACAACACAGCTTGAATACGTCTTATAAGCCGAGTAGTGTTTGGTTGTTGTCGACTTAAAGTTTTATTGACTGATCAGGCATACGCCTTGTTATCTATTTACCCAGTGAGAGCTCGCCCAAAGCTGAGCAGCTATGTGTTCTGTTATGTGGGTTAAATGCTGCGCATTTACTTGCAAAAAACACACTCACTCTTTTCACATGGCGTTTTAACAAAGAAACGAACTCTAAGACGAAAATAAAAAGTGACATGCACATGTTCAGATCAAGCTTTTCATAAGTCCCAAGTTTCTTGGTCCTAGGGTCCATAGTGTCAGAGAAGGAGACACAAAAAATCGGAAAACTGTCAAGAAGAAAAAAGGACTAATGGCTGCTCGCACAAATTCATATAACCCTTACAAGCCAAAGGCTTGTCAAGTGTTAATAAGGACAGAGCAGAATATTACTCCTGCTTCAAAGTTTTCAAAGAAGAAGCAGGTCTCGACTATATTTAACTGTCAGGTAAATAGCTCAAGAATAAAAGCTTGTTTTTTTTTTGCTGTGCTTTGTTGCTGTTCGTTTGCTTTTACAGGATAGTCAGCTAGATGGTAATATATGGCACCGAAAACACCGTTCTGTGGTTTTATTGTGATATTTTGGATCATTCCTTGTTAGCTTATACAGAATACTTTATTATCGCCCATTAGGTACAAGTTCCAGGCTACTCGTACGAGTAGCTCCGAGTCAGCTGTGGCTAAAATAACTTCGTATATATCTCTGTCGGACCTCAGTAGCGGACTGCTTTTTGGAGCTAGTTCTAGACATCATATTGAGAAGGATGGTAGAATGGGAAATATAAGAGAAATCACACGGGAAAGCTGAAGCTAGCAGAAAATTAGAGACTGAAGCTATCAGAAAATAAGGATTTGGGAGTAAAAACTCATGAACACTTTCATATTTGGTTTAAAAAATAAAACAAGTTTTGAAAACTTCAACAACAGGCGACCACTGTACAGTTCAGTTGTGTCTGTCTCGAAGCCAGCAAAGCAAGAAATTGTTTTGCCACACGATGAAGCGTTTCCGCAACTCACCACAGTTGAGAAACCATCGCCGTGTGCGAAAAGTGGCAAGGAACTGTACAGCACTGTTGTTGTATCCAAGCCACAGCGCACAGAAGCTCCACCTTCTCTCGTGGTTGAAGCACGATCGCTGTGTACAAAAGGTCGCAAGGAACTGAGCAGTTCTGTTGTTGTATCCAAGCCACAGCTACAGGGAACAGTACCCTCAGCCTCTAGCGTGGTAGAGAAACCACTTACACCAACATCAACACACAGCCCTGCAAAGCCGCCATCTGGGCCATCTGATGTGGCGTCTATGCACACTATTGTTCAGTGTAACGCCACGAAAGCAATGCCCAAGCTGACAACACAGGAAGATGCACCTGGAACTGAAACCACGCCGCCAGTTCGTGAGATCAAAGGCCCCGGGAATCCGCTGAGTAACTTTTATCCATGTACAATCGAGTTCAACGGAAGAAGCTTTCACAGTACAGAGCATTTGTATCAGTTCCATAAAGCGTTGTACTTCCGCCTTTTTGATATAGCAGAGAAAATTTTTGATTGTCCAGCTGCATCCTCAGCAAAGCGTCTGAGTAGCCAATATGAATTTGAGCTGGAATAGGGAAAAAGTATATATTTCGTTTGAAATGGCAGAAATGTAGTGCGTTTAGGATAGCTATAGAGAAGAGTAAGGGTTGTGTTTTTTCGCACCCTGTACCCGATCTATTTTGGGGCAGTTTGCTTAGAAATAGTAGAAACATGTATTCAATTTTGCTAAGTGAAATGGAAACGGTTGTACACAAGGTAAAGGTAAAGGATTTAGCTACAATAGTGATGTACAGGTTTCACATGAAGGCGGTCAATAGTTTAAGCGTTCACGCCAAATGAGTACAGAACAAAATGTGGTCTTAGTAAGTAAATTCAAGGAAGTTGTTACTTCTGGTTTTCGGGAATGTATATCTTGGAGGAAAGACAATAGTCCTTGGTCGAAGATCTTGCAAGAGTTGGGGTGGTCATGTAAAGATCTCAATAAACAAAAGTTGTGGTCTGCATTTAAACGACTAGAGCGGTCTGGTGAACTGATTAAAACTGAAGACGGCTGTTATGTTTCAGAGGCAAGTGTGTGTAATGGGGTTGTAAACAATGAAAAGTTAGATACTTTAAAGACAAATGTAGGTAGTGCGATTGTAAACAATGAAATCTTGGCTAGCAGTTGTAATGTTGTAAAACCTGCTTCGTCAGATCTAGGTTCACTAGGGGACAGTCAGCTGTGCGACAGTGCTCATAACGTATGCGAATTTAAAACTATTTCTACCAAGCGGAAGTTGGCCTGTAAATCACCAACAAAAGACGCAACAAATAAAAAAAGTGCAGAAAATGGAACAGAAGACACCTGTTGAGATAGGAAACTTTGAAACCTCAACATCGACAAAAGATGTAAGTGCATCTAAAAGTTATCTTAACGTTTCACCCATCGATTTCGCAAACGAGGAAGCCATTCAAAGTACACCAGAACTAAAACCGGACGATGTAAGTAAAGAGCAATGTAAGTCTGCAAGTGGAAAGTTAGGTGTTGTTGTTGATGTTACAATGAAACCGAAACGTGTGCCTTGTGAAAACGTAAATAACTTGCTTGACAGGAGACCAAAATGCCGAAGACATAAAAAACAATTGTCTATTTGGGTAGTTGAGTCTATCGATAACGATTGTGTTAAACCTGCGCCAAAAGCATCAGCGCCGCAGTTCGTTTCCTGTTGCATTTGTAGGGGGGGGGGGGGGGGGTTCTCGGGAACCAATGATCCAATGTGAGTCTTGTGAAGAATGGTATCACTGGGAGTGTGTGAAAATCCCGAAAAATTTGTACATTCCAAAGAAGGCTTCAAAATCATCGTTTCATTGTGGAATTGGTAGTTGTAATGCTGGAAATGGGTATTTAAAAATTCGTGATCACATTGTTTTGGAATAAAGTACTGCAGAGCAAAAAATTCTTAAAAGCAAAACAGTTGAAATTCCCACAGTTACCAATAACTTTTGTGAACCCGATTTTTTGCCGTGAAGTCCAGAATCATCATTTACTGAAAGAGCGATTTTACCTGAACTGAAAAAGGAATCGCCCTCAAAATTGACACAAAATATCCGGAAATCTTTCGAAAATAAATATTCCTATTTTGAACCAAGCTACTAAGGCTAAGAGAATTCGGAGGAAAACACTTACATTGTTAGAACAACTGAATAATATTTGTGAAGGTGAAAAATTGGAAATTGTTGAAATAGATCCATTTATTGGAAAAGGTGTTCGAACCAAAGCCGATGTTGCGAAAGGGGAGGTTTTGCTCGAGGATAAAGGAGAAATTATTCCTTTAGAATTTGCCAATACCTTAGAAAACCCAACTCGAGTAATGTTTTTGAAAGATTGTGCTGTTGATGCCACTGATACCGAATGTTTTGGAAAGTATATTAATCATGGTCGTGGGGAGAAACAGGGTGAAAATGTTATATTAAAACTGTTACGGTATGAAGGTGTACTAAGGGTTGCAATGATAGCCGCCAAAAACATTTCGTCAAATACTGAATTGAAATATGATTATGGTGACAGAAGACTTGAAGTACTGAAGCAGAATACCTGGCTGTACAGAAATCCCCCCCCCCCCAACCAAAAGAAGGTAAGAAACAAGAAAATCCCGCATTAAGTCAAAATATTGCAAAGAATGATAACATTGATATAAATGAGGGAATTCCCATAGAAACATGTCACGAAAGTTGTCCCGAAAGCAATTGTTGTCCAGAAACCAATCCTATAGATACTATTTGTCCCGAAAATAATTTTTCACCCGAAACAAATTCTATAGACACTTTGTTCTCCCAAATCGAAAGCTATAGAAAGTGTTTATTGTCCCGAAACCGATTTTTCTCCCGAGGGAAATCCTATAGAAATTGTTTATTGTCCCGAAACCAATAATTATCCCGAAAAAATTATGCAACCGAATAGCGAAGCAAATTCTGAGTTAATTGCAACAAGTCAGTCTGATATTAACTTCCCAGGGAGCGAATCACTTTCCCCCGAAGCACCTGAGTCAGAATCTGATTTGTTTATTGATGCGAAAACGGAAAGAGTTTTAGCTCCTTTTACAAAGCATGTTGTTGAAGAAATTCTGGGTACGACAATACCCGATGAATTTGTTTTAGGTAATGTAGAGCCCTCAAAATATGAATTTCCTATAGAACATAAAAAATGGACCTCAATTTACAATCAGCGAAAGGGCCACTCTTTACCCCGGAATGAATGGCAACATCTTTTTATAAAAGGTTTAAAAGTACATAATAAAAAATGTGTCTTTAAGTTTCTCTTTCATAAGTTATCAATAGCTAATCAGCGAAAAACCTGCGCTCCAATTTTTAATGCCCGAGCCGTTTGTAGTTTTAAGGACTGTGCTGTGGTCGTTACTTTAAAAATGTTCGATCATCAAGTGATACAAGTTGAGTATAAGAATAGCAATATAAAACACCATATTACTGAAAATCGTGCGCGACCGATAGTTGGATCTGAAAGGAGACAACTACAAGAACTATTTTCGGCCGGAAAAAACCGATGAAACATTTTAATGAAAAAATTAATGAAAAGACTGGATCTGGAAATAGGGATGGTATTGGTGGCTCCTTAAATACTTTTCAAAAAATTTATAGTGAAAGCAGACAGAAACACAGACTTTTACCTGATACCTTTCAAAGTCTAGCTGAAAAAAGAATTAGACTCAAAGATGGCAAGCAACAAACCTGTTCAAGGTTTTGTCCACGGAATAAGTTTATTCCCCCGATACGTTTTTCTTTGGTCTTATTCCAGCATGGTGATATGGCATGAGCTATGCAAAAGAGACGCCTCCTTTATGGATGCAACAGTCAGCGTTGTTAGAAAAAGTGAAGATGGAAAAAGTCTTTTGTATTATGAAATATCTTTTAGGAATCCGATTCGAAACAAGAGCTCAATCCCAATTGCTGTAATGGTAAGTGATTCGCGGTCTTGGTCAGCCATAGGACATTTCTTAACTGCATTCAGGAGAGCGGAGCAAAAAGACTTTGGCTATAATAAATTATCTCTTCCGATTCAAATTAATATAGATTGGGCTATGGCAAGCATCAAAGCAATATTGCTTAGTTTAAATAAAGAAGATCTTTTCGGTTACGTTAACAGAGCATGGGAAATTGTGACCGAAAAAGCCAAGGAAGAGGATTTTCAAAAAACTGTCATTCGGGTTTGCCTAAGCCACTTCATGCATCGTATCGCAAAAAAAAAATGTATGGAAGTTTACGGTAAGAAAAAAAATTCTCAATTTGGAATGCGAGTTGTTGCTTTATTAGCAAATTGCAAAACTTTAGCTGGAGCAACAGAAATGGTGTTTGATGCAGGTATAGTTACTTGCAGTAAGTATGCAACTGCGACTTGTCACGAAGCAAGTGCACGCTTAGTTAATAAAATGAAGTTATGGATGAGTTAGATAAATACAGTACCGACGATTGCGCTTCACCAACAAAACTAGCTTTTGGTTTTTACGATGAAGTTGAAGCAATGTCAAGATTGCCTAATTCTAAGTTTGATATTTGGGCTAAATCGATTATGGCACCTGTATAAAAAACAGTGCAAGGAAATGAGCTTGGTAAAAGTGTTCAGAACGTTTCGCTAAATAATAGGTATAAGCCCGAATTTATGGCAATTTTGGCCAAACAATATTTAACCTGCATTCCAATATGGGGCGATTTACTTCTTGGGGATTTAAAAAGGCATTCTGATAACTATTTGGAAATGTCTCTTCCCTTAGACTCCGTACCTTATAATGATATATACCGTTCCGCACATGCACCTTCAAAATTAACATCGATAGCTGAAGCTCGATTTAATGTAGTAAAGCGTGTCGATTTAAACGGGCAGTCGCAGTTGCGTTTGGATGACTTTGTCGGTACGATGTGTGAAAGCTGGCAGGCGATACATAAAACCGTGGGTGAGGCAGCTTTGAAAACAGACAAATTACGCTCTGAAACAGTTAAAAAAGATACAGCTTCTAAGCCCAGATTAGAGTTAAAAGAAGAGTGGGATAAACGTAAACCAGAACCTACGCAGTTAAAAAAAGTAAAGGTAAATTTCAACAGCCGCCAAAACATCCTTTTCCTGTTTTTGAAGCATAAAAAAAGCCAGCCATGATTAAAGTCAAGTTGAATGAGTGTTTGCAAAACCAAAAGCAAAAAGTAAGTTCCAACCGTGCTACACAAAAAATAGATCTCATTCCAAATCATGAAAAACAAAAACCGGAAAATTCGAAAACGAATTCCTCTAGAAAACCAACTTTTGAAGAGTCAATTCTAGACACATTTTGTAAAATTCCGAATTTGCAAAATAATTGTCGGTTTAATGCCATAACGCAAGCTTTGATACAAACTGATATGGTAACTAGTATTTTTTGTAAGATAAACTATCGAAGTCTGTCCCGACCAATGAGAAATTTGTTAAAAATTTGTTTGTTTTTTTTTTCTTAAAACTAATAATAGAGCTATTTTGGCAGATAATTTGAACTCTTTGCATGCCGTTCCAAATCGTGGGAGACTTCACCCGAGATTTTTACCGATGGCTCTCAAAATGACCCTCTCGAATTTTATTTTCGTGTTATTGGATCTTTGATAAGGGAAATAGGTTATTTCACCTCTGCTGAAAGGTCCATGACGTGTGATAGTTGTGGTAATACAACAGTTACAGAAGTTCCTGAACATTGCATCGAATTGGCACCAGTGGGAAATAATTCGTCTATACAAAGTCTTCTTGATTTTCACTGTGGTGACGAAAAAGGTACTGCAATGTGTCAGTTTTGTAAAAGCCCATCAAATGTCACGTTTAAAACCAAATTCACCAAAATCCAAAATACTATCTTGATAACAGTAAGAAGAATTATTCAGGAAAATGGCAAACCAGTTTAAGACTCGAGGCCAATTGCGATTGAAGAGTATATAAATTTCAATGAAAAACATGGGTATGAAAATACTACTTACGGCTGAAATCTCTTGTTTTGCATTCTGGGTGCACAAATAGCGGGCATTATACGGCCGCTGTTATAACCAGAGCTGCTGGTGAAGTTTCCATTTCCTATCTGAATGATCTAGACGAGCCGTACTGTGAATTGCTAAACGGAAATTTTGATATTTCGTTACAAAAAGAAGCATATCTTTTAATTTACGAAAAATGTGATCACATTCTTTCCATCCCAACTTACGTCATTCCTGTTCTGCAAGCTTTTTTCAAATAGTAAATCAGTTGCTCAATTAAAGATGCAGTATAATGTAGATTTCATTGAAAATGTCGATGTAGAAATAGTGAATATACGCCAAATAGAAATTGAAAAGGGTCTTAAAGCTTCGAAAACAAAGCACGATTTTGAAATTTTGTCTCAAAAAGTTCATTCGAGCTTGTTTGCAAAATTTGGTAGCTCATTGTTCATTGATCTTTTTAGCTATATGCCCAGTCTATTTGAATTTTTGGCTGAGGTAGAGAGCCCAGCCTGATAGACCTCAAAACACACTTTTTGGTATGCATTCTTTGAACGGTTTGGCGTGCTGTTGTGAAAGGACCTTTGAATGCGGAAAGGTAATACAAAGCCTGAAAGTCACGGTTCTTACGCAAAATTCTATTAAAGACGCCATCGAACGTGAATTAGCTTTAACTAGGCTCTGTTTAAGGTGCGATGATTGCAAAAAGCAGATGGGTATAAATTACCCTTATATTAGAGTGATACAAAACAGTCTTTTGATTAATGTCACTGGGAAGTTAACTTTGGGATCCATCAACAACATTTTTGATATTAGTAAATTGATAGAGGACAGCTATCCTCAAACCACTGATATTTTTGAAGTTGGTTCCGTTTTGTTTCAGTCTGATATATTTTCTCAGGCTGTAGTCAAGAGGTCACGCGACTCATCAGCAGAGGGTTTTTTATGAAGAAATTGATCTCTCAGGTAGCAAAAAGCATGTAACTCGTGAAGTTCTTGATAATTACATCAGTGATTGTCACTCCACCATTGTAATCCTAGATAGATTTAGCTGCTCGGTCAGGAACAAGATTAGCAAATCGTGTTTTCAAAATATAAATTCTCTTCCATCTACCCCGCTCAAAATGTTTAACAATAATTTCGGTGGATTTTGTTGTAAAATTCGCGGTTATCAGGTGCATGAAGGAATTTTGAGGGATATTCTAAACTTCAAGAAGTTGTTCTCGTCTGATTCTCTTAGTATATACTTTGAATTATTGTCAAATTCCTCTCCGTAGAAAGCCATAGCGGCTCGTGCTGGATGGTTCAATCAAGTATTCTTTGTTAAATGTTATCCGAGTCAACCACAATTCTACAAATTTCAATCGTTTTCTCCAAAATCCCTCTTTGACTTTAGAACTATATATTTTCCAGTTAACATCAACAACATGAATTGGATCCTTCTTGTGGTGCACGTTAAAGAGAAAGTTATAACTGTGTGTGATTCGGCAGGCTCGCGAGTTGATAATATTCTTAGTTGTTTGATCCAATATATGTGTCAAGCAAGCCTCATTCAAATTGCCAAGCCCGAAAATTCAAAAATGTGGAAAGTTAGGTACTTTAGTGAGAGACAGGATTTTCTCCCACAGACACACACTATAAGCTGTGGCCCTTTTATTTGTTTTATGGCAAAATGCTTAGCCCATGACATGAAATTAAATTTTGTTCCCCATCTGGCAAGACTGGCAAGACAGACTATAGCGTTTGAAATATTTAGTGGTAAGATATATAACGACAAGTTATTTATATTTTAAATACTTTCTGAGTTTACCATAGAACCATAGAGCCAGAATAGGATATACATATATCACCAACGAACATCTTTTAAGAGGCGAGCCGGCACCAGACTGTGTCGTGTGTCAGGAACCTTACACCGTTAAACATATCTTAATAGACTGTACCGATTTCCACGACGCCCGCTCACGTCATTTTAGAGCTGACTCCTTGACGCAGCTCTTTGATGAAGTAGAACCCAGCAAGTTTATACAATTTTTAAAAGAAATCAACCTGTATCAGTATTTCTAGTTGTTTTTTTTTACTTTATGATTTTAGAATATACATGGTTTTAGCTTAACTTGATTTTAACTTGTAGCATTCTCTTCTAGTCACTGATTACTGACATGTTCTGACACAATGTAACCCGGTAAGGGTCGGTCGTGTCGTTAAACAAATCATTTAACTAACTAACTTTCTGAGTTCTTCAGTAAAATTCGCGTTATTTATTTTTTACTATATTCTGATTGCTGTTGATGAATTTTTGCTTAGATGTTTAACAAAACTATTTTTTGAAACTTTAGTATTGGTTTCTTTTCACCAATCTATGGCCAATAAAATAAACACGCATAGGTATTCTTCTTTATTTCCTTACAATTTTATATTTATTATAGCCATCACACAGACTTTTCAAATTACAAAATGTTAATATATTCACAATTGTTCATTTAAATAATTTCGTCAGTCTATCAACTATAAAATAATTACATACGGTAAACCTTTTTTCGATTTTCATTATAAAATTTAGAAACGCGGTGTTTAGATTTGCAAATTAAGACTTCACGAACTATTTACAAAAGCCTTATTTTCTGATAGGCCTTATTTTCTGATAGCTATTTTATGATAGCTTCAGCTTAGTAATCACACGTTGGGTGTTTCGAATAAAATGCGAAAGAATTTTAAAATTTCGACTGCGAGGTAACCGGGTAAAAAATGAAAGAAATGATAGAAAAGTATGGAAGAAATATAGCAAAAACAGCTTATACTCGGAATATAAAAGAAATTGAAACTTGAAACTATTTGTTAAAGCCTTTAATAAATTTTTGAAATAGCATACGGGTTGTTAAAAACCCAACTGCTCTTTGGTGCAAGAGAAATTTTACATTTAGACGAAATCTCTATCATTTCTTTCATTTTTTACCGGGTATTTTCATTCGACACGCAGAATTTTTGCGCATTTTCATTGGGAACGCCTAAAGTGTGATTAGGCTTATAACGCAGACAGGCTGAAACTAGCTCCGAGTCAGCTCTAACTTGTATAACATCGTGTATCTCTCTGTCGGAGCTACGAAGCCTTCCATTGTTTCACTAATAGGGGTCAACTTCATATGTTCTGAGGCACGAATCCTGCATACGAGTCCCTATTATTCAAACATTTACAGAAAGTAAATGCCCAACATACCCTTTTTGTAAAACAGCACCATTTTTCAGTGAGCTGTATATCTTTTATTCATAAAAGTGCAGAAGTTAGCTTCCGCACCCACCTGACAAATGTTTGTTTACATTCCGACCTTTAAATGTCACGTGACCAAAGTCAGGTGACCAAAAATTTAAATAAAGGGATTATATTTTGTTTGTAAAATATATACTAAAATAGTTGATAGATGCAGTATTACGTATAAATTTCTTTTGTACGCCCACAATATTTGACTTTTTATTTTTACGTTCTTTTTGAAACATCAATTCAAAAGGTGTTTGATTGATAATTGCAAAAATCATTGTTACTCTTTTACGTAATAAAGTATGCTCCCTGTATACAAACAAATGTCAATTATTGCGGGAGATATGTGGCTATTTCCGTATTATTTTCTGTTAAAGAAAGTGTAACACAGAAGTTGCATATCATTACCGTTGTACTTCGAGGGCCTTTAGCAAATGCCAATAAAGACTTATGGATCGTTCAGTCTCGCACAAAGTAGCCACAGGGTTGCCTCAAAGCGAGCGCAGTTGACTTGCTTATCGTTATGTAGTGAGGCTTTGAAGTGGTGCGCGGAAACTTTGTAGCGTCCCGCTTCTTGGAGCTAGGCTGAAACCTACTGTTACTTGTTTAACTTCGAGTACTGAATATCCTTAGAACCACATATTAGTATTTGGGGAAACGTGTCTCAGAATATTGTAACAAAACTGAAAGTCTCATTTGTTCTGTGAGAGAAAAATTAACAAAACCATAGGTTTGATCATTTTTTTTTTTTTTGACGTCGCCATGTTGGTTCTGCTACATCGTTTGTATCGTTATTGGTTCACGTGCAGACCGGCAGGGTTTGCACATAAGACCTTCGCATTTCGCCATGGCGAAGGTGAAATCCATTTGGCGGAGGTGAACAGATCCACCTTCGCCAATTTGGCGAAGGTGGATTTTAGGCAAAAATGATTATAATAAAATCAAAATATGTTTGTTTTTGATTTAAGTGAACGTGATATGAAATGCACAACTATCCTATTGACAAACGCAAAAAGTGACGACACTCGTTCAACTTGTTCATTTTTTACACACCATAATTGTACGCATATCAATTTATACTTAATAACAGATTACCATGTTTGCAATAAACAAATTAAGTTACAGTTTTAGTGAAAGGGTTAATTTGGCGAAAGTGAATTCGATTTGGCGAAGGTGAGCTGAACGTCCTTCGCCAAAGTGGCGAAGGTAAAAAAAATCCTTATGTGCATCCCTGCAGACCGAAATTTTATTTCCTATACTTGTGTATTGTTTACCTTAGAAATACAAGCTATGTTTATCTGTCTTTCAATGTCTATATACTAGAAGGAGGGAAACAGGAAATTGAATAGAACATCAAAGTGGAACGGAGGGATATAGTTTTGAACTTTTCGGTCTCTCTGTCTGTCTGTCCGTCTGTCATGCTTCAGTCTCACGCGCCTACAGGCCACATTAATAGATGGATTTGTTTCAAATTTTGTGCACGGCTTCACTGGACCCTTCCGCAGTGCATTATCCAAGAATTTCCCGGATCGGCAAAAAAATTGACAAAATGGCGGACATTTGAAAATCGGCACTGCACTTAGCGTATATACGGCACTCTCACGCGCCTACAGGCTACATTGATGGATGGATTCGTTTCAAATTTTGTATACGGCTTCTCTGGACCCTTCCGCAGTGCAGTGACGAAGAATTTTTTGGATGAGCAAAAAATTGACAAAATGGCGGACTTTTGAAAATCGGCATTGGACTTAGCGTATACGGCAGCTTACGGCCTACAGGCTGCATTGATAGATGGATTCGTTTCAAATTTTATATACGCCTTATCTGGACCCTTCCGCAGTGCAGTAACCAGAATTTTTAGGATCGGAAAAAAGTTGACAAAATGGCGGACTTTGGAAAATTGGCACTGGACTTAGCGTATATACGGCAGTCTCACGCGTGCTTGTAGTCATCCGGAAAATTAATCTGTCTAGCAGCCGCTGGTTCTTTGGGTAGAGCTCCTGGCTTGTACCTCCGAATCATCCTGTGCATGCCACAGGTACTGGGTAGATCGGCGCGAACATCGGGATCGGCGGCCAATAGCGCCTGGCTTAGAATGGTTGCCGTCTTCTCGCGGCTGGACTTTGACCTTTCTCCAAAGCCGTGCCGGAACCTCAGGGTCTTTATGTTGACAGGATCGTTGGTGTGGGGCGTTGTCTTTTTCACTTCATTGCTACATCAGTAGTAGCAGATGCTTTGCAGTCGTTCATTTTTCTGTGCGAACATTCCCATCTAATGGTGGTCGCTTTTTGGTTTTTCCCATTGTAGGTGAATCCTTCAAAGCAGAATCTAGCACCTCCCTTCAGATTTTTCAGTATTTTCATATTTCATAAATGAATAATTATTTAGGACTGTAAACAGGACCTTACATACTTAGGAGAGGTTGGGGTGACATCCGGAGTAGACGCAGATTAAGTGCAAGAATCCACACCCTCGTGCTTTAGCAATTTAGACACTCTCTGCCATAGATGGGTTTCCTTTTGATATCCCTCAGAGCAGAATTCAGTTGAGATAAGGCACACGTCGTAAATGTTAAGAGGCAAGAGAACAGATAAGATTCAGTTCAAAATATGTTTTGTCCAGTTTTGTACTGGAAGAAAGTATTTCTTCCGCACAGTTAATACCAGGTTTTTTCCGGGTTTTTTTTTCCATCTTGGAAGAAACTTGCGAACGCGGGAATCCATTTATTGGTTACAATAAAATGTTGAATTCCGACTCGACTAAATAATCCAGATGCAAATTTTGGCCACCCTTTCGACGCAAATGAGTCCTTATTTTGAAAAAAGAAACTGGTTTTCAACCACGGAAGACGATCTTTTTGATTCGCCAGTTTAGATCTGTTGTAACCATTAACCGTTAATCCTCCACCGCCCCCTCGTGTACCAGTTAAATACACTCATACGCTCAATGGGGCTCGACAATAAAAATCTCTATTGATGGGCCCATCATCAGTCCATTTTATTCTTAAACGCTTGTACATTGTTTGTAACACTTTTGAGTGCTTTTGGTTCATCTGCACTAAGAAAATGATAAGTCCAGGTCCAAGTATACCACAATGCTCATGGAAGTGACGAATTGTGTCATTGTTCGCGGTTTGCCAAATGTGGCGCTTTGGTGGCCCAGTCAGCTGTACATAGTGGCAATATCTATGCTGCAGGTGTGCAACTTCTTGTTTTTTTTTAATTGAAATTTGTGAAAAATGGATAGATTTTGCAGCGAGACTTGAGAGTTTTGTCTGCAGAAGTGCTTAGATACTGTAAGGCCCAGTCTTTTTAGACTTCACGCAAGAAATATATGTTGCAGATTTGCAGACTTGTATTATTTGCGAAATAGGCAAAAATTGTTTTGTTTTTGTTTTCGCGTTTGTCTTCATTTTCATGATCAGAACGCAAAGCAAAAAAAAAAAAAAAAAAAAAAAAAAACGGGGGTGACGGTTAGCTCAGTTGGTTAGAGCGTTGGTCTGGTAATCCCGAGGTTCCGAGTTCGATTCCAGCTGCAGGTGGTAAGCAGGGGACTGAGTTTCCCTCCAATTGCCATAGCTAAGCGAATGTGGTGGGTTAAATCAACTATCACGGAATTCAAAATTAACATCCACTGAGGCTTTCGACCATTCTTAAAAAAAGAGTGATCAAGAAATGCAACGCGTAAAGGGCGCAGCAACATTGCACAAGCCCTCGCATGTGCAGGCAGCCACATTGTGCATTACATAAATGATCTGTGCTTTATTTGCATAAGTCAGATACGCCGAACATGGTCAAATGCTTGTGTTGGTTTTATAAAAACGACGCGTGGATGAAAAATCAGCTTCAGTTACGCACAGTTCTTGGTGAGGGTCTGGCGGGGTTGGGGGAAGGGATGTCATTTCATAGAGTAAGTAGCAGAGGGATTTTTTTCTGGAAAGGTTTCGAACTGGCAAAAAAGTTTCTTAGATAAAAGAAAGAAATCACACTGAAAAGTTTTTAACATTCCATTCGTAGCGAAAAGATGATTTTAAAAATATTTTTAGGTCAAGTGTTCAGTATTTTGCCTTTGAGAAAAAGGTTCTCGTTCCACTGTGATGTCGTTGGTAGAACAAACAGAAGCTAGAATTTGGAGCTCAGAACGATATTAATGTTGAAGATATGTAAAATATTAAGCAATAAAATTAAAAAATTTTCACCAATTGTGCGCCGTATTTTGGTAGAATCGTAGTGCCAGTCCGTGTCTTGTTGCTCTGACGGCACCTGGTACCGTCACTTGACAGTCTTGTTCATTACGTCACTTCACAGGTTTTGCAGACCATATTTGAAGTTTTGCCACACACACATAAGCATACATATGACCATACAACATTAATTTATGTTAGTGGTTCAGAATTGAAAAAAAAACTTCTTTCTTTTCTTGTTTTTCTTTTCTTCTCTTCTGTTCCCTGAAGTGGGGATTAGTATTTTTGTTATCGGCACGGCAAAAGAGAAACACAAACAACGCTGTCCCAGAAATCCAGTCCGATTACTTTTCATAGCAGCGTTGCCCATGAAGCCTTCTAACAAATCTAAATTTGTCAAAATTGGTCGGTTTCTCCTTTCACCTTTGCATTGTTTTCGCTTTTACGGCTGGGCACAATGTCCTCATTTTAAATAGTAGAAAAGAATACTGTAGAAGAAGAAAATTTCGCTACTCGCCGGCCTGGCGCATTTTCGTGAGAATTTATTTTCATGAATGGACATGATTGGCGAAAATAGCGAAAGTAAATTCGTCGCGAAAATTCTTCTTGTACAGTACAATATTTGTTAAAGACCCAGTCCCTTCTTCACAGGCACGGGGTCCTTTTCTCGCCTTGCAAACAGACGCGCCAGACAGCATGGGCGTGACGGACCTGTGGAAGATCTTGGATAAAAACAATATCGGTCTTGACATCGATACCTTGAGCTCATTAAGGGACAAGAAAGTGGCCATCGATCTCAGCGGATGGATACTACAGAGCAGTCAAGTGCAGTGCGGCCAGTCCACGATAAGCAATCTTCCGTTAAGGTAGGCTTAAAGCTGTTTGGCAGATTCAAGGTGATAGTTATTTTGTGTTAGAGTTGTAAGTGCTTTCGTGAAAAAGAAAGAATCTCGAAGTTTAGAAGCTACCAGAGGAGTGAAAGCAGGCTCTTGATTTTGCTCTAATTTTCTGACAGCAATGAAATCCGATGACCGGGCGTTAATGATGACGGAGCTGTGTGAACGGATGATTGGCCAAATGGTGTTGTGACTGTCTTTTAGGAACTTGTTCTGGCGCGTTTATCACCTGGTGAAGAATCAAGCGACGCCTGTGTTCGTCATAGAAGGGCAGCCTCCCGAACTAAAGAGAATCGAACTCAATAAGCGCATGCAAAACCGGGCCAAATCTGCTGAGAGAAAGAGGAATGGATTGGCGGGAGAGTCCTGTACACCAGGGACGAATGGGGAGGAGCAGGCAAATAAACGTCCGGCCGGAGTAAAAAGCAGGTTCAAGAAATTAACCAAAGAGGTTAGTTATTTGGAGCAGAGCATATTTCATATACCTTCTTCTTTGAAAGGTTCAAATTTGGGTGTTAGTTTGATCATTTTCATTATGTTTTATTATTTTAGTATGTTTTTTTTGGTTGTCATAATTAGTCCTGCCAATGTTGGCATAAAGGTCGGCATGTGTTGATATGAAGATCGGCATGTGTTGATATGAAGATCGGTATGTGTTGGTATGAAGGTCGGCATGTGTTGATATTTCTGGTATTTCCTTGTTTTAATAATGCGATTTAGTGCGGTGTTGTTTCTCGGGAATGAGGCACTTACTACCAAATGCATATAGTACAAAAACCGAAACGAGCGTAAAAACCTTCACTGAGACCGTGATTGTGTTAACAGTGTTGCGAGTTGTTGGATCTGATGGGCGTGAGTTACATTCAAGCACAAGGCGAGGCAGAGGCAACCTGTGCCTGGCTCAGTCAACACCAGGTTTGCTCATATATATATATATATATATATATATATATATATATATATATATATATATATATATATATATATATATATATATATATATATGTATATATAGTTTTCACTCCAAACCATCACATAGTATCAGTCAAATGTATTTCGAAGTCTTCTAACAACTGATTTCACGTGTATTTTATGGTACCGCCTGTACTGTGTACATTTATGGTAATATCTTCCAAAAGAGTGTTACCGTGTAACCTGAAATGCGGTATCAGTGTGCTGTGTTTTACCTACAATAATGCCAAATGTTGTGGCTGTGCCGGTTGCTATTGCAGTTTGTGGACAGCGTTGTCACGGACGACAGCGGGCGGGGGAGGGAGTGGTGGGGGTGGGGGTGGGAGAGGAGTTGGGCGATTACGTCGGTTACGTCTGAACGCCATATGTTGTGACTCTGCCCGCTGTTATTACAGCTCGTGGACGGCGTTATCACGGACGACAGCGACGCTTTCTTGTTTGGCGCCCAGATTGTCTATCGTCACTTCACTTGTATGGACAATAAGGTACTTCCTTTTGATTTGATGTTTCTTTTCTTTTTTTTCGGTTTGTGCTCGCATTTTTTATGATTTTTTTTTTTTTTTTGGATAGGTTGGGGCTCGCGGGGCCCGAAATTTCCCAGACAAAAAGCCCTTTCGGACCCTTTACCCTCGGTTAGCAGTATATCCTGCCCCGCTACACTACCCCCCCCCCCCCCAACACACACACACCCACACATCTGGCTATCCACAGTCATTTTTCTCCGGTATGATATTCGTTTTAGTTTTCATTTAAAGTTAGCAGCTGTTCAACGTTTTTAACGTTTGGTTTTGTAAGTGTTTGTTTTGGCAGAGTATGTGTGCATTACTCTGTGTTACGCGGTGTCGTTGGTCTCTACAGCCGAGCTTCACGTCGTACAGCATGGCGGATGTGAAGAGAGTACTGGGGACAGAGCGGGCGGACCTAGTGGCTATGGCGCTGCTGCTGGGCTGTGATTACGGTGCCGTGGGCGCACGGGGCATCGGCGCCGAGAAGGTCCTTAAGCTGCTGGCGGAAATACGCGATAGAGATGAGCCACTGAACCTCTTGCAAAGGTACACGCCGCCCGTCCTTAAAGTCCCACCACCTCCCTCATAGCCCCCCCCCCCCCCACATGCACTCACACCCTGCCCATCCTCTCCTCTCCCCCCTCCCCCACACACGCACTCACACCCTGTCGGTTCTCCCCCTCCCCCACACGCACCGTGCCTGTCCTTAATCCACCAACACCCCCCCCCCCCTCCCGACAAGCACTTACACCCCGCTCGTCCTCCTCCCACCCCCCCCCCCCCCCACATACACACACGCACTCACACCATGCCTGTCCTCACTTTGCACACACTCACTCACACCCCGACCGTCCTCACCCCCCTCCCCCACATACACACACGCACTGCACGCCCTGCATTCTCACACCTGTTCCCTACACACTCACAACTGCCCGTCCTCACTACACCCCACCTCCACCCTTCTTTTTCTAACACACATTTCAACACTCATTGCTGTTTCGGATTATTCACTTATTACATTTGGATTTGAAGAAGTCGCAGTAAAAGCATTACAAATTAATCAAATAGCGATATAATGCGAAGGTTCGGAGGGTGCAGTAGTTCGTCGTCAGTATGTACCACTCGGGACAGGAAACATAGCACGAATTATCCGGAAGAATTCTGGACTAACGCAGTGATCCAGAGACCAAATGGTTCGAATTAAGCATTGAATCGAATTAAACGAGGACAAATAATGAGTGGCTACTGTTATAAATATAACAATAATAACAAAAAAATTGAAAAATTATTGTAACTGAAGGAAGCTTGCAATTACATAACATCACGACATTTTTTTCAGATTTGATGATTGGAAAATGAAAGCGTCAGATTATGACGAGTTGGAATCGTATAAGAGCTGCAAGAAGCCAAGACACTGCGTCGTGTGCAAACACTCGGGTAACTCCGATAGTTTCTCCATCCAAACACAAGGAATTGGATTTGAAATTTTGCCTTATTCGAAAGTTTTCTGATAATATAATATACGTAAAATTTAAATTTTTGCTTTGCATTTTATTCCCTGTCAGTGCAAAAATGTGAGTCTTTAAGATTTTTTTTAAGCCTTGTTTTATAAACCACGACGCAGGAACGAAGGCGACACACAGGCAGGACGGCTGTGAGAGATGCTACACGGAGGCGGACTGCCGCCCCGTCGATCCGTCCGTCACGGCGGCGCACGTCTGCACGTGTGACTACCACCTGAACCTGATGAGATACGCGCAGGCGCAGCAGGAGGTCAAGGTCAGGAGGGAGGTGCTCAGCGAGCCGACCTTCCCCAAGCGCGAGGTGTGTTGTCTCTGTCAACGCACGTGTTTTCGTAACGTCTTTCTGACGTACGAGTTTTTAAATTAACACCGATCATACATGGGAATCTTCCGGCTTTTCAGGCTTTTTTCCGAAATGGACCACTTCTTTCGACCACGTTCCCATGTATGGTAAAATTTTCCAGCTTTTTTTCCGACCCCATTCCCATGTATGACCGATAGAATGTGATAAAAATGTCTTATGTGTTGATTTGAAGTGGAGGGAATGTAATATTGCACATATCGAAAAAAAAATTAGTGGGAGAGGGGAAGGGATTCGTTGGCAGCCTTTTGTCGGGAGAGCCAGAAATGTCTGAAAATATTCCCCTGTCCTCAAGCATTCAACTCTTACTCTCGCTTCTTTTCGTCTTTTTCGCCCTTAACCAAGTAGTGATAAAATGTTGAGTTTAAGATCAGTCCCTCATGTTGACGTCGCTAAACGGCAACCTCGCGTTATGGAAATGAAACGTGTGCAAATTATGGTGTGTAAAAACATGAGGTATATTGTTGTCACATACCCTGACGGGCTGAGGCTATATCTGGTGATTTTGTTATTGCGGAAGAACCAGTTTCAGTGCGAGTGCTTCTCACTGTGAAACGCCCCCACCCCGCCCCCACCACCTCCTCCCCCTCACCACCCAGAAGGGAGTAAGAGTGCACCGAAGCCTTGTTTCTTATCAGAGGCATGCACGATGTATCCTTGTGTTGTTACGGTTTTTTACTTGAAGATTTTGTGCATATCTTTGTAAGTATTTGGTTGGAAACAATGGCGCGTATTGTGACAGGTCATCGACGCCTATTTGCTGCCAGATTCTGCGGTGGCTGATCCGGAAATAGTGTGGAGACAGCCAGATTTTGAGCGGCTCAAGGTTTGCTGTTTTCAAAATTTTCCTGATTTCTAATAGTTTAATGGAGTGTGTGACCTAACAGTGTGTTCAACATGAATGCTAATGTATGCCTGTTGTGTTTTTTCGTCTTTGTAAATCTTTTGTTTGGTCAAACTACGTTCACACTTTAGAAACTCAATTCGTTTCAAATAAGTTAAATTCAGTTGATTTTAACCGCCACCTTCTACCCATGGAAAAAATTCGCCGGACTCATAGCTTGATCCTTAGCTAACACTTGAGATAAGACCCTAAGGGACACTTGGTGTTACTTGGTTAAACAAGGAGCGTCGGTGATTTAGTTAGGCATTATGGGTACAAAGGTCTGTGCGGGTGGTTATATCATCAGTTAAGTTGGTATGTTTCAGGAGAATCTTTTGAGAACGGATCCAGATTTGAATCAGAGTGTGAGCATCCAGTGTTCTTAAAATTACCAAGCAGACGCCGTGACATTACGGTATTTTTGTAAACAGGAATTCTTGAGCAGGAAGTTACATTGGAAAGAAGATTCCATTGAGACTCACGTGTCGCAGCTGATGTCCGCCTACGCTACGTCTACAGTCCTCGCATCGCAGTCTACGGCTGAAGATGTCCCCCCTTCCACGCCCGTGCCACATAGGTAATGTTCGCCTACGCTACGTCTACAGTCCTCGCATCGTAGTCTACGACTGAAGATGTCCCCCCTTCCACGCCCGTGCCACATAGGTAATGTCCGACTACGCCACGTCTACAGTCCTCGCATCGCAGTCTACGACTGAAGATGTCCCCCCTTCCACGCCCGTCCCACACAGATAATTTCCGCCTACGCCACGTCTACAGTCCTCGCATCGCAATCTACGGCATAAGATGTCCCCCCTTCCACGCCCGTGCCACACAGGTAATGTCCGCCTACGCCACGTCTACAGTCCTCACATTCCAGTCTACGGCTGAAGATGTCCCCCCTTCCACGCCCGTCCCACACAGGTAATGTTCGCCTACGCCACGTCTACAGTCCTCGCATTGCAGTCTACGACTGAAGATGTCCCCCCTTCCACGCTCGTGCCACACAGGTAATGTCCACCCACGCCATATCTACTGCAGTGGGGTCATAGTCAAGCTGTTCTCCATTTCCGACTCGCCCCCCCCCCGCTCCCCCGCCACACAGCTAAAGTCCGTCTATGTCACGTCTACAGCCTTCACGCCCCAGTCTACAGCACAAGATATCCCCTTTCTCACACCCTAGCCACACAGATAATGTCCTTTCCCGTGCCAAACAGGTAGTGTTTTCTTTGTCAATAAGTGTTTTAAAGTAAATTAGTAAGAGCACTGCCTGTATACACAATGTACTTGGGAATGAAAGGTTTGATTGTACCTTGGTCTTATTTTGTACAGAATACTGAAAGAGACGACGAGGAAGGGCGTGTCCGTGTACCACGTCCTGTGGCGCCATCTGTGTGAGTAGTCAGTGCCATGTGGAAACTAGAGCGGTGCACTGCTGGCCGCACCTTCATCCCCCCGCCCCCCCCCCCCCACTCCTGCTGGCCCCAGAGGCTCTATTATTCTGTCTACAGTATCCATGGATTACTTCATGTATAGAAAGTACAGTCAAATGTCAAAAACTAATTTGTAAAATAAGTGAGTGGATCGATTCTCGTTGTAATGTTCTCTGAGGTGTAACGATGAAAAGCAAGTAAATCTCCCAAGTGGCGCCGATTTAAGAACTCGGCGGATTTATCTGTAGCTTCCTTGTGTGAGTGTGTATTTATTAGCCAGGCGTGTTAGACAACAGCTTGCTTTTTTCACAAACAGACGGTAATTCCGATCCCCACACAACGGTAGAAGTCGCAGAAATGTTTCGAAAGAGTTTTCCTGATATTGCAAGTGCTTACGAAAATGAACAAGGCAAAAAGTCTGAGAAAAAGAACAAAGGAAAAGGTAACAGTGAATTCTCCGTGCGACTTTGTAGTGGCATTTTTGCTGATTTGATTCTAAATATAGTTTTTGTGTATTTTATTGCAATAAATGCTTTGTAAGCTGTGCAGTATTCGCTGTAATGTTTAATATAAATATGAATATTTAATATCAAAATTGATAATTATTATTTAATGTAAATATTAATATCTAAAATAAACATGTAATATCTACTGAATGAAGCCTGATCGAAAACACCAAAATGGCGCCAAGTACATTACACAAATAATATCGTGATATCTTATTCGGACAGGCATTGTGTTTTAGTCGTTACTTCGTCAGATTTTGTGAAATCAACATGGTTTAAGTCTGCAAATGACATTAACTTGAAAATTTTTTGTATATATTTTTTTTGTTGGGAAAAAATTGCTTAATCTATAGCGGAGGTTCAAGGTTTTTATCTAAAAAAGTGTTCGTCCATTTCAGGGGTGAGGCGTCGTGGTTCTTTGCTGCTGAGGGATGAACCAAACCAGCCTAAAATCAACCAGCTCTTTAAAGCGAAGAAGCCCGCAAGGCGTGACGAGCCGCTCCATACCACCACAAAGCAAGAGCTGGATGCCAAAGATGACCAGTCTGCAGGTCCTAAGTGCGCGGCCGTTGCGTCGGAGGCGCAAATGCCGAATCAAACACGTGTCAAGGACGAATTTGTGCCAAAGACTGCTGACAGCCCTTCCCGTGGTAATCCAGGAAAAGTTATTGATTATAAGAACGATATGAAGGTCAAAGAAGAGAGGGGTGATGTGCCGAATAGACAGTCCACCGACAAGGAATCTGTCTCTGCAGGTTCTGTAAAGACTGAAGCCGGAAGCGGAAGTCACTCCTCGGTGCCAGGGTGTTACGTGCCTGAAATTATTGAAATTCTCGACTTTGATGAAATCAAAATAAAAACTGAAATCAAAGCTGAGAAGAGCCGTGACGATGAAAGTGATAGCGATTCGGACGGATCAGTGGACAGTGAGCGCGCTTTGGGCTTTTGTTCTGCCCGAGGGGCGTGTACTACGGGCAAAGATGGGTGTGAAGTTAGGAAACTAAGCCTTGACAGTTCTCACCGTACTGACTTCCAGGAGGAGCCTGTGGACTCGCCGTGGGCGATAAAGAGGGAGGGAGGCTGTTCTGCCCGAGGGGCGTGTAGTTCGGACAGAGAAGGGTATGGAGTTAAGAAACTAGAGCGTGGCAGTGCTCACCGTACTGATTGCCAGAGGCAGCCTGTAGCCGCGCAGTGGGCGATAAAGGGTGACACTGGCAGCATTTGGAGACAGGATGGAACTCCTGATAGACAAATGACAAAGAAAGCTGTCAAGAAAAGGCTCTGGTTTAGTGGATCTCCGAGTGAAGAATCACGGGACAGCGGCAAACAGAGTAATTCACAGGAAAGTAAACAAGATGAGACGCCAGACTTATCACATTCCGCTGGTGCCGACAGTGATGCGGAAAGTTGTCAAGACATTTTTGAAAACTCGACCGAAATTGAAAACTCGTCCCCAGAGTGCACACAGAGAAAACGGTCGGACCTAGCGAAGCAGCGTAGTCAGAAACAACGCAGTCAGAACGAGAACGAAGAGAATCAAATATCAGTGGGCCGAGGTGTGTTGACGGCAGCAAAATTAAATGCGCAAGAAAGGGCAACCGGAAGTTCTCCTGCTAAGCGCATGCGCTGCTGCGAGGCGCAAGGTAGCAAGTGCGCTGCCATGGTGGCGGGTGGTGGTCCCAACATGGCGGAGCATAACAGCATTAAAGGACTGACGATGGGAGTATTACATGGTTGTGACGTCACTCTGGGCTCCACTTGTGACCTGCCCGATCTGCCCGAATTCGTCGGCCATTCGTTGAGTCATTAATATATCGTTACGCAGTGAACGTATGGTCGTCATGCACTTTCCTTTGGGTTCTTCATAACTGCTAGTTTACGAAATTGTGTTCATACTATAACCATAGTGTTCAGACCTATTGTCATAGCATGCAATCATAAATTTTACGCAAAGCTTTTTTGTGTATGTGTTTGTGTGTTTTTGTTTGGGGGGGAGAGTTTGGGGGGGGGGGGTAAATAAGTCGCTCAAAGTTTCTGGTAAGTCGAAGGAAAGCCTAGATCGCAATCGTTGTTGATCACCATTAAAATATGTAATGACTAGAATATCGGCTGACCCAGAGGCCTGGACGGAGTCTGGATGTGTAAACAATTTCTTATACATAAAAAGGTTTTGTCGGATCAAATGCGTTTTGTTAAGCAAAAAGCTGTTTGTTACGTATTGGATTTAGTGTAACGCTGTGTTGAATTCAATTGCATTTATTTTTGCAACTGAGTAATAATATGTACGGATTTTTATATGGTCGCTTTTAGGTATTTTACAGACGTTTGTTGAGTGGAATAAATGATAGCTGAGACAAGTCTGCGATAGTGTGTCAGGGAAGAGGAGGGGAGGGGGGGGGGGGGAGGAGGGGGAAGAAGGGGGAGGGGAGGGGAGCAAACGATATGTGTGTGTGCGATCGAGCGAGTGGCGGCGTTCAACCGAGCTGGAGTGAGAAAGGATATTAGAATGAGAAAGTGTGTGTGCGGTTGAGCGAGTGCAAACCAATGAGTGAGAGAAAGAGTGTTACAGTGAGGGAATGTATGTGCGATTGGTTGAGCAAGAGAGCATGATACACGGGGGCGGGGTGGAGGAAGGGGGGAGGGGTGGCGCGGACACTGTTGGAGTCATTCCTTAAAATTGGGTTGATTTCTTAGTTTGAGCTTGTGCTATTTTGCACACAGACAGACATACACATCAGTGCTTAGGTTAAATGTGCAAGTTATGGTCAAAGAAAAAAAAAGATTTCTAAATTAAAATTTGGACTTTTTTACTAAAACTGCATTGGAGCAGGATGAATTATTTGTTAGTCTTGAAATGTTTGTGAAAACTTGTGATTTTAGAGAATTACTGAAAAGTTCTTGTCCACGAGTTGCATGATTAGTGAATTCAAATTTTGAATTAGTTTTTCGTCAAAGTTTATGTCAGGGTTTAGAATTTCGATGATTTTATCCCAATAAAACTCATGACTGAATCGCGTAATCTGTGGTCTTTTCTTTTTCTGCTTTCCCTTTTTGATTGAAGTAATGACATGTTAATCAGGTTGTAGCTGAGGATGCTTGTTACTGATTGTTACCTCACAAAGAATGCTGTATAAATGATGAGAACAGAAATGTTTTTTTTTTTTTTTTTTTTTTTTTTTTTTTTTTGCATTCCAGAGTATAAAAGCACACACCAGGCGACGCCAGTTTTTTGTTAATCTCCGTTAGGCATCTATCTTATGGCTAATTCATGGTACAGATATTAGGGGCCGATTTCACAACTTAAGTGTAGACTTGATTGGGAACAAACTCAGTCTAGACCGCGGTTAAGACTGGGTTTCAGACCATAGTGATTTCACAGCCTCGTTCCAGGCCACATTCATATGTGATCTTCTGTGTCTGTATAAACTGACAAAACCCTGTCTAGACTGGGTTTGAAACCTGGTTTCAGACCAGGTCCAGACTTAAGTTGTGAAATCGGCCCTAATTGTCTCTGTGGGACTTTTTCAAACCTTGCCTACAGTTGAACGTCTAGCTCGTCCGATAAGCTTTTGAATAGACTCATTGGGCTGACATGACTGGACATGACACCTGGAAGACTGACATGTCAGGACATGATTCCTGGAAGACTGACATGACAGGACATGACTCCTGGAAGACTGACATGACAGGACATGACTCCTGGAAGACTGGCATGACAGGACATGACTCCTGGAAGACTGACATGACTGGACATTACTCCTGGAAGACTGACATGACAGGACATGACTCCTGGAAGACTGGCATGACAGGACATGACTCCTGGAAGACTGACATGACTGGACATGACTCCTGGAAGACTGTGTAATGATCCCCATCTATTCCGTAGACACTTTTGTAATCTGGTGGGGAAATACATTTCTCAGGACAAAATAAACTTCACTGCCGTGCAAAACTCTTATTAACAAACCGCCAAAAACGTGAAGTGCACAATGCCAAGTTTTAATTAATCGATCAAATCCAACACAAACATGATTATGTCATGCACAAAGATTTAGAAGCACGCGCTTTGTTTTATTGTGTGTGGAAAGAATATGAGCCGAGGGATATGGGCAGTTGCTAACAAAGTTGCTATTGACACGCTCCCTAACTAACATGACTTAATGCGCCCTTCTTTACTTCTATCCTTAACTTACGTTAAAGATGTAGACTATACGATCCCCACATTCGACCACTTAACGGGCCTTTCGAACGTGCTTGACGATCTCGACTGTAATCGCAATTTGGGATAAAAAAAACCTCTAGCATGGGTCTGCCGTGCTCCTTGCGATATTCCGACACATGGTCCGACCACAAGATGTCCGACATTAGGTTCGAATCTTGCATAATTGCCTTCCGCCATTTTAAAGGGATAGCCGAAAGACTCGATCGGCGACAATTTTGAATTCCGTGATAGCTGATTTAACCCACTGCATTCGGCTAGCTGAAGTAATCTAGGCAATGGTCAATCACTCGGTCACCAACCTCAGCGAGATTCAAACACTGGCCAATGGGGTTACTGGGTCACCACTCCAGTCAACAGAACTAACTGCCCCCGCTCATCCCATCCATCCACCGGGCAGTCTCCACACAACGAAATGCCACCACAATCAATTCCCACCCAGACGATTCCCACTCGAACCAACTGCCAGCCCAGCCATTTTCCACCCGCTTTAATAAATATTTTCTACACTGTTTGAAAGGTACTGCTTATGTTTACGGTGAACACCAGTGAATAGCGGAAAGAAAACAGAAACATAAATATTTAGCAGTCTGACCGCCAGAAAATCTGCTATACTAGATTTTCCCCGAACAAAATTTATGAAACGTTGTGTTTATGTGATGCTTGAATGATGATGGTTGAATGTCTCAGACTGGTCTCAGACACTTTTAGAGAAAAGTATGGTCACTGTTGGTCACTGTTCGCTGTCATCGGACCAACATGTTATAGGACTAAATGTCATCTGATTAAATGTCATCGGACCAAGCGTCATCGGACCACACGTCATCGGACCACGTGTCATTGGTCCACATGTCATAGGGCCACATGTCATAGGGCCACATGCCATTATACCCAATGTCATTTGACTATTTGCCATCGAACCACATGTCATAGGACCAAGTGTCATCGGACCACATGTCATGGGACCACGTGTCATCGGACCAAGTGTCATGGGACCACAGGTCATGAGACAACAGGCCATGGAACCACATGTAGCTGCTTCGCTTCCTGCCCTTGTATGTATCGTGTACTATTCATCAAATCCATGCTAACAATCTTACTCAAACTTGAACCCCTGCAAGGGCACATAACCCACTGTAATCTGCAATAATTACAGCAAAATCAAACCATCAGAGTTTTAACAATATCTTATCGATGCGTGAAATGCCTGGTATCAAAGACAGTTGACACTAAAAAAAGAATGTGAGCAGTGTCCTGGGCTTACATGAGAAATAAAAACAGTTCCTTTTCTCAACCTTCATTAAAGGAGATGCAGATAAAAATAGCACAATGTCTCAAATGAACTCAAAAAGGCTTCAAGCAAAAAATAGCAACTGTTTTTCCCTAAGATGGTACTTGTTCTGATTTTCATGAAGCTGAATTGCAGCCGTTGTTCCTTTCTGCCCTCCACTTTTTAGATTGCAAAAAAGTAATGCAATTTATCTGATTCAAGTCTTTATAGAGAGTAACGGAAATAGCAACCAACATAACTAGTTATTTATTCTGCTCAGAGTTGTTTTGAACAACGGATAGAAACCAAATTTCTTGGAAAAAAATGGGCCAAGTTTTTTCTTCTGTGCCAGTCCATAACAACAGGCTTCCCACGCCGTGACTGGTTATATCACGTTCCTCCTGACTGGCGCAATGCTGTCTGGTTAGCAATCAGGCTTGATGGTGTTACCCTGCTCGAAAGAAACCCCTGTCGGCTGCTCTTTTAGGGACAGGACCAGGGCTGGGTGCATTCCATAGCATTATAGGATGTGTACAAAAGTTACTGTATATCCAAGTCCCTTACTTCCTTGACGGTTTTCTAGCATCTGATTCAGTGGTTGTACCCTGTGAACAGTGGATCTTGCTCACGGATTATGATAGAGTTTTAGGTACTATTGCCACCCCCCCCCCCCCCTTTCTCATTCGACAGGACTCTTCGCCCTTCAGACTACTCTTTCATTTATGGTCAAGTCCAAATTGAATGGACACAATTTTTTATCGATAAAAGGAACAATATTCTTTCAAATATATCGCTTTTATGGGAGCAGTGTTTCTGAATTAAGCAGTTTATTGTGGTGAGGGGGCAAAAAAACAGCAATTTTTTATCGATAAAAGGAACAATGTTCTTTCAAATATATCGCTTTTATGGGGGCAGTGTTTCTGAATTAAGCAGTTTTTTTTGTGGTGGGGGGGATGCAAATGCTAACAACGTAGAAAGCTTAGAAGAAGCGGAGTGCCGCTCTAGTTTTAGTTGAAACAGACATCAAAGCATCAATGTCTTGTCAAAAGATTTACAATAACGATGATACTTTTTGAAGTCCCTGGATCGACGTAATTAGTTGTTTTAATTGTTGTTGTTGTTGTGGTTGTTGTTTTTTGGCAAGCGGAAACCTAACAACATTTCCACTTTATATGTTTGTCTAATGTTTTTCGCCAAGTTACGAACCTTATGTTTGACAGAATAACATCTTGCAGAAAACCTTTTATTTGACCAAACAAAAAAAAAAAAAAAAAACGAAAAAGAAACATTGATATTCTGCTTGCGATCGCCTTGCTTTATGACAGTTATGCTTGATTTGTGTTTTGCCTTGAAACGGGACGGGATCTGTTGATCTGTCTATCCGGTCATTTACACCCTTTCATTTTTTTTTTGCAAGGGCATCGAGGTGGGAAAAAAATTTATTGAGAGAAACCACAGTTCCATTTAATAAAAAAATCTCTGACGCTCAAGGACAAAAGGGTAGAGCAATTAAGCTATCAGTGGCTTGTGCTAAAACCTTAAAATATGGGGATCAGGTTCATAAAGTTTGTTGCCCCAAGAAGTGACAAACAGCTTTCCATTTTTCATCTGCCTTTTCTTTGATTGGATTTGCCTAAATCTTTCTAAGATGACTTCCAAGCTGTCCTATAGCCCAGTTGGCCTATGGCCCAGTTGTCCTGCTATATCAATTAAAATTTGCATTCTCAGTTGTTTTACGGCCCAGTTGGCTTACCTTTTTGCATTCCTAGTTGGATCGCGAGTTTGCAAGTAAACAACTTTTAATAAAAATAAATTCATTTTAAAATAAAAACGCTTGTTATTTAAAACGCATAAAATTATAAGTCACGCCTTTATTTTATAATAAAAACACTTCTTATTTCAAAACGTATAAAACCACAAAACACAATTTCCTTTTTTTCAATCTGCATAAAATCACACATAGGAATTGCAATTATGCATGAGAATATCCTTACTGGAACTGTATCTTAGCAGCGCTTTTGACTGACATGCAATAAGGCTGTTCAATGAATTTTAACTTCAGGGTTTATTGCAATTAGATCAATTGCACTATAATCACAATAAGTCACACATACACTCAAAGGTCCTTTGAAAAAATCTCAAACCATGCAAAGGTCAAAGAAACGTGTGAAATTCTTGTCTGAAAGGTAAAAGGCAATTAACTTCTAGATTAAACTTCTCTTAAGTTTTGACGTGCGAGTGCCATCTGAATGTCAGAAATGTGAAATCGTAGAGCAATTGGGCCATAGTCCAACTAAGAATGCGTAATCGTAGGTCAGCTAGTCCATAGACAACAACCGAAAATGGCAAATTTGAAATCGTAGGACAACTAGGCCGTTGGCCAGCTGGGGCAGCTTTTTTACTGCCATAGAAACGCATGAATTTACACCATTGTTGTCAGTGTATAGAACAGCAGTACATGAGAACCTCGGCAACAGGAACTTAAGTGCCCTGATTTCCCGGTGAGTCATGTTTGTGGGCTTCTTTATAATTGCAGGGACAATTGGCGATGTGGTCCAATATGGGATTCTGCTGTATTTTTTTTTTTTTTTTTTTTGCTGTACACTGTAAACTTGGAAACATGTTTAAGAAAAAAGACTATATTACATACCAGATGTAACATTTCCTGTGTTTTCCTTGACCTAGAATGGGACTATAGATCATTCTGTACAAATATGCACAGAGTTCCCATCCATCAGTATCCATGCCACAGAGAGAAGAAAGTATGGATCAGTTCTTAAATATTTACAATACGAACGAAGGACCTTAAAGCTACAACCTGGTTCTAATCCAGCACTGCTTTTTGATATAAAACATTTAAATGGAGAAATAAAAGTCGATCTTTGTTCCTTTAACGGCCAAAAAAGTCTTAGTTTTCTTCTGGTTCTGGCATAAATGTACAAATGAAGCCTCTGAATTGAGTTCACCATTGAGGTCAACCAAAGAGACCAATTTAGTGGGGATCTTATTTTTGAGGGGTTGTTATAATGAGAGGCTACCGGGAGATGGCAAAAAGTCTTCATTCACAGCGTGTCTTAATTTGGACGTGATCTTATCTAAAGGTCCGACTGTGTATTGAATAGAGTTTTCATAAATACAACACAAAAGAGTTTAATATGTTTAATATCATCCTTGTTTGTGACCTAACCATGGCAATTACTTCTGCGTTCTAAGGTACAGTTTTCCCTGCTATTTTTTGGTCAATTACCAGCATAATCAGCATAGCTAAACGCCGTAAAACGATCTCAACGTTGTCTATGCAATGTCCATTCATCGTTGAGTCAAAGACGTTGATTAAACGTCGGAAATATTTGCATTTTGGCAAAGACCTATATAAAACACAAAACAAAAGTAGGGAAAACTATATTCATGGCCACAAGCACAACAAAATTACAACCAGATTTGATGTTGCGATTTAGTAGTAGGGAAACGACAGTTCTACCACACTTTATGACGTCATACTGTCTGGAAGTGACGTCATAGCGTCTGGACCGGAAGTGTTGTCTGGACCGGAAGTGTTGTCTGGACCGGAAGTGCTGTCTGGACCGGAAGTGACGTCTGGACCGGAAGTGACGTCATGATAAGCGTAAGGATAGGCGCGGCCATCCATGACGTGATAATGACGTGATGATGACGTCATACTGTCTGGAGCGAAAGTTGCTTGATAGTTTTGGCCGAGTCAATCATCATGAAGCCAATGAACTCCACCTGTCAATCAGTGTAACCATGGCAACAGACCCTAAAAAGCCATGACCCCCCCCCTAGGACATACTATGTACCGACCCCCCCCCCCTAAGACATACTATGTACCGACCCCCCCCCCCCCAGGACATACTATGTACCGACCCCCCCTAAGACATACTATGTACCGACCCCCCCCCCCCCCAGGAGAGCAAAAATTGTGCTGAATCAGCATGATGAAATCGTTGATTCAGCATGATAAAATCGTATATAAGTGTAGTGTCTCGAGGCTCAGACATCGTCAGACATCATGGACAACACATCAGCTACTAAGAAAGTGACCATACAATGCTACAAGTGCTGCGTGAGGTTAGAATATGAAGGACAGTCACACAACTGCCCGGTGCACCACAACGCACCGCAGCGCTTTTGCTGTAAAACCTGCGGTGGTCGCTCTGGTACAAGTTTGCGACGACGCTACCTGGGCCAGGACCAATATGTAATGACTGCTGGTGGTGTGGTATGACTCTGAAGCTGAAGAGCTATTGCGACAGCCATCCGTTCAAGTGCGCGGGAAGACCATTTACGATGCAGGAGTACTACAAGTACAAATGCCGCTGCAGGAATCCAACTTGCTGATATACTAAAATATTTCAGGCCCTTTTAAGGGCCATCCTATATTATGAAATGAAGCAAAAACATGTCTGTGTGTGTGTGTGTGTGTGTGTGAGAGAGAATACATTTTATCACATTTCAGGTCTAGTTGGCGGATGAATACCATTTGGCAGACCATTTAACTTCACCGCTAGATGTCTCTGCTTTACAGCTGTACAACTTCACAACTGTAAGTGAAACATTCATATACACAAGTAAAATTCTGCTGAGTCAGCAATTTTAACAATTTTGAGCAAGTTTGAAAAGTTACACACCATATTTTGATTACATGGAAGTAGCATAAAAGCATGAGTGAAACATGTCAACTTGTCAACTAGTGATACATTCTGCTGAGTTAACACACCATTGAAGTGGTATAAAAGGAAGAGTGAAACGTGTATTTTACTTCATTTCAGTTCTAGCAACAGCAAGAGCAACAACGATGGCAACAGTCTACTGTCATGATTGTGATGTGACATTTCCATCTCTGGAAGTGTTCGTGGCACATACATGCAAACCAGCTAGGATGAAACGTGCTCATGAAGAGCTTGTTGAGCAGATTGAAGCCAAGAGACGAAAGACCGTACAAGATGGTGTTGAAAGACCTGATCCAGTCCTCTGCTGTAAATGCGCCAAGATATTTTCATCTTTGGATGCATTTGAGACACATGCATGTGCTGAGATGGAAAATGTGTCTCATGAAGAACAAAGAAAGAAAGAAAAGACAGGACAAGTAGGCAGAGGCAGAAGAGTGAGTCTTGGTGAAAACGCGCAGGAAAGACGGTTTGAGCCTGAGGATGGATCAGATTTGCTACTTGAAATGCGACAACAAGAGAATCGAATCAAGAGACATTTGCTAGAGACGTTAAACCATGGCATGAAATGGTACATTGTGGTACATGCACGCTTCAAGAAAGTGACACCAAATGTTGAAGGTGTGATGGTAGAACAGGTGGATAATGCCTTCATCAGTAGTCCAACATATGCAGCATACAATCCAACAGATATTGAGAAGGACTTGCCAGAAGCCTATAAAGAATTATTTACCAGGTTTGATGAACATGAGCGACAAGGTTCTGGCTGGGTGTTGGATAACATATTATTCATTGAAGTACATACAGCTACGTCAGCGCCACTGGAAGCAAGCAGTTTTATCCCACTACCGAAGAAAGTAAAGAGTACAAAGGCGGTGTTAAACATTCAGACAACAAGTGCTTCTTATGGTCTGTACTGGCTCACCTTCACCCTTCATCAAGCAATAACCCACAGCGTGTGCATCAATACAAGGCATTTGAGAACGAATTGAAGGTAGAAGGCATGACATTTCCAACACCAATTACAGACATTCCAAAGTTTGAAAAGGAGAATGATGTGTCCATTAACGTATTTTGATATGAACATGATGTAGTTGTTCCCATACAACTGAGTCGAAACACCAGCGCGAGAGAAATCAACTTACTTTTGATTAGCAATGACAAGACAAGACATTACTGCCTCATCAAGAATTTCAGCAGACTGATGGCTTATCGACCAAAACATGATGGAGCTGCTTTTTATTGTTTCAACTGTCTTCATGGGTTTATGCGACAAGAGCTTTTAGATGAGCATCGTGAAGTGTGTGGCAAGCATGGAGCACAACGTTTATCATTCCCCAAGAAACCTTTCATCAAGTTCAAGAATGTAGCCAAACAACAGCGAGCGCCGTTTGTGATTTATGCAGACTTTGAATGTTTCACGAAAAAGCATGAAGAAGTTAGGTATCAACATCATCGTCCAAACAGCTTTGCCTATGTGGTTGTGAGCCAGTATGATACACGTGCCCCAGTCATGTATCGAGGAGATAATGCTGTGAAAGTCTTTTTAGATCATATGGTAAATGAGCGTGATCGTATTGTGCATGGCTTACAACAGTCAAAGAAAATAGTCATGACTCATGAAGATGAAGAGCATTATAAGAACGCCACAGATTGCTACATTTGTCATGAGCCTCTAGGAGCAGATCGTGTGAGAGATCATGATCATATCAATGGCAAATACCGTGGAGCTGCACATAATGAATGCAATTTACAATTTCGACTTCGAAAGGATAAGCAGGATGTTGAAGATTCTTTCATCATTCTTGTGTTTTTCCACAATTTACGAGGCTATGACAGCCATTTGATCATGGAAGAAATTGGAAAGTTCAAAAATGAGACAATTACAGTCATTCCCAACACCGTTGAGAAATATATTGCATTCACCATGAGCAATCTGAAATTTATGGACAGTTATCAGTTCATGAGTACTTCTCTACAGAAGTTGGTATCCAACCTGGCGGCAGAAGGGAAAGACAACTTTTATAACATGACGTCACACATTCACGATAGCGACCAACAAGAGTTACTGTTGAGAAAGGGAGTGTACCCTTATGATTACGTGGATGAACCATCCAAGTTTGCTGAAACACAACTGCCGTCCAAGGACAAGTTTTACAGTCTGCTCAGTGAAGAAGACATTAGCGATGAGGATTATGCGCATGCGCAGAAGGTGTGGGAGACATTCCACTGTACTACATTTGGTGAATACCATGACTTGTACCTGAAATCAGATGTGTTGCTGCTGGCTGACGTGTTTGAAAACTTTCGTCACGTATGTCTCAACACGTATGAATTGGATCCTGCTCACTACTATACAGCGCCAGGACTGTCGTGGGATGCCATGTTGAAAGCGACAAAGGTGAAATTGGAATTGATTAACGACATTGACATGTACCAAATGGTTGAACAAGGTCTACGTGGAGGAATATCTGTCATCACACACAAGTATGCGAAAGCAAATAACCCCTACGTAGCAGATTACGATCCCTTGAAACCGACCAACTACTTGACGTACCTGGATGCAAACAACTTGTATGGCTGGGCCATGTCGCAAAGCATGCCGGAAAGTGGATTTATGTGGGTGAGCGAGCCAGAATCCATTGACTTTATGGATGTGGATGAAGATGATGAGATTGGATACATTTTAGAAGTGGATTTGGAATACCCATATTCAATCCATGATCATCATAATCACTATCCAGTGGCTCCAGAACGGAAATGTGTGAAGGTGGGAGAATTGTCAAAACATAGTCAGAAGCTACGGAAAGATCTAAACATGAAAGGCAAACCTAGTGAAAAGCTCATTCCCAACTTATGCGACAAGAAGAAATATGTACTTCATTATAGAAATTTACAGCAATATGTCTCACTGGGATTGAAAGTCACGAAGGTGCACCGTGCCATCATGTTTGCACAGAGCAAATGGTTGGCAAAATACATCTCCTTGAACACGGAAAAGAGAAAGTTGGCCAAGAACCCGTTTGAGAAAGACTTTTTCAAATTGATGAACAACTCTGTGTTTGGCAAAACCATGGAAAATGTGAGAAAACGCATGAATGTGGAACTGGTTCACCAGGAAAAGCGGTTCAAGAAACTTGTGACCAAACCTTCCTTCCCCAAATTTAGAATTTTCAACGAAGATTTAACCGCGGTACATTTGCGCAAAGTGGATCTGCTTCTGGATAAACCCATTCAAGTTGGTTTCACCATTCTCGACCTCAGCAAAGTGCTCATGTTCCACTTTCATTACAACTACATCATGACCAAGTATCCCAACGCCAAGCTGTTGTTCAGCGACACCGACAGTCTATGTTATGACATAGAAACGGAAGATATCTACAAAGACATGCAGGAAGATGCCGACTTGTTCGACACAAGTGACTATCCCCCAGATCATTTCCTGCATTCCAACGTGAACAAGAAAGTGCTTGGGAAAATGAAAGATGAGACGGCGGGCATTCCCATTGAAGAGTTTGTTGGACTTCGGCCGAAAATGTATAGTATGATGTATGGTGGGAAAGAAAAACGTACGGCCAAAGGTATCACTCGCGCGTGTCGAAGACGTATGAAACATCAGCAGTATAGAGACAGTTTGTTCAACCAAACGCAAACGATAACCACAGGGCACATCATTCGAAGTCATGACCACCAGATCTTCTCGGAGAAGTTGAGGAAAGTGGCTCTCTCTCCCTTTGATGACAAGCGATATGTGATGAGTGATGGCTATTCCACTTTGGCGCATGGGCATTACAGTATATAAGGGGGGAGACACTTCAACTTTAGAGTTAGTTGAGGTGTGAACACTGAAGCGTCAACATGAATCGGAAAAGATCTGCAACAACGGATATGGATACTCTTGCTGATACAGTGAAAGACATGAATGTGAAACATCCTGACAATACCATCAAGAAATTAAAAGTGGAGACGACGGTACCAACACCACAGTCGTGGGATGGAATGCTTTCTCTAGGCAATGGAAAGTATATCAAGATTATGAAACAAAGTAATGAAGGTGTGGTAAACATTCGCAAATACCTCAGAGATGAGGGGAATGGAAAAAACCGTCCAACGAAAAAGGGTATCTTGCTGACAATACCTGAATGGAAAATGCTAAAGAAGCAGGTGAAAGAAGTGGATAAAAGGCTTCGCAGACAAGACGACAAGTCATAACAAGGTAACAATCATGAATGCACTCATGCTGAACGATGGTGTTTACCTTACTGTAAATGAGAGGAATGAAGTGATACTAGATTCTAAGACAAGTTATCATCGGTTTAAACCTGAAGTGTGGAAAGACTTTAAAAACATACCGCTTGAACCTGGGTTTAAACGTAGACTTGAAAATAAAGTGGAAGTGACGGTAGCTGAATATGATTCTAACATACGTGTAGAAATCTGTAGAAATCTTTTACAGGATTATCCAAAGGATTATAAGGGAGTTGTGCCAGATACACCATATACAGATTTGATCCTCTTTGATATCAAGAACTGGCGCGCAGTCTTACGATTCCTAGAAGCGATACAACACCCACTCTTCACCATCTTGCGAGCATAAAAACGTCTTTGCAGACAAGGAGACAGCTCATAGTTCATCTGACTGTTGGACGAGATGGAAGACTTTTTATCGGAATATAAACCAATTACGCATGGGTTCTCATATCTGAGAAACGAATATGATGACATTGTGCTAAGACATTTTGGACAGTATCTCGTCCTATCACTTGATGACCAATCCGTGTTGAAGGATCACCTAGACAAGTTGAGAATACCCGGCTTTCTCCTAGCAGTCTCAAATGAATTAGAAGTGCGTGTGACTGAGAACTGCTTAGACGTGTTTGTACAATTTCGCCAATATGACGAGCTTACAGAAAACTATGACTACATCACCCTCAACACAGTGGAATGGTACGCGCTGTTGCAAGCATTGGATTGGAAAGAACCTAACGCTTGAATTCAAAGAGGGAGGAATACAACTCAAGCGGGGCACCAAATCCATTGAGCTGACACAACCTATGCGTGTGATGGACATTGACTTAGAAGAAGGATATGAACTGAAACTGTCTGAACATGAAACTGTTAAAGTGATAAAGTTTGGTGATGTGTGTTATGTGAGCTTTCATAGCATTTACAAACACGGATGTAATGTCTATGATACCTATATCAATTTAGATTCTAATGAATGGTATTCATTGATGAATGAATTGAAAAATGAATGTGTTTGTAAATAAAAAGTTTGTAAATAGTGTAAATAGACTTTGTTAATTAAGAGTTTGTAAATAGTGTTTGTAAACTTTGTAAATAGAATTTATAAATAAAAGTTCGTAGTTAAGAATTTGTAAATAGTGTAAATAGAATTTGTAGTTAAGAATTTGTAAATAGTGTAAATAGTGTTTGTAGTTAAGAATTTGTAAATAGTGTTTGTAGTTAAGAATTTGTAAATAGAACACAATAAACAAGACTGTTTGAAACTTGGTTCGTTTTATTTAACAACAACAACAACTTAACTAATATAACAACAACAACTTAACTACAACTTAACTAATATAACAACAACAACATTAATAAAACAATGGTTTATAATGTCTATATACAAAATTCTTTACAATAAAATCACCATCCTTTCTTTTTAATATATTCACAATATCAAACATACTCTGACCTCGAGCTCTATGCAATATATAATATACACAATAAAAACCACATGACGATGATATTGGCGTTTGTAATGATATAGAATTATACATATAGTCATTTCTTAAAAACATATCTAAACGATCATCGAGAGGTAACAGTCCATAAGAGTCAAAATATTCTGCAGGGTCTTTGTCATAATACACTGCCACCCAATGTTCTCCTGGTTCATCTTGATCGTCTGTGTTGATGACATAGGCGCCGCGTTGTAAAGATGGTAACTGGTCCATGGCAAACACGCCTTGAAACAAGTCTTTGGTCATGACATCATGACTCAATATGGCATCAATCTGCTTCGTGTTCATGACTGGTAGTCGAATTGGATGCTGCGATTTGCACTTATTTCAAAAATGTTGTCAAATTCAGCATAGACAATGACATTGATGGTATGTTGCAAAGCCGTAGCAAAGTTCATTTCTAGCCGCAAATTCCCATGCTTGATCAGGGGAAAATGATCATCGCCATCATAATCCGGTGTTAAGTCAAACGAAAATAAAGCATAACCTCTAGGCCAATCTTCCCGTTTTATAATGGAACTTTTCTCACCATTCAATCGATCAAACGATTTGTAAAGCGTTTCAAAAGCGTCCAGGTATTTGCTCTGTGTAATGTCAAGCTTGAGAGGTTTGGATAGAACTGGTTTACCATCCGTGTACAGTTGCATATAGTCCAGATCAAAATGTTTGAAATCATATGGATTCCTCAATACTGATCCACCAAAAGCTTCATTATGAACCAGACCAATGACAATACGATTTGGTAATTGACCCAAAAAGATGTTATCTTTCACAAAAGACTGAAATCCTGCTGGAATAGCCAAGACTTTACATTCTTTTCTAGTGATGATGATCTTGGCAGGACTTTTCATCAATGCATCTGTATGTCCTAACTGAATACCTGGACTCACCCTCACTTTGCCAATGGTTAAAAATGCCTCTTTCACTTCTACCTTATAGGTAGTATTTGCAGCCATCAATACATAATCATCTTTCTGTCTATGGAAACGTAATTTCAAACTAATACCATTCGGAAGATAACGATCCTGCTCAAACAAATCTATCCTTAAACCACCTGTGAGCATAACATCACGGCTAAGACGTGTATGCAAATAACGATGATGTAAGCCATTATTGCCTTGCTCACCCAAGTCACCGCCGTCAGCATTGACATGAAACCCGGATACATATCGTTCATGATTAGGTCTTTCCACCTCATGACTATTCATTGACCCAGCAGTATCCTTGTACATGAGACGCAAAGAGCGCTCAGAATGTAGACTTTCTTCCGAATCATGGATGAGATGAGAGATAATGCTGGCATAACCATGAGTATTGTTGCTATGCGAAACCAAAAGATCATTCAGAAACAATTCAATATTAGACCATAACCCATTAAACCCATCATTGATGCAAGAGACATTATCATCTGCGCCACAAGCTGTTCCATCAGCCTTTAGAATGCGACATACAATATGAAGTTTGCTGTTCTTTAAATCCAGATATTCTTCTGTACTCGCAGGAATGTAGAATTCTATTGGAGCGCCTTCTCTAATACTTGTAAGTGGTTGATAGTCAACATTATAACTTTTCTCTACAGCAGTTTGCGTCGGTGGTACGTGAAACCATTCCAATGGAGAAAGACTACATTCACACGAATGATTATGAATGAGAGACATGATTTCAAAAGATATCTTTGCGATATTTTGATGTTATCCGTCTGGCTGTTTTTCGTCTTCTGGCACGTTTCGTCGGTTGCACGCGCTTTTGTTCACCAAACACACGTTCTGCTACTCGACCCGTAACATCTTTCGCGACATTCTTTGCAGCCTTCTTAAGATGTGGCGCAACGATCTTAGCCCCAGCCTTAAGTAGTGGAATAGCTTTGCGAGCCAATGATCCCAGTATCGAACCAATACCATCGCCATATTGGATTCGCGCTCCTTTGAATCCTGGTAATTCTCCGCCCACTTGACGAAGAAAATGGTTGCGATATGCAGACGGATCGTGTGTATAAGCTTTCATATTGCTTTTGGTCGAAAATGAAGTTTACAGATCACCTTTCCAGTTTGAAATGGAACATTATAGCCTGTGTCGTCCTTAATATTCATTTCTATCATGTCAAATTTGGATGTGTTTACAGGAACATAATGTGGTTCGCCGTACGTTTTCATGATAATATCTCCATCATGGCCTTGTATGCCAACAAAACGCAGTAAGGGAACATAATAATCACCAACAACTTGTGGTTCACAAATGCTACAATACACATAAAGTGTATAAAATCCCTGTTTCACATCCGCTTTATGTTCAGCTGTACATGTTTCAGTATACCATTGATCTGGGATAAATCCTAAAATCTCAGCCAATCCAGTGGAAAAGGACACTTCATAGCCATAATCGAGAAATAGAAAAAACGCGTCGTCTAATTTTATCATACTTTATTCGAATAGCTTCTGTAAGATTCAGAGCATTAGTCGCTTCTTCATTGACTGCCTCACATAGTTCTTGTATGGTTCTATAGTACCCATAAGGAATATCGAGAGTGCTAAGAATAGGATCATCGAATAGTTCTTGTCGATACTGAATAGAGTAGTCCATGCCCTGTCTCATCGTTGTCCATGTATGTGGATATTGAATTTCAGCTAATGCCACTTCATATTTTCCATTCAGATAGATGGTTCGAGGCATACGAATTTGATAATTTGAAGCCTTGTTGTTGGGATAATAGGTCATACTCGCATTGCTAGGCAAAGTGATGTAAAAGCTTGTCGACTCCATGATGGTGGGAACTAAATGGTATAGGTGCGTTGACGTTGTCTATATACCTCAGGACAGCGCGCGCCATTCGACCAAGTATGCAAATGGTCTTTCACATCATGATGATCTATGACTTCTCCTTCACAACAAGCACTTGTACATCTTATTTTTACAGGAATAGTTGGTTTATCTTCCTCACAACAACAACATAGCTCTTTCAACCATGTTAAAAATTTTCCCATCCTTCAGGAAACTGTCTTTGTTGACGTTGTTTCATTTCTGTTGTAATGTCGTCACGAGTGGTCTTTTTACTAAACATTGTTTTTGGAATATTAGCATCAACAATTTTCTGGATAAATGGATGCCAGCCATATGGTGGTATGGCTCGTTCTTTTCTTCTTGTCGCCACCAATGCTTCTTTCATCAAATCAACCATGTTGGAATTTGTTATAATATCGCCCGTTTTCAACACAAGTTCATTCTTGTCTGTCCATGTCGTACCATGTTTCTTCAGTTCTGCTAAAAGTTGTGTTACTTTTCCATGATAGATAGGTTGAAAATGACTTAAAAATAACTTTTCTGGTTTTTCAGGTGATGATGATGAGGGCTTTTGCTGCCTAGACTGACTTGTTCGTAAATGACGACCAAGAAGTTGAGATATTTCTATAGCCTTTTCACGTTCACGTTTAAATTCCTTAAACCGTTTTGAGCTTAAGGGTAAATGTCCTCGCAATATATTCAAACAAATTTCAAACAAAGCTTGTTAATTCCTCCTTTGTAGCTTGCTGTAGCAAGGATTTACGTCGTTTAGGCCCACTGGGTGCAAGCAAATGAAGAAACGGCTGGTTCGCTCGAATACGTTTAGACATCTTGACTGCGAATGGTCAAATGAGTTGGTTCTTGTTCATACACTGCTTTATCAATATATACATAATGTGTATCTTTTGGTAAAATGCCTGTACGAATACGTAGTTGATCATTTGTATTTGGTTTTAAATCAATGAATAAATAACCATGAGGTTTGCTAGTAGCATCTTGATAGGCTTCTATGAGAAATTGAGATCTTCCAGGATACATTTGCCGCGCCAATGTACTAATTTGTTGACTGTCTCTCGGATTTTTAAACAGAATGATATAATGTGTATTCAAACTAATATTTCGCATCTCTTTCCCATGATGGAATAAATTATGCACAATAAAGATAATGCTTAGATTTTGATGACTGCTGCCAACACTAAAGAGACGTGTCATACGCTCATCACTATGACATTTGGTCATTAAGTCATCAATGATAAGTAAGTTTGGTTTCTTCGGGTTAAAACGCTCTTCAATGTCATCTGGAATGCCTTGGTAAAATTCCACGCCTTTCATTCCCTTGTACAAAGGCTTATCTGCTGCATAGAGCCATAAAATGCTTTTTGGAGAGGGTTTAATCAACTTTTGTTCTAGAATTTCCTTCACCAGAGACGTTTTGCCACTGCCTGTAGGTCCAGAGACTAAACATGTAAATGGATGCTTCATTGTTGAATGTCTGTTTCTTTCACCCAACTGTTAAACTTGTTTGGCCAACCTAACCACTTGACAAATAATTCTTTCACACCTCCTCGTCTTTTACGTGTTTTCAAGACTTTTTCAATTCTATAAATAGATTCAATATCTTTGGTCACTTTCTGCAGTTCTTCTTCATAGAAATGCCCATCAATATCTTCGTCTAAAAAGTCTTTCACACGATTTAAATGTATTCCTTGCTTCTTACAACGATGTGTGACAATGAAGACTTCTTGCGTCCATTTGATGTGATAATCGCGTTGAAACACGTATTTAATGTGGGAAATACGAACATGATCGCCAATGTTAAATTTGTACTTCTTCTTCGGTTTCAATTTCAGTTTGTCGACATACATATACTTCCACACTTTTGATTCGTTGTCTTTACGAATCTCGGCTGGAGCATATTTATTAGGAAGAGAACCATGAGGTCTATGGTTGTAATTGTACACCAAGTCTGGAAGAATGTCTAAGTAACGGTAAGTTTGATTATGTAGAAAATACCGATACATCATTCCCTTTAGAGTACGAATGACTCTTTCAGCAAAGTTGGCTTTGGTTTCATTCTTTGTGGTATAAGCATGAATGCCTTCTTTCTTCAAAAATGCTTTTACCCATCTGTTTTTAAATTCTGTTCCTTTATCAGACCTTAGAGTTCGCGGTCTTCGTCGTGTGTCATGAAAAATCTTTTGGAAAGCTTGTATGACGCTGGTATGTGATTTATTAGGTATTGGCTGTACCCAGACATATTTGGAAAACACATCAATGACAATGAGTAAAAAGCGTATGTCATCATTATAGGGAGCTATGTTTCCCATATCAGCCAAATCAATAACCCACATATCATCAATGGCACGTGTAATCACACGTTGTCTTTTGAACCTGTATTTTACAGGTTGGAGTAAACTGAAAGCATCTTGATCCTGCAACCATTTCTTCACTTGTGACTGTGTGACTGCTTGATTATGTTTTCTTAAGATGTGATACAGTTTGTAAGGACCAGCAAATGCTCCAGGCTGTCCAGGTTTGAAGTAGATATTGGTCAAGTAGTCTTTCCACGTTGACATGATGAATGAAAAAACACGTCTGAACAGAACAGCTTTTATTTTATAACTCAACCAACATCACTTAACTAACATACATTTATAACTTAACTAACAAGTTTTTTACAAATCAAGTATAGATACAATGGTATGAATAACTGGAGACCATTGGTCTTCAATGAACACTAACCAATGACTGAGTTCATCCAATGTAATAGCATCTACACCATATTTCTCACAACGTTGATTTGCATTCTCTAACACTTTATCTAAATGTATGTAATATTTAGCTTCATTCCAATATGTATAAACAGATGCAAAATGACAAGTATGTTCTTGACACTCTTCATGTTGACAAGCAGGACAGACTAAATATGCAAACTTTTTTACAGCTGATAACATTTCTTCACAATAAGCTTTTTGCACAATATATTGTCTCAGTGTCATGTCCGCCATTGTGCAGTCTTGAATCAATGCAACACAAGTTAAACATACTTCAAATTTACATGTCCACACGTCTGCACACCATGACGGTTGGTAAGCAAATGAAAAAGTCTCTAACCCTCACACAACATTTCTAACAACTTTCCCATAATATTCTGACCAGGATATTCAGATGACACATGTATCACACCAGCTCCCCACCAATGATCATACGTTGCTTCAACTAAAGTTTTGTCTTTACATTCTTTCAACTTGTTGCGAAACAATACACACTGATCCAGTTTGACTTGTAAAACATCTTGCATTTTGCTTCTCTTCACTGTATGCCATAAAGGACATGGTTTTATCCCTTTAGCAATACGTTTCGCTTCATATCCATTTCTGGATGACACAATGGCTGAAGCAATATCTGGACGGTGATGAAACACTGCTTTCTCATATTGATACAACGCTTCACTTGAGTTGAACACATATCCATACTTTTCAAGTCGTGTTGGAAACATGTTTGAAAGAACGTCCTTGTGACCACTGAATAGTACAAGATTCTCCATGTTGACTTTGCTTCTTTATTCTGACATGTCGGTTTCTTCCTGTAATAAAATATCTTTTAATATATTTGCTGCCTCTTGTATCATGTTCTTTCTTTCTTTACGTTGAAACCACTCACATAAAACTAAATTTGCTAGTAAGAAAAACATTGTTATGTCTTTGAGAAACAATTCACTATGGTGTTACAAAGATGATTAAAAAGGTTTTATATAACTTACCTGATAAAGCTGCTCGGTTTCCTCTTCTTCTTTACAACAATCTCTCAAATAGTCAACCACGGTGAAATATACTTCAACATCAGTGCGAGCAGAATAAAGTGCAGAATCAAAGTCAAAGTCAGGATCTTCTTCTATTCCAATTTTATGACATTCTCCAAGAAATCTTGAATGCAGTTCAATCACATCAAGACTATGATGTACAACATCCCAAAAAGCGTCCAAATGATAAAGTTGATAGTCTGGAGTGCCACAGCAAGCAAGTTTAGCAATCATCAAGTCAATATAAGCATTTTTAAAACATGCGTCCATCTTGTTTCAGTGTCTTGTGGGCTTTTACTTTGCTTCACAGACTTTAAGTACTCCACACTTGCCGCAGAAGTTGCTTGGTTCACACAACTTGCAATTATACTTGTGGCAGTGGCAATGATAATCCTCCACATATCCACAAGCACCGCAATAGTCACAGGTAAGTCCAAGTTGATTTTGTACGTTCATGTTCTCCAACTAAACTTCAGCCAGCCTTTTCTTGGATAGCTTTGACACCTTCATCCGACCATCCTTTTGCAGCTTGATAGGAGTTATGACATGACATTCCTCACATGGCGATAGGGCTGAGTTGATGTTGTCCATCTCCTGAAGCAGTGTCTCCCATTCACCATCATACATGTTGATGTAATGCGTGTATTCTTTCCCTTCAAACCGTGACGTGCGCACAAAACTCACATAGCGCATATCCAAGTATGAAATGACTTCAAGCCACTTCGTTTGCGTTAAGTACAGTTTGAAGCCAATGTCACGTAAATTTTTCAAGCTCTGGCACACAATCTTCCACAACGATGGTGAATAAGCACACCATCTCCCTCCACGTGTGATGCGTAGAAATGGCCCATATTCTCCATGCTCCACAGTAATGGTTAAGTTAGCACTAATTTTAAAGCTGCTTGTCTTGTTCTCCATGACTGCCACAATGTACTGATGACTTCACGTCCACTCCCTCCAACTGTCTGCTGAGAAATGACTTCACTCTGCTGAGTCCACTCCCTTTTATACCCAACTGTTTGCTGAGTCAGCTCCCTTGCAAAGTTTTGAGTTCACTTAAACTCGTCCATGGTTGAATCGAACAAGCTCTGATACATTCGTCTTCAATGGAACATCATCATCATAATGTAAAATGATTCTTGCAGCTACAGCTAACATGAGCTCAACTGCCCAAATTGTATTCGCGTTGATAAATGCTGAATCAATGTCATAAGTTAACGGTAAATGTAGATCTTCACATTCACGTAGAAACGAGCGGATGAAACGATCTCTTGGAATGGTCTTTCCAACAGCTTCCCAATGCTGATGTAAGTTCTTCACTTGCAGCATCCAATCCGATTCAAAAGCAGGAAGCTTTGAAAACACATAGTCAGCATAATTCACTTTGAAGACGTCATCCATGGTCTCTACACATCTGTGAAGAAGTAATGTTGACATTGTGAAGTTTTCTCGTCACTCTTCCTTTTATAAAACTTTGATGGTATATGGTGTGTAACTTGTTCAAACTTATTCAATACTCGTTCAAAATTGTTGACTCAGCAGAATGTATCACTAGTTGACTAGTTGACATGTTTCACTCATGCTTTCTCATTATCGCTTGACATGTCCAATTCTGAATCCTCATCATCATCACTCACTTCGTTTTCCTCATAATGTGCTAGATGCGCTTTTAACTTTGCACTTAGTTGTGAGTTGTCACCATTGACAAGTCTATTCGCAACCCAGAACGGGTAGTCAGGTCCCTCAGGATCTGGCATTTCTTGCTGCACTGCAGCGACATCTGATGGTGCATTTAACGCTTCCTCCTGAAGCATCGCTTGTTGCACTGTAGCGACATCTGATGGTGCATTTAACGCTTCCTCCTGAGGCATTGCTTGTTGCACTGTAGCGACATCTGGCGGAGCAACTAACGCTTCCTTCAAAGCTGTTTCAGCGTCTTCAAAGAACGCATCCATCTCTTCCAACGATAATAATGTATCATCAAAAGTTACTGTTTCAAAGTCATCCATGTCTATGTTGATAGCTGGTGTGTCTGACGATGCCTAAGCCTCGAGACACTACACTTATATACGATTTTATCATGCTGAATCAACGATTTCATCATGCTGATTCAGCACAATTTTTGCTCTCCTGGGGGGGGGGGGGGGTCGGTACATAGTATGTCTGGGGGGTGGGGGTCGGTACATAGCATGTCTTAGGGGGGGGGTCGGTACATAGTATGTCTTAGGGGGGGTCGGTACATAGTATGTCCTAGGGGGGGGGGGTCGGTGCATAGTATGTCCTAGGGGGGGGGGTCATGGCTTTTTAGGGTCTGTTGCCATGGTTACACTGATTGACAGGTGGAGTTCATTGGCTTCATGATGATTGACTCGGCCAAAACTATCAAGCAACTTTCGCTCCAGACAGTATGACGTCATCATCACGTCATTATCACGTCATGGATGGCCGCGCCTATCCTTACGCTTATCATGACGTCACTTCCGGTCCAGACGTCACTTCCGGTCCAGACAGCACTTCCGGTCCAGACAACACTTCCGGTCCAGACAACACTTCCGGTCCAGACGCTATGACGTCACTTCCAGACAGTATGACGTCATAAAGTGTGGTAGAACTGTCGTTTCCCTACTACTCGATTTGGTAGGGCTGACGTTAGATCAGCGCGGAATGTTTTTGAGACAGCATGGCATATGACCTCATATATATGAGGAACTATGGGTAAAACATGTGCGCGTGTTTATCAAGTAGGTTGCTCGTGTCTGCTGAGTATTGCAGACAGACAGACGATATGACGTGACATTTTGCACTGTTTACAAATGGCCGTGACTGTTTAATGTTTCCATTAGGCAGGCTAGTTATACAGAAGTTCATTTCCCGTTTCCTATTTCCAATCAAGCAGCCATATAATTAATAGTAATAATCTTTATAATGCCATGGCATCATGCCAATAGCGAGGTGCAATTAAGGCGGACGTGATGTCCACTCCGCCAGTTGTAGCGACAGTCCCTACCTTCCCCTACCCCCCCCCCCCCCCCATAATCCAGAGCCTTTGTCTTGGAAGCTAGGATCTTTTAACGTTAAGAAAAAACAGGCTCTCATAACTGTTTACATTCACCTCACAGTTTCAAAAAAGCATATTTTAAACTTTATGGTAATAAATTATGCTACAGTTATGATTTGTGTTGTTTTTGCAGAGAGGTAACCCTCAATGATAAAAAATACACCACAAATCTTTTTGCTTTCTTATTCAAAATTTTCAAAAAGTGAGTGACAGTGTTATCACTAATACTGCAGAAGCATGCGATTAGAATGTTTAACAGAAAGACACCAATAAAACCTTGACTTTTGTTAAAACTGCTCCTCATTCATAAAAAAAAAATTAATAGACTGAAGTGATACTCTTTGTGCATTTTTTGAGAAAACAAACAGTGCATCACCGAGCGAGCCTCATAGTTTTCTTCTTTCTCGACCGAATTTATCTTAATTTTGTTTTAACAAACCGATGCTTGAAAAGTATCATCCTGTCTTTTCTCGACCGTAACACAGTGAATTACAATAAGTGAACAAAGAGAAGTTTTCTCGTTCACTGAAAACAAGTTATGCTGCTTCACCGCATGGATAACGCTGGGTCTGCCCGTTACTGTGAGCTGGGGTCACTTTTGATCCTTACGCCTGAAGCTGAAGACACCAGGTCGACAGGAATTTCCGTTTTATTCAGCGTCAATGAGCCGTTTTTTTTCACAAGTTGAGAAGAGGCTCAAGAGCACTATCAAGTTGCAGCTTCAGTTGCAGCCAGCTCAGTTCAAGACTTCAGAGGATGAAATCAAGGGTTACTTGGCTGGGACCTGGCTTTGATTAGTAGCCATCAAGTTTGTCTTCTAGTGTTAATCACTCGCATGCATTGCTCTTGAACCGGAAGGCTTTGCGTTTCTGACCGCAGTTCTAAGGTTTGAGCAGTTTTAGGTGCGGGCCTCGCAGAAGCTCCGCACATACGTGACTTTAGTCTAGGGTCCAATTTAGCTTTTTTTCCAATGTTCGTGCTTGTCTGCAAATTGGCACAAGTCATTACTGAGTGTCTAATGTTACTTAACCTGTTTTTGACCATGCAGAACTCGATGTCCATAAGTGAAATGAAAATATGGCATTTTACGTTTTTTTTTAATTTTAAAATTCATGTTGATATTTTCACAGGTCTTTGCTTGTCAAAAGTTACATACCTACATGTCGGTAAACGGTCATCTGCCCCCCCCCCCCCCCGGTCAACTGCCCCCCCCAGTCAACTGCCCCCCCCCCTTTTCTGCAACCCGGTCGACTGCCCCCCCCCCTTGCAATTTGACGGGGTCGTCATCTGCACCCCCCCCCCCCTCCTTTTTTTAGTGGAAAAAAATTCTTTAAAAATTAGGCAATTGTGATGTCCCTGTCTACTTCGTCTCTGAAACAATTGATCTTTATTGATCTATTCACCAATATTGATCTTAGGAGAGACTGATCCGTAAACTAATTGCAATTCTAATTGCAGTTAGTTTCCTATTGGTGAATTGCAATTTACCGAGGTGCAATACATTCAATAAAATGAATATAAATTTATTTATTGTGTCTTTGTAAGCCAAGAACCCAAGAAAAAATAGTAAATGGAGGGGGCAAGAGACCACCCCTCCACTTTGAGGGAGGGGGGGGGGGCAGTCGACCGGGTTGCAAAAAAGGGGGGGGGCAGATGACAGGGGGGCAGTTGACCGGGGGGGGCAGATGACCGGGATTCCTACATGTCATATATTCCGAATTAAAAAATTATGATTTTCTATTCTATCTATTCTAGTCGAAGTGCAGCACGGCTCGTCGGAAATGGAATTTGTAACCACTCCATCCCCTAAATGAAAAGGGATGAAAGGCAGAGCTACTGAAGCGAAGCCTACAGAAGCCAGAAATACACTCCTGGCGTATTTGCAGGACTTGGGGCAACCATCCCAGCATTGCCGGTAAATGTTGAACACCTCAGCCTTTCCAAAGCATTTGCGACGTCCATAGTATAGTCTACAAACGCCCCGTACTCGTCAGAATTCCTGAGACGCGATGCGAATGTCGGCATGTTACTGGACTTGGGTAAAATCCATACACCCTCTAAGCTGACGGGAAGCCCGGATCGTCTACAGGCGAAACCTTCGCTTCCCGAAACACGTCCAGCATGGCTGTTCCAACTCCGGGAAGATGACAAGGTTACAGTGTGGGTCAAAGATGTGGTGTACTTCGGACGGGGGGGGGGGGGGGGAGGGGGGCGGCGGCGTTCACAGGGCTCCGAGGACTCTCTTCATTACCCAGGTACTAGTGAACGGCACCTCTGGTGTCCCAGGAGGAATGGCCCCAGGAGAAATGACTCTCCCCCCCCCCCCCCCTGTATAAAATTGGAGCAATTAATCGGTTATTATACTAATCTACTCACACGAACCTACCACGATTCACTCACCGCTAAGATTACATATGTAGTCACATGCTCCTTGATGGCATCGAATCAATCAACCATGGTTTTTGTATTAATTTAAGACCACTGTACACTTACAATTACCTTAATCTCGTATGTAATTCAGAAATTCAGATTTAATCCTGGTGGTGAGTTCTAAGGGCGCTTTGATTCCCGAGATTTAAAATACAAAATCAGATCCCTGCCTATATAAGATGGATTTATAATTCAATTAATCATGGATGGAAACACACAAGAAATCGACGAAACTTTAGCTAGCAATGGATTACTTGATGAAAATAAAAACGTGAAAAAAGAATAAAAAGTGGAATGTGGTCCTCTAACTCCTCTTCGAAAGCTGCGAAAATCCGCTGACAACATGTACATATCAAACATAATGATCATTTCACTCCCGTTTATGATATAAAGAGATTTCAGAAGCGTATCTGTGTTTTTCAATGAGCTTGACATTTATAATTTGTAATTTGTAGAAACTGTTTCCATACAGAAAATAAAAGCAAATAAAACTATTGTTTTTAATTTCTGAACAAGAAAAAAGGTAAAGGGCGGTCCAAATATCCCGGGGGTGGCATTCCTCGGGAGAGCCCATTCGTTCTGTCACACCGGTCTCAAGCCCTCAAATTGATTAACTCTTTGGGTAGAGGCACGAAAGACTTCATGAAACTGAATGTAACTATGTCGTCAACCTCCGAACAGATGCGCAGGATCACGTGCTGCAGAGATACTGACTGTCGAAAGACAAACTGTTCAAAAGGAACGCATGCCACCACATTCGCAACGCGGGCATATATGACGGACGCCTATCTGCACATCGGCCGATGAGGTCCAAATATTACTAATACCTGTACTTTTAGGCAGGAACGCACAGGTATACATGACAAGTGAACCAAGTCCTCCTAATGGTGGGTGGTCGAACGTTGGCACTCCATATGATAGGTGGATCCGGTGGCGGCTACGGTCGCAGATGTCCTCATCTTTCTTTGTAACGGTTAGAAGTTGCTAACCCGAACCACTGAGAGCCACCGGTCAGCAGTGGGAGCATTCCTCAAAAATGCATTAGGTTACGATCCGCGTCAGCACGAGTTTCTGTCAAAATTTCAGGTTATATATTCCACCCACCCTCCCCCCCCCCACCCCCTCCGCTCATGCACATCGTGCAGTGAGATCTGTCAGCAGTGTTAAGTATTTTCAGAGTGAGAACCTATGGGAGCTCACTTTTAAGTGCATCTTCTTGCTGAGATGCACGCTCTGAACCAGACCTATCGCTATGACGAGCACCACAAAAGGGTAGTACTCAAACCGGAAGCAGACTTTCTGGGGGAACCCACATTATAACTCGGAACGGTACGTCTTCCGAAATAATCATTCCGGCCTTGAAAGGGGAGGGCGAAACGCCGACTCGATGTCCAGAATCCACGAAGGCACGAAGAGGTCCGCAGCAAGATCCGCTCATAATTTCCTTCCTGCCCCATATTACCATAGACATAGGTAAACAAACAAAATCGAGCTACCTGCGGAGAGCAGTCCTGGCAGCCTATAACTCCATCAAGGCGGAACGATTCAAATAGGTATACGCATGACTATGCGACGGATACTACGCCGAAGCCCTGTTGGCTTTCGTTTATAGCCGCCAGTTCGGTAACATGATGCAAGCGCACGATCTAATCCACGCTAGGGTGTGTCTCCTTGCCTGCAGAGACAAAGAAATAGGCGGAGGCAAGTCGAGAGGAAGCGCCAACCAGCCCCCCCCCCCCAAAAAAAAAAATCCAACAAATTGCGCTGATATGAGGTGATATTTGCCATAGAACCTTAGATCATTCTCTTGATTCCTGGTTCTAAAACGTTCTTTTAGTACGATCATTTCAGATCAGGAATATCAAGGAAGCACAGAATTGCATAAAAACCTCTATTGCTGGGATTTTCTTATTACAGTAGAAGAGTAATTTCCTGTAGTATTTTATGCTGGAATGAAGTCATTTTGGTGGGACATTTTCTGACGTTTAAATGATGTTGATGTGACTATTGCGACTGATAAAACTGCATCCATCTCAACAGCAGAAAAAATAAGCAAACAAGAAAAAAATTGGATAGATGGTCCTTCTGTCCGTTATTTTCAGACAGTAAAAAGACGTCGATGAACTTAATACGAAGTTTTGTGGACTGAAGGGGCATGCTTGAACACTCTTGAACTTCTTAAACTTGAGTTGTTCCCGTGCGAGCAGATCACCGCAAGGGGAAATACTGCCCTCCTCGTTGACCAATCAAAAGGCCACATTTGAAAGTATTGCCTTCTAACAGCATAAAAAAACTAGAGGCTCATTCCGCTAGCGAAATGTTAAACACTTGACAAAAATTAAAACCCAAAAATACTTCCTTCAGTGGGCTATTTCTTGAAAAATATATTGCAAACAACACAGCTTGAATACGTCTTATAAGCCGAGTAGTGTTTGGCTTTTGTTGACTTAAGGTTTTATTGACTGACCAGGCAGTGTTATCTATTTGCGCAGTGAGAGCTCGCACAAAGCTCAGCAACTGTGTTCAGTGCTGTGATTAAATGCTACGTATTTACTTGCAAAAAATACACTCTTTTCACATGGCGTTTTAACAATGAAAACGAAATCAAAGACCTAAATAAAAAGTGACATGCACATGTTCAGATCAAGCTCTTCATAAGTCCCAAGTTTGATGGTCGTAGGGCCCTTAGTGTCAGAGAAGAAGAAGACACAAAAAATCGGAAAAAGTGTCAAGAAGAAAAAAAAAGGACGAATTTTGCTCGCACTAATTCATATAACTCTTGCAAGCCAAAGGCTTGTCAAGTGTTAATTAAGCGCTTTATGTAATAAATTGCTACAGAATGTCTATGTTTTATTCGTTTGCTCTCCCCCCTCTCTCTCTCATGTGTAATATAAAACAGAAAGAAATGGGGTTTAGTTCAAAAGACTGTCTCTAATATCACATACAATGGACTTAATGAAAACGCCAGTAAAGGGAAAGCGGTAAAATGGGTCATCTGGAACTAAGCTATAAACTTGTCAAAGAAAAGAAATTATTGATAGGGAACATGGTATGTTACATCTGAGTAAAGAAACCTCGACTGCAAGCCGTAACGATAAGGTTTCGAATTAGTTGAATGGAACTGAGGCATCTGAGAAGATTCAGCATCGTAAATACTGTTACCACATTGCGTCCTGCACCGATATTTGCACCCTGACATTAGAATGCACCCGGTTCACCCACTTATATGTGCAGTTGAAGAAAACCAACTGGATTCGGCACAGATACTGAACTTTGAAACCGTATGATTTCTAAGTTGAAACATGGTTCGAACACTGGATTTATGCCGCATATGGTGAGAAAATCCAACGTAAGCAACTATCGGCTGGGTCATGACTTGGCATCTTAAAGATGGCACGAAACGGGGCAAGCAATTAGTACTTACGTAGTTATGGAGTTATTTGTAGCGTGAGCCCGTGGTCACGCACCCTGGGTATCAGATTAATCGCTGTCTTGATTCGGTGTAGATCTGGGCAAAAGTTTTTAAACCATTGCTTGGAGCAGTGGTGTTGGACACCGCTCACAGATTTGAGTCAATGCTGGTACAAAAGACCTTGACGTGTAAATGCTAACTATCTGTTTTTAAAATTGTGAATTAGATTATGTTAATTTTTATTCGAACCATGAGATAATTTGGAGTAGTTACCTAAAACTAGAATATAAATCTTGGCTGTGTTTTGATAAGTTGAAATAATTCATACCCCACAAATGAATACCACGAATTAAAAAAAAAACGTTATACAGACGGTTCGACGTGATACATGGATTTGGTTGTACATGAAAGTTGCAAAAAATAGAATGGGTGTCGAGAAAGGTCGTTGTTTAGACATGTGATATAGTCATTCCTCGCACCCTTCTATCAAAGCACACTCAACTGTTGGGATATTGTGTGTGCCAAAATAGGGACGGTGTCCCTTTTCCTATCTACTTTACCAAAAAAAAAAAAAAAACATTTCCGGTCTATTTAACAAATAAAAAACTTTCGCGCTCCTACGATCCTTAATTATGTTAAATTCGCCATTTTGACATATATTTTCTAGAACTCCTGTCGTGACTCTTATTTCCAGTGAGCGATTTTACGAAAGATATTTTCGGTTGTGTCCCAGACGTGTATAGAACGTTTCGACTTTCATACACAACCAGTCCCGACGCCTATCCAACGCGGCCACAAAGACATAATTACTAACATTAGTATACTACACGTGCCTTTTCTTTATGTAAACAACATTGGTTATGGCGTCAAGCGAACGTTAGCTCGCTAAATAAGATAACGCCACTTGACGAATATTGTTTGAACGGAAAATGACTGTGAATGGAACAAGAAATTTCGACGTCACATAGAGAAGAAATTCCGACTTCACTTCAACGTCTGCGCTGCGACGTCATTTATTCAGACGAACTTGGACAGTAGATGTCCAACGCACGACTTTACAGAAAGGGCTTTTTTTTATATAAATAGGATCCACTAAGGCGCGACATGGGACAGTATTCAATAAGTTGTCGTGACGAAAAGAAGTGCGATCGAGTGAAACTTATGGGGTTGTTAGTTTTAGTGATAGTGATAGTTTTACCATCAGTGTGAGAAATTTTCTAAGCAGTAGTAACTGTCCTCGCAGCTTATGGAACGGGTGTTCGACTGGTATACACGCACTCTTCAATTATACTCTAATTATTCTAATCCAGTCTGTTATTAGTTCTCGTATATTATAAACAGATAAGTTAACACCAACACATGCCTCGATGCAAAGACAGAAAACAAGGAACAGCAGACGTATGATTTTCACGGTATCCACACAGAATTAAGGGCCTTGGACAAAAGGGCTTTGGACATAAGGGCCTTTCCCAAAACGGCCGTTTCCAAAAAGGCCTTTCCCAAAACGGCCCTAAATGAAAAATTGGCCAAAACGGCCTTGAGAATTTTTTTCTAGGATTTTGAGTTTTAATTATTTAATAAAATATGTAATAAAATAAAAAAATAAAAAAAAGCAGGCTTCATTGTGTTTTTAAAGATAACTTCCTTGATGTTAAATTTTCACATGGTTTGACGTCACGGCTGAGATTTAATGGCAACGTTTACCGACAGAACATCGATTTCAGTTTTTATTGCTCAGGTTTAACAACGTCTTCAACATAGGGAGCGTGGTATAACAAACATTTTTTTTTTGGAGGCGGGGTAGGGGTTGGGATTGGGCAGTGATCAAAAGATACCAGCTGCTCCTCAGTAAAATCATTTGGTCGGAAAAGAAAGGGCACCATCCGCGGTCCAAACGTCCATGGAGGGGGCTGTATTCGGTGAAAGTTGTCTCGTGGTAAATCCAGTAAAAAACCAAGAACAGGCGCATTGCTGTGACCAGGAGGACGCGAGTAAGCTGAAGTCGCCTGTGGTAAGTCGCCTGTGGTAAGTAGCCTGTGGTCAGTAACCTGTGGTAAGTCGCCTGTGGTAAGTCGCCTGTGGTAAGTCGCCTGTGGTAAGTTGCCTGTGGTAAGTTGCCTGTGGTAAGTCGCCTGTGGTAAGTCGTCTGTGGTCAGTAACATGTGGTAAGTAGCCTGTGGTAAGTAGCCTGTGGTAAGTCGCCTGTGGTAAGTCGCCTGTGGTAAGTCGCCTGTGGTAAGTCGCTTGCGGTAAGTCTCCTGTGATAAGCAGCCTGTGGTAAGTCGCCTGTGATAAGTTGCCTGTGATAAGTCGCCTGTTGTCAGTAGCCCCGCGGTGGCACACAATGCTCCAGGAAATGTATCAAACCTCACCCCACAAACTCCTTCCAGCATGCGGCTTTGAGAAAGGTGCTCATTTCCGGCACAGCACGGAGGACGTCAACTAGAGGAAGGAGGGGGAAGAAAAAACATGTTACCCACAGAAGTATCATGCCTCCTTTTTGTTCCATCAGGTCGAGACGGGGAAGGGGGGCGGAGGGAGTGGTAGATCTGTTTCTAAGCCTTATCCGTGTGACTGAAATATATACAAATAATTCATATTTCTGGTCTCCGAGACTGAAAGTATCAATAACAAAAATAAAAGGAGTCTAGCCAGACTAACCTATTTGAAAAGCAAATAGGCGTTACATGGAAGAACTCAGAAATAATCGCCGATTATCTACCGTCTAATGAAGTTTGCGATGAGGTTGCAAATTGAAGTCCAAACGGTATTTCAGCATTTCATCCGACATTTCATCCAACGACATTTCATCCGACGATATTTCATCCGCAAAAAGTTCAAGGTACGACATTTCATGCGAATTTTACGTCCCATACTTATACTTCGCACAATGTAAATCACCAAATTTCACAGCACTCTAGTTTGCAAACCTCTTCTTCACAATTACCACTGTTTGTTTAATTTCTTATGTTACAAAATTTGCTTCACAATAATGCATGCTGTTTAGGTCTCACATGCCATAAGCCCATTGCACATTAGTCCTCGTCGTTTTCACTGGTTCCCGGCGTTTGTTATATGCAACCCTTCCCAAGGACTCGGCTGCGGTTTTCCAACAGACCGCACCAGCCAGGGACAGCGTGCGGCTGGTCTTACCGCAGTACCCTGGACTCTCTGAGAAGACACCTTGGTGTGGACTTGATGGAAATCCCATTTGCTTGAGGCAATACAGTAAAGAAAGTAAAAAAAAATCGTAGCCCAAAATCTCTAACCGTTTTCGAGAGAATGGTTTACTTCCGGCTTTTTTACTTGGACCATGTCTGAGGAGGTCAATGTCACTGAGGTACCTCTTACATATCGTCTACTATGCCCAAAGGATGGAAAATAAGGTCAAAATAGCTCTATCTCTAACTGTTTTCGAAATAATGGTCAACTTCCGGTTTTTGGCTTTGACCATGGCCGAGGAGGTCAAGGTCACCAAGGACCCTTACATACCGTCTTTTAGACCCAAAGGGTCGAAAATAAGCTCAAATTCGCTCTATCTCTAACCGTTTTCAAGATAATGACCCACTTCGGGTTTTTGCCATTGACCATGGCCGAGGATGTCAATCGTTCTCTAAGGTTAGCCAAATTTCATCACTCTTTAATTGGGAAAAACCCAAACGCTGCAGTCAACGTAAACTTGCACACGCATGCTGTGATGGCTTTCATTGAGAGTTGGGCGATCAATACACCGAGGCTGATATCATGCCAGTTTAAACTTCTGTTCTCAGCTGCTTGCCACCTGTTTCGCAAATTTGTTTTGTCTTTTTTTTAATTGAAAAATTAAGCGAATTAAAAAAAATACAGGATGATCAACTAGACATACTGAAGTTTCTCATATCAAAATTTCATCTTTCTAACCCTAACGGCCTCTAACTAGTTCCACGGACAAACTAAAAAAAAAAAACACGAAAAAAAAATGCCTTAACTGCGGCTAAAATTTTCCTACAAATTCAATACACTAGGGGATTATGGCAAATCCCCAAGTGTAAATACTGGTAGAGAATCGTCATCAAGGCAGAGACAGTCACAAAGTATTGTAGTCACCCTTTGTCCGAGCACCCCTAACACTGGGTTATCCGGTAATATTGGAACACCCCTAACACTGGGTTATCCGGTAATATTGGAACACCCCTAACACTGGGTTATCCGGTAATGTTGGAGCACCCCTAACACTGGGTGATCCGGTAATGTTGGATATGTATGAAGTTAATTTTCATGAATAATTTTAAAAAGTATGCGTATGAAAACTTGCGCGCTACTGAAATTCTCTTCTTTTGCGACCTCGTTTTGGTGTATTATCGAAACGCGATGTTTGGTTTTGATTCCGATGTAACATCGATTTTTTTCTGCGGCTTTGCAAGGTCGATTTTAAGACTTCTGTTCAACATTGTATCAAAGACGTTGATCTGACGTCGGAGAACGTTTGGTTTTAGTTGCAACAAAAAGCAACATCTACATAACATTGTTTATACAACGCCTATTCAACGCAATCACAACCAAATTATAGTCAGATTTAATGTTGCGATTTCGTCGGATGGACGTTAAATGGGTGTTGTTTTCTTGGTGAATACAATTGGTTCTCGGAAAAGGAAAACCAGTGGGACTGCACTCATGTGGTCTAATTTTTGAGATGGTTCTATTTGTAGGTTTCTTAACAGCCCGAGGCATCAAAAGTGAGACTATTGAAAAGGAATCCACGAAAACTGCACAACTGGACAACTCGCGACTGGACAACTGACAGCTAACTAAAAGACTGGACTCGAATTTTTAGCACATTTCTTTGAGACAACGTATTAGCAAGATTAAGAAAATGAACACAGACTACATCTTAATTGCCAAACGAGATGTGGATTCACACAATTTTTTGTTTACTTGAGGTTTTACCTGACATCGGAATTAGGATCTGTGCGCATTACTCGAAAAAATTGTGCAGAAACGTTATGGTTTTATACGCTGCAGCAAGGCTTTATCAATGAAGATTAGTAGATTAATAAATCGTAAATGGTGGGGGTATTTCAGGGCAGAACAATTACAGGAGTATATCACTGTCTGAAAAAAAAAACAAATGAAATATTTAACAATTTTGCTATGTAAATGAAAAAAAAAAAAAAATTGCGAGTTGTCGATGACATATCCAGAAATCGACGTTATATCAACGTCGGAAAGTTTACTGGGACATAGCATATCAAAAGCTGTGTTTCGTAGTTTCAGGGCAACTAGCATCGTCACATTTCTTTTAACAAAGTTCTATGCGGAATTCTCAGTGAGTCTGCAGTAATTTTTATGGCCCCAAGTGTAATTGTCACTATTCGGCAGCGAAAACGGTCTAGTTGTACATGTTTTGGCCTTTTTACAGCGCTCTGTAGGACCGAGTTTAGTTCCAGCGTGACGCAACAACTTAAACTATTCCCCACATCTGCTTCCCAACCCACTTCCCCCCTCCAATTTTTTTGTTTCGTTTTTTTTTTTTTTTTTTTTTGTTGTTGTTGTTGTTGTTTTCGCAGAAGCCATGTCTGACAGTCGATGGTTGTTATGTTGCAGGATTTTCCCCTGAGAGCTTTAACGTGGTTCCTGTCCGATGACGGGCATTAAATAACGCCCCCACCTGCTGTTAGCGAGCACGCAATCTTTTTGCCTGAATTATAATTCTCGTAATACACAAGAGTAAGTTACAAAGTAAGGTTTGCTTAATGGATCCCTTCAGGTCTTTTTCTGAAGTAATGGGGTTTGGGTGTGTTTGAATTTCTTTTGTGTTGTTAAAATACCCAAATTTTGGCACTAAAATATACTGTTACGCACAAGCCTGCTTCAAAACAGGCCTCTGATGAGAATGAAAGTTCTTTTAGATAAAATAAACACACAGCGAGCTCTGAATTTGGCTGATTCCTTTGCATTGGTTGTAACTCCTTTGGCGTTGGTGCCGAATGTCTAAATTTTGCTCCCAAATGTTCACAGAACTGACGCGTTAGAAATGTCACTGGCTAAAAATAAGTACAGTAAAGTTCAGCCCGGACAAACCCGTATATCATCTGTATCTGACATAAGTTTTCGACCCATTCAAATAAACTCACGATTAAGTTTTTGTTCAACAAGAGTCATAGTTCCAGTCAATATTGTGACGTTGCATCAACGACGCACCAGCCGTGGAAACAACGTCTACCTTCCGACGTTGGATAGATGCCAATTATCTGACGTCTAATCGACGTTGCGTAAAGGTTACAAATAGAAAACGAAACAAAGTCTATCCCCCACACGTTGCATTAACGTCGGAAAAGCGACGTTGTATAAACGTTTGGAAATATTAATCTAGAATCACCGTCAAGACAGAGAACACCGGAGTGTGATCAACCCTAAGTGAAGTACCCTCCACTTTTGGATCACCTGATCGCGCAGAATACCTACGAAGTAGATTTTCAAGAATATTGTTCAAAAGCAGGTAGGAAAAATTTTTGCGCGCTATTAAAATTCTCATATTTCACACCCTTGTTTTGATTTACTTTCAAAGGGACCTGTCATGGCTACCATTAATGCGCTATTATTACCATTTCCGGTCACAATTTTTTTGTTGTTTCGTCTTTCCAGCGTCGATTTTCCGACGTCGATTCAACGTTGCACCAAAGACGTTGATTAGACGTGACTAATCACATACAAAGTGCAACCAGAGTTAACAGTGACCTTTTTGCACAAAGTAAACTTTTCAACTTTTACGTCTGAGAAGACGAGAAGTGAAATTTTGAGAATTGAAATCTTTTCGCAAACATTATTTTTTAAGAAGTCAAATTTATTTTCAATAAAAACGATTAAATGCTCACCAGATTTTTTAAAAGAAGCGTGAATATGACTGTATTGCGTTCTTATTTCAAACGTGATATAATATGAATCACCCAAACCCTAAATATGAATCGAAGCTTTCTCTTAGTCAGTTGAAAGGAAGTCTGTAAATTCATGAGTGATTTTATGTCGTAATTAACAGTTAAATTTTTCTAATTCAAATTGCACCAATGTACTAAATAATAAATTGTAAAACACATTATTTGAGAAGTAATGTTTACTTCTGAACCGTGTTTGCCAAGTTAATACTTTTCAAGACATGTTTGATTTTGCACTCGGCACGCACAAAGAGTTAAATGGGATGCAAAATGAGATTTTTTTTTCTTCCAGCAGGTTTTTATGCTTGGGCTATACATGTATTTTACTTTTTTTTTTTTGAATTCATTAGAAATCATTGAAGACTCGCCATTTAGTGATTCCCTAATGTCACGGTAAACATTTAGCCCATATTCATTTGAGTAGACATCAAGTATTAATGACCAGCTGGAACTGTTTCCTTGTATTATATGGGCTATCTGTCGGTCTGAGTGCAATTAACTGCAATATCCATTCATTTTTTCGTTCCGGTCAACACTGAAAAATTATTGACTTGGGAATTGACCAATCAGATTACAGCATTTACTCAAGTCATATAACAATTACTATCAATAGTAGCGTCCAGAAATAGGGCACATGCGTCACACCAAAGAAAAAGAACAGTATTTGCACAGAGACAACTATGATATTTTAATGAACTGGGCTGACCACGACACCCTCTCTCTCTCTCACGGAGAACTTTGCTGAGTGGGAGAGCTACTCTGTGCAAGCTTCATGAGCCGTTTTAACAGCAAGCCTCGTTGAGGACTGCAATCAGATACAAATTCTCGTAGAAACATCTCACTTTAATTCCTAACAACCGATGAGTTATTATTTGCTTTATGCAAACAAAAAATATAAATGAAATTGCCATAATAGTCATTTTAATTGAAATTCTAGACAGATTGGAAAGTGATATGCTAAGCTTTGTGCTTAAAGGTTGAATATTGTGATGCAAGCAAAAGTGCCAAGATGGTAAATTAAATATACAATTTGCTTTTCAGATGAGAACTAATTTCTTTTAAAAAAAAACACATTTCTACTACGATTTGTTAAAAGAGAAAAAAACAGGAAAGAAAATGGGCGGTGATGAAGGAAACAGCACGATTTTCCGTGGATCCATGAATGAGTGGACATCTCAGCATTACCTTTCAGTTGTTGTGACGTCTATGGAGAATATGCACTTAAACAGCTCGTCGGGATCTGAAAGTATAGAAACGATAACGAGTGCCGTCCAAATTACGGCAAATATTTTAGGAATATGCGCGATAGTACTCAATATGGCATTTATAATCGCTATGTGCAGTGCAAAGGATGCATCGTTCGCATATCACCGATTCATGAAAGGATTGTCAATCGCGGATATATTAGCCTCGCTGGCATTTTTAATTACTCTGAACTACCCACAAGGGCCGCTTTCAAATATCTACCCGAAACGGAAAATATTTTTGCTCAGCGACGGACTGCCGTATATATTTCGAGGATTGCCTTGGGTCTTTTTCACGGCGTATTTTCTCACTCTTACATGTTTAAGTTTGAACCAATATGTAGCCGTATGTAGACCTTGGAAATATTCATACCTGGCAAGTCCCAAAATGGTCTGGTGTTGCATTATTGCGGTGTGGGCCGTGTCGTCCCTTCAGGTTTTTATACCGACCGCAGTTTTATTTATACTGAATACGTTCGAGGATAAAACATTTGCCAAAATAAAGTTGTATGAGATATCCCGGATAGAAATGCAGGTTTGGATGTGTGTGTTTATTTTATCAACTTTCCTGAATATAACATTAAATTCCCTGATGTATAAGAAAATAAGAGAGCTTAAATGGAAACGCAGATTAAGCATGAATTCGCAGGAGACTTTAAACATCCGCATGAAACAAGAAGCGTTTGTGACTATCTGTTTATTGCTCGTGACGGCCATCCTTTTGCGCCTTCCATTTCCTATTGTTTCAATAATTAGTCTCGAAATTGATGCAGCGAGGATTGACAAGACTGTGAGCGTTGTAATGAACGCTTTTGTTATCCTGTTACTGTACACCAACTTCTTCGCCGACCCCATTATTTACATTGTACGCATGCGTGAAGCAAGAGAGTTCATCAGGACATCAACCTCGGCCTGTGTCCATGGTTGTTTAAGGGAAGAGCGAGTACAAGATGCGCATGACGCCAGCTTTCAGCTGATACATGACCGGGAAAAGACGGAAAATACTTCGATAAATGACAATCCAAAGAAAAATGGCAGCCATTGTCGAAATATATCGGCACCAACGCAGGCTACAGCTATTTGATTTTTAAACTGGTCAGTTGTACTTTAAAACAAGGGTAAAATGCAGCTCCAAATATTAAAAAAAAAATGCCAGAACTTGCCATTAGAAGCACAATGTATCAGTTCGTTGATTTGTATTTTTTGATTTGGCCGATTTTCTCAACCCTGGAAGCGCACGCCGTGTTTGCCGTTGCCGATCTTGGGCCAAATTCACAAAAGTTATCTTACAGTTAACAAATTCCGTTAACTGCTCCTGTAGTTAACAGAAGTTTTGAAAATTAATCATTAAATTTTACTTTTACTTTAAAAGATATTCTTGTAAAAATTGTTTGCATAATTTAACTGAATCAGCTGATTTCTCTTGTGCGGTGTAAAATTAACTGCACAGTTAACTTTTGTGAATACCGGGGTTGGTCATTTAGGCTGCAACAACAGCAGTCTTACTTCACTATTCTGTCAGTTACTTCAAGCCATAAGACACACCTTGTTTCTCAGCTTTTTCTGACCTGCATTTAAAAAAATTATTAGCCTTTGTCCTCATTCACCTGTTCGGTGATTTTTTTCTAGAAAATTAAATTCGCTTTCTCAAAAAACTTCTCATTTCGCTTTTTTGGGTAAAGTATCAGTAAATGGTTCAAGACAGCTTGTTCCTTTTGTATTTTTTTTTTTCAGTTTTTCAAGTTTTACACCTGGTCAGCCGATTTTTTTTTCTCTCGGAATTTTGTCAGATAACACCCTCAAAAATTAATGACGAAATGTGTTGACGGTATAAACTATGGAGCAGTGAAACAGGGAAAACAGAAAGAAGAAAAGAATGACATTGCTGAGGACAAATTTCATTGGGTGATGTTTCAGTGACGCATCTTCAATGCTTGCAAAAATGTCAACTTGGAAAACAAAAAGTGTAATGTAAATATATGTAAATATGTTGGTATCATTTACCATATGATTTCATGTTTGGATGAACAAAAAATGCAGTGTAAAAAGGGTTGTAAAAATGCATAAGGTTGTAAAATGACAGGGGCAACAACTTAAAATGAACTAAGTTCGTTCCCGACCTGGTCATATTTTTAGAATGTACATCATTTATACTAGCGACACTAAGAAGTCAAACGACATTAGTCGAAATTGATATCTGCGATAGTGTAGTCCAAAGTTACAGTTATATGGAATGCCGTTTTAACATTTAATGCTTATTTTTGATATCAAAATACAATTAAAGATATCAAGAAATCAATGTAGATCTCAATAATTTATATTTTTGCTATCAATAATTGAATTTTAGATTGCACAAATTTATTTTTGAGATCAAAAAATCAAATTTACACAATCAAATCTTAAGGGAGACACAAATTTACATAAAATTTAACGAATCATCAATTAAATTTTGGAGATGAAAACTTGGATTATTGGGATCAATAATACCAACACAGTTTTTGATCTGAAGAATTGCTTTTTTTTATACAGTAAAAAATTTAAAGAAAGATTCTGTATACAAAGACCAGTCATTTTTAATTTACAGATGTGCACTTCTGAATTTTTATTTAAAAAAAATAGACTGATATTTTTATATCAAAAATCAGATTTTGAGATCAAAGAATCATTTGCGGATTTCAAAATACAAATTAAAAAAGTCTCCTGATGAAATAATGATATCTGAAATGAATTCTTGATATCAATAAAAGGAAAATGAATTATTGAGCTCAAAATTGATATTTTGCACTCAAATATTTCATTTTCGCTATCAAGAATTGAATCTTTGATCTCAAAAAATCAATTTTAGATATCATTAAGTCATTTTTGATATCAATAAATATTTCTTGATATCTCTAAATATTTATTGATATCAAAAATTATTTTTTGAGATCAAGAATACATTTAGAGATATCAAAAATACAATTACAGATAGCACAAATTTTGGATATCAAAATATGTATTTTTTAGATCAAAAATTAATTGTTGATATCAAAAAAATAAATTTTTGACATCAAAAATTAATTCTTTATATCAAAAATACCCTAATAAATGTGAAAATGGCATTCCATGCAGTTATTAGTAAACTATTTTACATGGTTGTATGATTAACTTAACTTACAACTTAATTACAATTACAAATTCCGGCTTAAGGTCGTAAATATGAATTACAACTATGTCGTTCGGTTAAATGTTTTAATTGTTTCTTAAACAACAATAACAACAACAACAAAACAAACAAAACAGCGCTATCTGAAAGGCATTTAAGACCAAGACAACTCAGTTGTGGTGTTAATGTTAGTGGTTTTCTTTAAAGCATTCCTAATAATCTGCACTAAAATAGGCAACTTATCTAAAATGTTTTGAAAATATACACAATAAAATCGCAGATTTCTTCGTCGATCATTTCCAAATCCTCGATTTTCTTCGACAGATCACATGAGTCAGTTTATTTGTTTCTTTCCTTTTTTAAATAAAATCTGTTTGAATCATTTAATGATTATTTTAAAAGATAAACATAAAAGCCCCCCCCCCCCTCTCAATTTTGCAAACCTAGTAAACTCCCCCTCTCTAATTAAATGTTTTTAAGGACTTAAAAGAGCTTGTGATGTTCTTACATCTTCTTTAGATGTTTCTTAATCACGTGTTTTCATTTTCCAGCAAATGGGTTTCGATTGCATTTTCTGAAGAACTAGTGCACCCGTGTGATCTAAATGGAAATGTTTTACAATGGCCGTTGCTGGATTCATTACAGTGAGGACAAATTTTAAGTCGTAAACTGTGAATTAAAGTGTTGTTGTAACAATCAAGAGTGTACATGGAAATCGTGGAGATTATGTTAACACATGTGAGCATTTGTGGTGGCACGCTTAGAATATCTGGATGTAAAAAAATGTTTACAGTAAAAAAGAAGGGGAGGGGGTGATATATTTGCATAGATATCGCACAGACGTTGGTTAGATGCTTTGTTAATGTTGTTCATTTGCTGTTTGGTAATGTCACTAAAATTAATGAAAAGTAAAGAAATCACACCTCTTACGTCACAGCATTTAAAACCCAGTCTTTCGAATCATCTTGTAAGTGACGCTTTTTTTAAAGAAACCCAGAGAAGCATAACGCCTTCGTACTCTGCTCTGTCCTTATTATTAAAGTCAGTTTTTAAGCTGAACTATTCATAATAACATTCCAGCTGCATTTTTTTTTCAGTGCAAGCAGGCAAACCCTTGCACTTTATTGCAATTCGAGCAATTTAACTCCTTTTCATTTCTTTCAGTCCTTTTAGTTTCTGCCTTGGGTTCATGATAATATCACTTACAAAAAAAAAAAAAAAACTTTGTGCACGACACTGTCACAAAGATCCTTCCTCCCTCACAGTCAACCACAACATCTCAGTAACAACCATCTGAAAAACGAAGCTGTAAATAAAATCACTTACTAAAATCTTTCTATGTATAACTTGCAAAAGACATTTATCAATGGCCTTTTACAGGTGATATTTTACCAACGAAAAAAAAAAACGTTGACTACTCATATCCGCTCTTGTCAAAACAGCGAGCTTACATCCGGGAACTTTAATTGTCTTTTGACAATTGACAGTCAGATATACATTGAGTGAAATTCCATTCATTAGTTGTATTCCTTGTTTGAAAACCTACAAAATATGTAGAGGCCGTTAAAAATAGGCCCCTGTGGGAAATAGATTCCTCGTGGTTTCGTTGTTATCCCGTTAATTAATTAGACTGTTTTTTTTTTCCTGTTTCCTGTTTTATTGTCGAAACCATTAGTGTACTAAAATAAGAAACTACTGGCAAAGAATTTTAGACTCCTCCAAATCAGGTATTACTTGATAAAAACGAAAAAAAAGTTGTTTTAAATGGAATCTTAGAACGTATCTGCAATTGAAAAAAATGCTATTTTAAGAAAATATTGTAAATTTTAGGAGAAATTTCAAAATATTCTATTTAGAATAATAATCTCATAAGTTGTACGAATGGCATAATACAGTCAAATTTACTGTCAATCAAATCACATAATGATCGATAAAATGGCATACAGCAATTTCAAAGGGATAAATTCGGTGGTTAAATCCACTCGACAGAGATATCAACCAGTAGATAAAAATGAACTGTTTCAAAACAAATGTTTTCATTCTTTATTGTATATGCCTTTTCAATTAAAAGAATATTTTTCCAAATAGCTATAAATGTTTTAAATGAAATACTAAAACTTTTTTTTCAAATAATATATAAGGTACAAAAATGAAAAGCAATTCAAAATTTGTAAAGTGTTAACAAAACGTAATTAAAGTTTTTAGCAAAGACATATTGAACCGTATGATTGGCCTTTGTTGTACTTTTCAAGTGTTAACATACATTTTCTATGTTAAACTACCTTTCTTTGCTATATATGGTCGCATATGGTGTAAGCTATAACCATATATGGGATAACGTATGATAACGGCATGTGGTAAACATCTGCCCATATGGCTAACATACGTATACCATATGTTGATACTTCGCAAAACATATGTTTTATCATCTGGTGAAGGCATGGACTTGTGATGAAATACCCGACTCATTGACATTGCCCCATGACTATATAAGTGCTGTAATCTGATTGGTCGTTTCTTCAGTGAATAACGCAAAAGTGGATAAGTAAAGTATTCCAGATATTTGTAATCAAAGCACCAATTAAGTCACCTTACAAACATATATTGACTCATTTCGATTCAACATGAAGATATTATTGACGAAAATTTTGCTATTTGACAATGGTCAGTAATACCTTGTGTTGACTAAAGTAAGTCAATATCTGCTAAATGTTGACTGGAAAGCAAATTTTGATATATATCAGTGATATTTATTGAAATACATCTTGTCAAACAGGTTGTAATCATCAGTAAGGATCCCTCTCTTATTTCAATGACATATAGCGCAGTTTTGGGGCTTGCTACCTGTACCCTACCGTTTTGAGACACCAGTAGGCGACTTTAAAACCTCATGGGAGATGCTGGCCATTAGTAGATTGAAATCCCGTCGTTGGTGCGTGTGGCAGATTTGACAGCAGGCTCATCAAAGCTGCCCGGCTAAATTTCATATCCACGCATATTTTTCTTAGAATGTGTGATCAAAATGTCGTTGGGTCGACGTGTCCTGATACGAAATATCCAATGCAATCTGTGGCTCTGGCTTTTAACGACAGACCAGGCAATGGCACTGTCATTCCCCTCGTTTATAGTGAGATCTCTCAATTAGGGCTACGAAATCGCGACAAACAAAATTAATTTAAATGAGTTTTTTCAGACACAGTTTTAATATAGAAAGAAGTGACAAAAAGTGGTCTTAATTTACATGTAGTCTGGGCGAGAGCTACTACTGTACTTTGTAAAACAATAAAGATCATTTAATCCCTAGCATGGATTTTCATCGCACAGTCTATTCCAGGAAATTAGTGTGAGACAAATGGAGCTCTTGAAATACGTATATTCACTGTGATGTTGCTTGCAAGGAGATAGCACAGTGATACGCACTATTAACATGTAAAAATGCAGAATGCTGTAAAAACATCTCTGTCAAAAGTCATGCCAAGTTGCCATTTGTATCAAAGCTCTGTGTGCTATATCTTCTGTATACCAGTAAAAATTCAGACGTCGAGAAAACGTCGATTTGAGGCTGCGTCAGTACCCGGCAAATCGCAACATTGAATCTGGTTGTAATTTCATTTTGATTGGTTGCCACCATAGACCAACGTCGTTGACACAACGTTGAATAGATGATGTACAGACGTTGCTTTTGCTGGCAAAAACATTTACGCAACATTAAATCCAGTTGTAATTGGGTTGTGATCAACATGTGCTACCATACATTCACGCTTACCCAACGTCTTTAACACCCACTAAGCACAGGTGCAATAAAAACGCTTTTTAGGCCTGACGTTGGCTTTTTCCGACAATCAATTAACGTCTCTCATCCAACGTTGAATATCTTGCAGAAAATTTTATAGAGACGTCGAAAAATAAACGTCTCAAAAATGCCCAAGTCACCAAAACTTCGTGTTAACGGTCAAAGGATTTATAAATCTGGTACTGGTAATAACTGTTTGCTTTGAAAATTGATGAAAATCAGGATATAAAGTATGGTATATTCAGAAGCGCGCCAGTTTTTATATCCTGCTTTTGAAGTATATTCATGAAAGTTGACTTCATGTATATCCTGTGTTACCCGATGACACAAAGGGAACTTTGACGGACGATGACCATTATTCCTTATGACTGTCACTGGACATTGGAGTGATTGGTATTTTCGCAACGTCTATATATAACTCTTCCGACATCCAATTAAGTCTGCAGGTAGACGTTATGAAGATCAATGGCGGAACCCCCCTCCCTCCTCTTATTTTAGGCATCTGCAAAAAAGATCACGTTTTCTTTAAAAAAAAAAGCTGACGACAAATTCATCCCATGAAAAAATAAATAAAGTGACATGCTGAGTGGTTTTTCATTTCGGTTCATATGACCTGTGGTTATTTGGTGTTGACGCCATTTTAGCCACACCCAGAGTTTTGCAATGTAGACTTCCATAATTATAAAAAACCAGACGTTAATGAAGCGTTAAAATGTTTACTGGGATGAACGAATTATTTCAATGTCATAAACATTATTTGTGACGTTTTATTGCAAGAGCATTATAGCAAATGGGTGGATCATTCCTTGAGTGTTTTTAGATAGTTAAGGAAACCCAAAGTGGCATTTATAATGTGAAAACAACTTTATAGCAAGTGTAGAGGTGAGAATCCCCGAAACGTAGGAGATAAACATCCTTCTGAGATATTTGCTGTTCAGCCTAGAGCATTCGTTGTAGAGAGATTTATAGCTTGCTTGTACGGTCAGATGTATCATAACGTGCGCCTGCCTTATATGCGGCTCCAAGGGAAATCTTCAATATCCATATTTGTATATAAAATGTTAACGCATTTCTCAAATAGATTGAGGGAGATCATCTTCAAATACAACAATAAGTCTCTACCAAATTTGGTCGCACTAGCCCTAACCCTGTTGGAGGAGTTTGCGTGACAACGTTATTGCGGGAAAATAGGAATCATACAGTAACAACTCACCGAATGGGTACTTAAAATCTCAAAGCGATCTATGTTTTGGAAGCTCTAATGCTGTCAACAAGCTTTACCATAAATTGATTGGCAGTTTCATAGAGATTCTCATTGCCCATTGTCAATAACCTTATTTATACTGTGTGTTGAACCATTGGCACAGTTAATTAGAAATGAAAAAACATTTCCGGTTTATGTTTTGGTGATGCGGAGTATAAGATCTCTCTGTTTGCATCCTGTTTCCTGGAGAAAATTAATTCAATTAATAAAGTATTTGTGATTAAAAAATGGTTTTCAAGATACTCTAGTTTGAGAGTAAATATTGAAAAATGCTTTTTATAGGTCCATGGAGAGCCAAACCTAAATTAGAATATGACCTAACGGTTAAAGAAGGAAGCTTCAACATACTAGGCATTGAAATGTGATTAAGACTGTAGGATAAAACTATAAACAATGCCTTAATTCACAGCGAAATGAGAAAAGTCTCGGAGCTTACAATTAATTTTGCATTCAAAATTTGATTTAAAATATATACATCTTCCTTCTTTTTATAAAGAAATCCATATGTTTTTTGTACTGAATTAGACAATCAGAATAAGTATGGAGACGTTTGGTGCAACAATAGGGACAGACTAATACATAAAAAATCTCTATTTATTAAGCAGTTTCATATGGAGGGAATATTATACATTAAAGATGTATAAGATAGAGGGAACAAGTTTTTCTCTTTGTCGGATGTCTAAGTGAAATACTATCTGACATATACCGAAGTCCACTAGGCTCACTTAATTTCTCTCTCAAAAGTGCAACTGGGAAGAAGATAATCATTTCTTCACACGAATTTCCATAGAACTTCATGCGCGTTTCTTTTGAAATTCTTATGAATTGCATGGGAAGAACAAAGTACTTCCTCCTAAGAACTTCAAATGAATTCTACATGAATTTCCATGGAAGTTCGTACATATTTCCCTACGAAGTTCTCACGAATTGCACAGGGAGAAGGAAGTACTTCTTCCCGAGAATTTCACATGAATTTCACATGAATTTCCTTAGAATTTCTACAGAATTTCATGCACATTTCCTAAGAAGTTCTTATGAATTGTCTTGGAAGAATAAATCTTTACTTACTGAGAACTGCATATGAATTTCATAGAATTTCCACAGAAGTTCACGCATGATAAGGGCGCAAAGGACTTCTTATAAAAGACTTGTTTTAGAATAATGTAGGGCTCGTTTAGTTATTTGTTTCTAAATATGAAACAATATGTAAAAAAAATATATAAAGTATAAGCCAGGAGATATTATTTAAATAAGAAGACTTAATTTGAAATTGAAGTATTACCTTAAAGCACTTTAATCATTTTACTAAAACAATTAAAAATAATTATTTAATTTTAAAATGTTTAAAGCTCAAGTGATGGCAGTTTATGTACGTTTTCAGGTTTCGAAATGAATCGATTCCCGGATCATTTTTAATCTGTGCGTTATTAAAATGAAACTTAGTTAAACTACATATACTTACTCCAGAATCTCGCTTCTCTCTTGCAAGGGGATGTTCTAAATACAGTCTTCTCCCGAAGTCACGCCATTGGAAGTAACGCCAAACTCGCGCTAATGCCATAAACTGACCGGTCCCGTTTTTTCCTTATATAAGTGCATATTAAATGCATGTTTTATTGCATTTTACTCCCTTTGTACCGCCATGCATTTTGCTCGGGGGGAAAATTTCAGTGATTTTGCTTGTCTGATAATCGATTGCATCAAATATTCAAATGCTTTTATTGCGATGGAGAGCACACTTGACCAGCAGGGATTACAGTACAGTGTTTACATAAAAACAAAGGCTTCGTATACAGGATTTTATCAAAGACAACGGTGGAAGCATCCCGGGGTGCTTATCCCAAACACTTATTTTCTTTAGGGGTTATTGTTATATCAGATAAAAATTCAAACTTACTATAAGTAGGGATAGGTTTTGACTTTTGTTTCATATGTCAAATCTTTTCACGATGAAAAAGAAAAGAAAACGATTTCAATTTGATTACGAAAAAGGTGCAAATTTTGAAACATGCAGAAAAAAACTCTTGTAAAACGCATCAAGAAACCGTTTAACAATATTTGTGAAAACAATACGAAAAAATTCAAAGATTGTGTTTCATTCGAAGTAACACCTTTTCGATGTAACGCCATAATTTGTCTGGAACCAACTGTGGCGTTACATCGGGAGTAGACTGTAGTTACATTAGCACGACTATCTAAGTTTTTTATTGATAGCTTGTTTCATGTAAGAAAGATTCATTCTTCTACTTTTTCTAGGTGGCATTGTAAAACGTGATTTTAAGATAAATGCAACACTGTAGAATATTAAATTAGTAAATTATCAAGACAGTTTATCATTTGTCTTTATTTCAATAGCACCAGAGGATAAACTAAGAGTAAAATTTGGTATACAGAATTCTTATATGGAAATAGGAAGAACACATCTAGTAAATTTTCAACGAAATGCATAGGAAATGTACGTGAAAATAACGTCAAATGTAAACTTCAGTGGAAATTTTTTGTAAAATTCAGATGCAGTTCTTAGAAAGTAAAGATTTATTATCCCAATACAATTCACAAGAACCTCTTAGGAAATGTGCATGAACTTCTGTAGAAATTCTATAGAAATTCATATAAAATTCTTAAGAAGAAGTACTTTCTTCTTCCTGTGCAATTCATGAGAATTTCGTAGGGAACGTGTACGAACTTCAATGGAAATTCATGTGAAATTCATTTTAATGTTGTTAGAAGAAGTACTTTGTTCTTCCCATGCAATTCATAAGAGTTTCATAGGAAATGTGCATGAAGTTCCATGGAAATTCATTGAAAAAAAACATTTTTCTTCCCAATTTCACTTTTGGAACAGAAAGAAATGAGCCTTGTTGGCTTCGGTAGAAATTAGATAGTCTATTCTATAACGGTCTAAAATTCAAATTGGCAAATGGCTTGAGAATGCGGACAACAATAGAGTTTTAACAAAAGACTATACAGTCGATTATAGTAGCTCCTTTTTTAAATGCAGGGATGTAAGAAGAGCTAAATCTAATGTTTTATTATATGCCTAGAGGTCCGCGTACAAAGAAATGATAGAAAAAAGAGCATGCAGTTTTCATAGGTCAGATTGAATGGTTCCCCCTATAAGCATATTCATTATGCGATCAGATGTAAACAGTAAACCAAAAAAAAACACGTGTTTTCGGACTCGAAAGTGAAGAGAAAGTGGGTCGCAATAAACTGCAACCGTCCTCAGAATCGATAAATGACTTATTACTGTGACGATATTTACAGCACAGCCTGGAAACGAAACGTCATACGTCATCTAATACAAATGTCATATAATTACGCCATTTGTGTATTTGTTGCGTTGTTATTTCGCGATTTGAGTTGAAATAAGTTACTTCCGTTGAACGGAAAAAAATAAGAAGGAACGTTCGAAAGGGAGAAAATACTTGTTTATGAGGCGGGCTTGTGAGGTTACTTCTTAAACCACATGAGTTTAAGGCACATAAATTAAAGTGTACTATCACTGATGACAGAAAGGAAGGCAGTTTTGAAGGTAAATACTTATTTTAAAGGGTAAATCGTTGGTAATTTTATACACGTCCTTCCTGTGATTTTGTGTGCATTGATTTAAAATAAATAATTAAAAAATTGAAAAGAGAAATAACATATAAATGAAGACGGCAGAACAGGTCATACAAAACGCATATGGCACCTTCTCCTCCCATCAGATCATACAAAACCAATATGGCACCATCTCCTCCCTTCAGGTCATACAACATCCATATGGCACCATCTCCTCCCATGAGGTCATACAGCATCCATATGGCACCATCTCCTCCCATCAGGTCATACAAAACCCATGTGGCACCATCTCCTCCCATCAGGTCATGCAAAAACCATTTGGCACCATCCTCACCCATCAGGTCATACAAAACGCATGCGGCACCATCCCCTCCCAGTGGCGGACTCAAGTTCAAAATAACACCCGATGTATCGAATTTACTAGACAAATTTCGTCGCGAAAACACGAAATTTAGCAGCTTTTTTATTTACAACCCCTGGACCCCTCCGCCCCTTTGATCCGCCACTGAATCCTGATGAAAGTAACTATCTGATAGATTGCTAAAGCAAAATATTTTCATGTATAATTCTATATTTTCTCGTGACTTCTTGTAGTGTAATATCTTTGACGACAGTGAAATTAACCACCACCTTTTGGTTTAAAAAAACTGCAATATTTTCGCTTTGGGGCTTGGCAAATCTGCCATCTTTCAGTCATTTTTCGCTCGCCGCTGACCCCCACCACGTTAAATACCCGCTCCAAAGCCTTTGGTTTTCAAATTTAATATAGATTTTGAATAGAAAACAAAAAGCAAAAAGAACATGAACCCCTTCTTGCACTGGCCGAATGGGACTTTTACCATTGCCATTGGCAGTGTTTTGAATAGTGTTTCCTCACACCGCTTTTGTGTATTTCTTTTTCTGTCCAGAAACAGGTAGAGAGCTCCTCGAAGTTGAAAACAACACATTTTCAGTTCTTCAAAAAACTTTAATTATGTTATCTACAGACACTTGACTTTTATGAGAATCAATACAGGAATTTCACGTGGGCAAAATGTAGATTTGGGCTGAATTCTGATGTTGAGATGCAATGTTTTAAAGTGCATCTTTCTTAGCAGTTGACTTAAATCATCTGAACAATATTTATTTAACTTCGGAGGAGTATTCTTCTGGCATTAGAAGAAATAATTAATGGCTTGCTGAAGAAATACTGACTGAACAGTGGAAATATCATTCATCATCAGTAACTTGAATGCTCAACTCAACAAAAGGCATCAATACACGCCCGTCGAGAGTAAGTGCTAAGTAAATTCCACATTAGTTAGTGTCTCAAGAATTTATTATTAATAATAGGAAGTCAGTTTTGCTTGCCGTAAATGGGGTACATATTTCAAGACGTCTTTTCCAAAGCAGAACGTTGTCTTGTCCGCATCGTCACTCTTTTGCCAACAATAAAGTGCTGAAGACACCATTGGTGGCTTTTGCAATAATATATATTTTTTACAGCTTCGAAGTGTTAGTTTTACCATATATTGAACTCCATTCTTACCACGTGAATACCATATGTTGAACTCCATTCTCACCACATGAATAATATATATTGTGCTTTGGGATACTGATCATATCTCCCCAATATACAATATACAAATTCATCCCTTTGTCGATTGAGGATTGTACTGAGTCATCAGAAACAAACCACTAATTGCACACAATTTGGTCAAATGTTTGATCACATCATAACACGATAGCACATCAATGTCCAAACGTTTCGTAGGATGTCAGAGAAGCCAAAGAATCTACTCGTAGGGTTGCTTAAAAGGAGGAATCTTATAGATCACAACAAGATGGCACCACTTAGAAGCTTTAATCATTAGGTTTAGTCATGACCCCTATTCAGCCCTTGTGTATTCTTGTTTTAACAACTAGCCTCTTAGTGTTGAATTCTGTTTTAGTAGCCGCTGTAAATCACACCTAAGTTTGTAATTAGAGGTGTGCAAGACAACATGTGTTAGTCCACTTATTTACTGCAGTAAAAACGAGGAAGGATATAACGGTACTATTTTGTAACGAATGACGTCGTCTATGACATACAATGTTCAGAATCCCCCTCTTTTTTGTTCGTTTAGCAAATTTCATTATTTCGCACAACACAGCAAACCTTCTTTCAAAACATGCATTAACTGATGCAGTATTAACAGACGATGTTAAATTCTACATTTTTTCAATGGCAACTGTTGCTTTTGATGTCAAAGATACGCCCACCTTAAAAACAAAAATAAACACTTTGGATCTATTTTGTCTCAATTCAGTGCTCACATAATCACAGAATGATATTTCAATACTATTTCTGATGGGATGTATAACATGATTGTATTTCCTAACGTGTGCATATAATTTATGTCATATTTTGTATAAATTATTAAACAAATCGCAATTAAAATGACAGTTTCTATGGAGTGTTATTTTAATATTTATATCTCTCTTGTGAATCACTTTCAATTCCACCAAGGAAGCTACATAGAAGTGACACCACGTTAAGGAAGCGATACAGTCATATAAAAGAGTGCGGCTATATAGATCGTAACAGAAAAATGATACAGCGACACAGAAGTGGTACTACCATAAGGAAGTGATACAGTCATATAGAAGGTTACAGCCATATGGAAGTGACGCTATGACAGGAAAGTGATAAAGCGCTATAAAAGGAGCAGAGTGATACAATGACATGGAAATGATACAATATTATGAAAAAGGCACAGTGATACGGAACCAGACTAGCTTAAACCCTAGCCATTTTGAAATAAAACTGAACACTCTCACTTAAAACGCAATACTCGTGTCTTACTTTATTTTATAACTGTTTATGACTGTTATGACTGCTTGAAGACGTGAAAAGGTTTAATGCTGGAAATGAACGTTAAGAATAGCGCTCATTTACATATCGCTAGGCATCATATATCTCTGTCTGCTAGTGCATCCAATGAACATTTCAACGTCGATTTGAGGTTGCGATCAAGATCAATTCTGGCTGTAATTTGGCTGTGAGAGTCTAGGGCATAATCAACGCCTGGCCAATGTTGAACAGGAGCAAGAAAATCGGCTTCGGAAAGATAACGAAAAAGCTACATTGTGTGGGCGTCGGACAACCTTCTCGTATTATCGCCCACCGGTAAAGATAGCCATGACAGGTCATTTCTAAAATAGGCCCAAACGACGACTTTCAAGAGTGCGGCAGTTTTTCTCACCCACTTTTGTAAAATATTGACGGAAATCAACCTCATATATCCTGGGTGACGGGGTGATCCAAGAATTGGGGTACTGTGATGGAGGGGTGTTCACACTATGATCGTAGCTGTTTAGACAGTGATTCTAAATTAATGCTTTCCCAACGTCTATACATCTTCGGTTACCCGAAGTCCACACATCGTCGAAGACGTTGTTTTCATTTGCAACCTTTACTCAAAGTTGATTAGGCATCGGAAAATCGACGTCTGTCGATCGGATATAAGTCAAACGTTTCGACTTCCATAAACAACTCTGAATTATCTTGCAGTGTGGCTGGTCAAATTAAGTAATTTCAAATCTGTTTGAAATTTCATATAACATAAACATGTATTTGTATATTCATTTCTAATTGTGACAGAACAGAATATTACAAACTGAGTTGCAACTCTCTAATTCAGATGTATATCCATTTTTAAAGTATCTTTCAATAAAAGATATAAATTATTCATTTAAGTAACGCAAACATTTTTAATTCAATTAAATATGTGTATACGTTCATGTCAAAATACTGACATTTGATGGCATTTATATACTTTCAGTGTTCTGTCAAAATAGCTGGAAAAAGTAGCATAGCAAAGAAAGTGCTAAAACCTATGGAGCAGTATTTTAACAAAAACAAAGTCGAAGTATTGACGTAATTGTGAAGAAAGTGGAGAGTATTGTAACAGGTTTGCTCCACTTGTCCTTACGGAAAACTACCCAGTATTGAATAATTCTACCGAATAACAAGCTAATTATGTAAACTAATTGCTTTCCAATATATTGCTGTACTTGAGGGTGAGCTAAGGTTGTTAGTGGACCTAGTCACACTAATCGGATTTAGTTTGTAAGTCTGTAATAAGCCTGGCCAATGAACCATGCCTAAGTAGACATAGTTCGTAAGGCTCACATGACGTCATGTGAATATATGTATCACAGGTAGAAGTTGCAATAAGTATGTAAAACAGAAATTTGTTTTGCTTGTATAACCACTGTTTGTATAACCACTGCTTCAACTGTGATCCCCAGATTCTTCATTGATCAAATGCCGTATACTAAAAAAACGCAACCTATATTTGTGGTATTTTTATGTTATCATATGCCAACACTGTTTTATATTTCCAAATACCTAATACTTAGGTCCAAACACAATGTGTAAAAATTTTACCATTTAGTCAAATATCGCGATCATGTGACGGTCATGCTCAATACTCCTCGTAGGGCTTGACCAGTTGATACTTTTAATAAGCCAGTTTTAAAAGCTTTAAGATTCTTAACATGCTATGTTTAAATTTATTGTCTGTGTAGGCAGAGAGGGATGCTTCAACCCTCAAATGTCCAGCGAGAACGCATACCTGGAATACTCGAAAAGAAAAAAACTGTACAAGTAGCTATGTAGTTCTGCATGCACAAATCACCGTTAACAGGTTCGAGAACACATTTACAGAACACTGGATCGACAACTGACCAATCGCAATTCGGAAGGCTGCAAATGACGACGCCTCGACAGGACCAACGCGTACATCTCTCACTGCGTTGTGTTGATTTGTTCATTGACATGTAATTGCTATTACTTGAAAGAGAATTTTTGAAGTCAATACTTGTATTTTTCTTTCTTTAACTATCGTCACACATCACACATATGCCACACGACATTTTTGTTACGTATATGTACATATGTGTCACTTACTTATAGAATATTGCCGATATACAATAGCTCAGTATAAAGCTTTACAATCAGGATCCCAAAAAGTGATTACTTCCAAAATGGAACGAAAATTATTTTACACTCTGTGGGTATCTGCAAAGCCGAAAATAACGTGGATAATTTTAGCTACACTTACCTGTGAACATATTGTAAATTTCAGATCAAGATCACAAATGTCAAATTCTCTGCTGGTTTGAAATTAAACTGAACTGAAGTTGAGCCATCGTTACAATGTCATTAGATTTAGAAAGCTCGCTGGTCTGAGCAAAAGACCAGACCTTGCCTGATAAGCCATGGTCGCGCCATTTCAGCCGCTAATGGGGATACCATAGAAATGCTCAATGTATCAAGAGCACTGCAAAAGCTTACGAAGCACACACTATACAAATCAATGACTAGATAATTGAAGAACTCACTCAAGTGCTAAGAACCCGCATGCTGGTGTTCTTCTTTGCTTGTACTAAACTACAGATATTTAATATATTTATCAGGATAAAATAAGATTATGTAGTGGCAAAAGGAGTCTAAACACTTGGCTTACTAGCATAAACAAATGTTAAGTTACAACAAACAAAACTCGCGTATCAAATTTGAATTGTTATAACACTAAGAATAGCAATTTTTGTTTTTATTCGGATGAAAAGATTGCAAAAACTGACTTTCATTTGAGTATACGTGAATTAACAACTGACTGTTACCATGTTATGTTTTATCTAGTGAGGTGATAAGTTATAGCTTTGGCAAATCTATTTCGAAAATATCATGATTGTTACAAAATAACATTGATAAATATTGTTGGATTGCAAGTTGTCTTGACAAACTGAAAACTAATGCATTTTAAGCATGTTGTCCCACTTGTGTAGTCTGTTGTCCCACTTGTGTAATACAAAGCTGTCATCCTGCTGGTATAATACAAAACCGTCACCCTGCTGGTATAATACAAAAACATTTATCTCATGCCAACAGACAAAAAATTCCCGCGCGATGAAGAAAAATCGAGAGGAAGCATCAGTCCACTATAATGACAACCATGTTTACCAAGACAGTCTTTCAGTTGTTATTTGCATTTATTGTTGTAGTAATACCCTTAGACAGCTTAAACCCTGAAGTTATCAGTTTTACATTTGAGGAGGGGTGTAATAATGTTGTCAGCAAACACACTATACTACTTCTGGCTTCATGGCTTTTAGGAGTCAGAACATTTATCAACTTGGTATAGTGTTATTTACCTGCGATACCTCTCTTATATCAGTGCTTTCTTCTTATGCTAACTCGTGCAATAGTATGTGATGCCCATGATGAGTTTTTTGTATCTGATACTTATTTTTAGACGTCGTTTATTGTCGTATACATTTATCCCAGTCAGTTTATCTTACCTTGTGAAATTTTTGCGTAAAGGTATTACCAGACAACACGCTGATTTGGTACTGTTTTGTTGAGCAGTGTAGCTACTCAATAGTTACATTTACGTCATTTTACACGATTCTGACGTCATTTCAAGGTTTTGCCCCCATCACAACAGTTTTATTCAATATCATATGAGAAAATGAAAAAATACACAAATACTGTAGCAATAAAGGAATGCAGAAAAGTATGAAAGACAGCGAGAATGAAATCAAGACCCCCAATTACCTACTACCTTTTCAGCTATAAGTTTAATAACGCATTGTTGTTGTCGTAACGAAGGGTAGAAAAATAAATATTTTCTATGTTTTCATTTTGTATATAAAATTTTAACCAAATAATGCATTGTATTACAATATGCATTGTATTGTATAATACAAACCCTTATAAGACATTCGGGGCCATTCTTTTTAGTTCTGAGCCAGGATTCACATTCTTGAATGCAATATTAAATATAATGAGTTCTTTACATGTCTATATTTATAATTAGCGTCTATGTTACACCTATATTTATAATGAATACCTATATCTTAAGGCCTGGAGCAATAATGCCCTGAAAAGTAACTCACTGTAATCTTTAACTTGTAAGGTGTTATGTATGGCAAAGCACTCATTATTTATTTAATTTTTACATATTGAACTTTATTTATTCTGCGTAGTACTGGAGAAATAAATAGCTTTGGGGTCCGAAACCTAAACTCCGCCAGTAATCTAGGAATGGTCGTATACAAGAGGCAGCATACTTACTACAAGTTACTCTAGATAATAAAACCCATTAGTTGTGATACACAACATCTTAAGTGCAAACGTTCAAAAAACGCTTTGTAAAACTGACATAACAGTAATATAGTGTCGCACGACAACTGCTCGTAGTTGGCTTATTTTGTATTTTTTACAGCACAAGAAATTTTCTAATCACCAATGAAGAGGTAAATATTTTTACTTATGAGTAAAGAGCAGGGGCTCAGAGTGTAAAAATTATGCTGCTGTGAGAGGAGCCAAAAAGAACAGGAAATCGTTGTCCGAATCAGGAAATAAGCATACAAGAATTCAATGAGCGACAAAATACGCCCTCAGTAAGGACTCGGGTAAGGGCATCATATACTCCAGGTAGATAATAAATAGTAAATATATTTTACGTGCCTAGTTCCAAACAATATTCAAAGACACGGTACAACAACATAAAATAACTAGTAAAATAGCTAAAAGACATAGACTAGGTTGCTATCACAGATACGTAATACTGAATAAAAAAGTTTTGAGTTCCATCTTAAAAGACAGGTAGTTCTTTTACAAAAGGAGGGCAGTTGGTAGGTTGTTCCACATTCGCGGTGCTGAAACAGATAATGCCCTATCACCATACGTTTTTGTCCGGGATTTTTGCACATTCAACAAATTCTTATGTCTTGAATGCAGAGTTCCACCAGAAGGTTGGTAAAGTGAGAATAGTTCACAGAGATATACTGGAGCTGTGCCCTGGATAATTCGAAATGTTAATAATAGAATTTTGAACTCAATTCTGCGATCAACTGGTAACCAATGTAGTGATTTTAAAAGGGGGTGACGTGATCATATTTTCTATTGCACGCCACTAAGAGAGTGGCAATATTTTGCATCCGTTGTAGCTGACTGACGCGGCATTTAGGAAGACCATATAGTATTACATTGCCGTAGTCCAACCTGGAGGATATCAGTGCATGTACTAACTTCTCACAGGAGTCCTGTGAGATGTATGGCAGCATGGAGCGAATGTTCCTGATATAGGCAGATCTTACAGCGCTGCGATATTTCCTTTTCTAGTGTCAAATTTGAATCATATATTATTCCAATGTTTTCTGCACTATCCGTTGGGCTAATATGGGTTTCACCAATCACACTGCTATCCAAGCTAAACTAGTACCGTGTGATGGTGGAGTTATAACAAGCACTTTGGTCTTCGAGTCAACTTGCTGACCGACATCTTCTATACGTGCTTTCAGCTTCCTCACTGAATAATTGAATTCAGTAGATCATTTAGTCGAAATTGTATATAATTTTGAGTGTTATCCGCATAAATATGAAAGTTAACTGCATGGTGTCGTGTTATATCTGCGATCAGCAAGATGTAAAATTTGTAGTCCTCGGGACCCATTGCAGAACCTTGTAGACACCAAAGAAAAGACAGATCTGGTCGGATAGTGCGTCATCTGTAATAACCGCTTGCGACCTTCCAGTGTGATATTCGGAGAACCATTTAAGAGCGGTGTCTTTGATGCCCAGACGCTCATGAAGCCTTTGCTACAGGATAGTATAATCAATTGAATCAAATGCCGCGCTTAGGTCCAATATAACTAAAACAACACCACGCTTATCGTCAAGCACTCAAAATATCGTCAAACATACGCATAAGAGCTGTTTCTGTTCTATGATTAAAACGATATGCAGACTGAAATTTTTCGTGTAATTGGTTTTTGTGACATGTGTGTATTCAAACGTTTAATGAGTACTTTTTCAATTATTTTGGAAATCCACGGAATATTAGATACTGGTCGATAGTTTTTTAGTTCTTCGGGATTGAGAGTTGCTTTCTTAATAAGCGGTTTGACATGTGCTTGTTTTAACGTAGCTGGAAAATTTCCACCCTTTCAGTGATAAGTTCACGATAAGTTCACGTAATTTTATCCGAAAAGAAGTTGCTAAACCTCTCTGCCAAGTCTTCTTTGGATGAATGTTCAGGTAAAACGGTTTCATTTTTACTTTTTAGCAACTTATTTAGCACGTAAAAAGTTTGTTTGGTCAAATCCACAATCAACGATTTGCTTCCTTTCTGAATGGTGTTGGCAAATTTAAGTTTAACCTGCCGATAACGACTGATATTTTCTGGAGTTCTCAAGTTTCGCATGGTCCTTTCCACTTTTCTTTTATCTCACTTGGTTATGGCGATATCGTTCAAAAACCAGAGAACTTTAGGTCGGATGGTAATTACTGATGTTTCGTCTGGTGCATGTTTGTCCAAAATTTTATACGGACAGGAGTTGTACCTTTCTAAAAGGGTGGTCGCTGTGTCGCCATGTCGTGACAGAATATTTGCAGCGACATTATACTCCGGAAGTGTGTCAAAATACGCCCTGTGTGCGCTACGGCAGTAACAGAAGACACCCAAGTGTGTATTCAGGCAGCTACATAGTACGCCCAAGGTGTGCGCCGAGCAGCAACAATATTCCCAGTGTACGCCCCAGAAGCGATAGAATACGCCCCTGGTGTGTCTCACGTCGGCGACAGAACACGCGCCAATGTGTACTCCAGCAACGCAAGGAATTGTAACCCTTAGACATTTGACACAATTATAACAAGGAGTCCCAAAATACATTATGAAGAACTCTAGGACATAGCGGAGCCAGATGCAGCCCTAGTATTTAGACACTGGTTAATTGTTCTGTATGGGAATATATATCTCAAAGATCTTCTGTTTTAGTTTCCTTATCAAATTATGGATTCTTGTTTATTACAAGTCAAAATGCTCCCTTATCTGAACCTATTTGTTTCAACGCTCTTGCTTTTTAAAGCATCTAATTTAGGAAAATGACACATTTGCTGCCAAACAGTAACAGATTTACAACTGCCAATCAATGTGATTCCGAATTCTCAGTCTTCCCGGTAGATCACACAAAAATGTCATGGAATGTGCAGGAACATAAATACCCTACAGAAAGACAATTAGACGGAAGCATTGTTGCAGTTTGATTTCCTGTCAAACCAGAATGCCGAAATGCAAGATGACCTTAAAAGTAAAATTTCATTTACAAATCCTACTAGATACTAGATACATCAGCAATAATATCTTTCATCTGATGCTTGGGTAGAGCTCAGTTTGTCGATTCATGCACTGCTTTAGACATTAGTAACATGTTTCAAGTTAATATGTAATATTTTTTATTTATTGATACTGATTTTGCTTGTTTACTTTTATACTGTTGTATCTTTTAGATATGAATAAGATGGTATTGGTGGCGTGTGTTACAACAAAACACAGTAAAGGCCCTAGTTGTACCAGAAATCTTGAAACCTTCATAAAAATATATCAGAAAACAATTTCTGGTATATACAAGTCAAAATAATATCTGATTAAATTTCAACCTGCTATTAATATACTGTGGATGCAAAGCAAGATATGTGAAAAACCATTATTGTCTTCTTGCAGCCCTTTCTGTGCTATTTGTTAGCAACCAAGGGTCTCACAGATGTATTCAACGCTTATTCTTGAAAGGTATCCTCTGATGCAAAGAATACTGTCTATAAAGTTCCAATGGTTTAAATAGAGTCCTGAAAGCAACAACTGTAAAACGGTCTCTGCCAAACTGAAAAGACTGAATGCATACCCATGACATTTATGTTATTTTGTTGAAAAAGATTAACATTATTTTGTTTATACATTTAAACAACTATAACGTTTAACACCAGCACGATTTCTTTAAAATAATGAAGGATCAGCAAATATGATGCCTTATATATTTTAAGGAAAACAAGAATCTCGTTTTTAGCAAAATGCACGTTTAATTAAACAACAAAATACTCGTTTTAATTGTACTCTCCAGCACACACAGCTCCAAGTCAAACACATAAAATTGAATTCTGTTTATCAGCTTACGAAGTACATAAACGATCATTTCTTTATTGATTTCCAATATCGTGGAACGAACATATCGTTTCGTTTGTCCTGCAAATTAATAAATTACTTAATTGATCAATTCGCCATTTCGGTCAGAGAGAGGACAACACAGTCAAACAGAAAAACAAAAATAGTGGGTAAAGTTTGGTTTTTGTTACAAAAGGCGAGCGTACAGAGTACAGCCCCAAGTGGGTTGAGTGTTAGTGTAGTACGAGCGTGTCTTTTAGTGGCTAAGTGTTATCTAAAATTTGGCCATGATCGGTGAAGTATTTTGTGTGAACATGAAATTGTATATGAAAATTCGGGTATGTATTTACAATTTCTGAAGCAGTGCTTGTTTAAGTGAATCCTAAATACTGAACTTTACCCAAGCATCAGATGAAAGTTATTCTACTTATTGCTGATGTTTAGGTCCAAAATCCTAGTTCCCATCGCAATTTCCAGACAGTTAATATTTGCCTAAAATTGTTAATGCTATGCAAAATTATTTATGAGTTTTCACGTATCCAAGCGGGTATTAGAAAATATCTAAGATGGCGACTAGCGATCTTTTGGAATTTTTGATTAATCTCAAAATCAGTCCCGATCGCGCTGTCCAATTGGATAAATCTTCTCTAAAATGCAGTAAAAATCAACAACCTTGAAATTGGATTAGTTGTAAAATATAAAAAATTACTTGCCCCTGCCCATAATCTACATATCAATATGACAGCAAATGGATGATCAGGATGGAAATAACATGCGGTGATGGTCGGGCGGGCAGACAAACGGACAATAGCCAAAAACTTTGGTCCCCCTCTGAGGTTTAAGCCCGGACAGGAGCTAATAAGACTATTGCTTTCTATTATTAGTCATCATCTTACACAACAGGGTAGGAATATTAATAACGTATTATAGAAACATAAAATACCTGATACAAGCCATCGTCGAAGGCGCAGACCGCAGCCGGACACAACAATCAGTCAAGCGCAAAAAATTTCAAAGTTTGCGCATTCTTTTATTTTTCGAGAAATCCAAAAATAATGCTTCGTCACACAGCTCTACTACTCGCTCTTTCTATGAGGAAAGGAAATTGAAATCGGTTGAATGATACTGGAGATATGGCGCGTACAAACTGCATATAATTAGGCCAAGCGCTAAAAACTTTCAAAGTTCCCGCATTTTTTTTATTTTTTTCGAGGAATCCAAAAATAACGCTTCGCCGCACAGCTCTACTACTTCGTCTTTCTGTATGCAAAAGGAAATTAAAATCGGTTGAACGGTGCCAGAAATATAGCGCGTACAAAAATTGGACGGGCGGACAGACGGCTCGACAGACAGACAGACAGACGGACGGACTAACTGAAAGAGGCCAATCCTATAGACTCCTCCGGGTTCACCCGGTTGGGGTATAAAAATGAATGTATTAATGTACTAATAGCTTCTTTCCCGTAATGATTCACATGAATAAAGACTAACGATTATGAAAAGCTCAAATATTTCAATGCAGGTGTTTGGGGATAAGGATAAATTTTGGCACGATGGCTAAGAATTTTGATGAATGGAACAACAAATAGCAAATTAAGTAATGACTAACATAACAAAACACAGATATACAATATTAAAGGACAATCATCCTACGACACGACGGCAAAAGCTTTCTTGCGTTTGTAATTCCCAAATTGGCCAAGCGTTTTACGTTTGTAATTTTGTTACTCGTCTTACAACAGCATCTAGAATTGAAAGCACAATCAAATTACACTGAAATCTGGCAATAACAAACCCGTTAACAGCACTGATAAATGCCATTTGGGAAATAGACACTCACGTTAGCAACATTATAGCGGCCATTACGCTAACTTTATAGCAGTAATAGATAAAATGTTTCGGCTATATATTTGATAAGAAAAAAGATAGGGCAGCCCATAAAATACTTTTTAAGCAAGCCGAGAAAGTGCTGTATTTCTTGTTGTAAATAGCTAAAAATAGTAAAACAAAATCCTCCCAGAAACGGAAAAATCAAAGAAAAGAGCAAGTAAATGAAGTGATTACAACACTTCAGTGCAAAAGTACTAACCAAACACAATATGAAATTAAACCTTGGGAAGTAGTATTAAAAGTATAACTGGAAGGCAGAGAACCACAAAATCGGGCCTGAAACAATTAAACATTGTTTACAATTCCAATAATCTGGCCAATTCATACAGGGTTAGAACTGACAAAATTCGTCCGGATAGGCAAGGTGTCCGGATCACTCAGGTTATGCAAAATGACTCGACTTATTTACTAAATGAACCACCTTTCTGTAATGCAGATAATACGCCCTCCCAAGTGATGTCTTCTGTTATTTTCTGCTCCTAAGTTTTTACGGGTAGTAAAGAATCCTCGACCTTTCAATTTCCAACATTATCCAATATATATTCGCGTCATTTCCCTGTCCGAACTATACTAGTTATAAAAAAGTAAACCCTGCAATTAGATCCGAATTATCCAGGTTAATATTATATAGAAAGCAGTGAGAAATTAAAAGAGACTGAAATATTTATCCGAATTAGGAGGAGTTTTCCATATTATACAGGCTTGTCAGGAGGCAGATTTTACTGCATTGTTTTATGGCGATCACTGCGCCTTTATCATTAAAGTATCACTAAACGATGGGGACTATTGCAGTGCTAGTAATTTTTGGTAGTTTTCTCTTGTAATTTGATCTATCAATAATTCATTTGATCTGTGAATTTGAATAATTAAATAGATTATGTAACAGGTACTCATATTAAAAATAAAAACGTCTGAGTAAAGTCAGGTAGTAAAAAGAAAACTACTCCTTTTTATGGAACACGTGGGAATTGTTAATTTTTTTAAGTATTAATGTTTTAATATCATTTCACTGTAGTTAAGACAACTAAGCAAAGTATCTTTATTCACACATATTAAAAAACTTTGAAATTAGAAATTCATAAAGACCACACAATACAGAACATGTATAAATCTTTCCAACTATTTGCAATCTAATTGACTTCAAGGGTGAACTACATCTCGTAGATTTTGTAATATATCTTGCTTATTGGAGAACAGAATGACATTATTACTGTTAATACTTTTTCTCTTGTTTTTTTCTCTGTTAGAGATAAAGTATAAGTGGTATGTCTTTAAAATATAATTGCCATTAAATATGAACACTGAAACAAGAATTTGGTTTTCATGTGCCAAAATGACAACCTGTAATGGTGATGATCCGTAAATTCTAAAGACATGTGGCTGAAGTCATATGAAAGCGTAAAATCAATAATAAAAGCTATACCATCAATATGCCGACATTGACATGTGCCACCAACTTAAATCTACAGCAGTGTCCATAATTTGCGGATTGTTGTTCCTAACACTGCTCTAGTTCGATTTCATTTCATAGAGTTTATGATATGTTCTAAGCTAACATTTAAGGTAATGGACATGCAAAGCCGATGCTAGTAAGTGACCGTTGTGTGATGATATGAAAAGGAGCAAGCAATTATCTCCTGGGCAAAATGTGTGTCGCGTGATAAATAAGATATAGAAGCGACGCGTCACTATTAATTACTTTCAAAAATGCAAAATTAGAATAAGGACCTTTCAAATACTTATTCTCAGCGTCTCAGTTACAACTTGTACCTTTTCATAATAGTAACAAAAAGATTTTTTTATTGTTAATTAAGCATTAGCTCGATAATACGATGTTTTTATTAACACTTTAAGGCCTGCGTTAGATCTTTTCTCGTAATTTGCTGTACGAAGATATAGTGTCTGTCTGGCTTTTATTAGTCAATATACATGTCAGTTAAGGTTCTTTTGTTTTCAGCTCACTCGATTCCATACAAGATGCATTATTTGCAAATGCATATAAATACTGAAACTCAAAGAACTCTACTGCAGCTTAATATTGTTACTTTTTCTTTTAAAAATGGATTAAAATTGAGAGAACTGGTAAAAATATCCAACAAAGCCAAAAACTAAATATAATCAGCGAGGTTATTAACTGTGAAAAATATGTAGACGGTTCGCTTTAATACGCACTTGCAAGCAAATTTTCAGAAACATTATATCTTGAGTCATGAAAATACGCGCACTGGCTATGCATGCGGGAATGTTATGTTCTAGAATTATCTGCTTAATTCTACTTTCAACCACGCTGTTCATCTCTTTCAACGGTTATATACATCTTCTTGGTTGCTGCAACACTAATCAAGGTTTCCGCTTATATAAGGTCGTTTTAGTTGGCAGCTAATCAGTCTCTCCCTTGAGATGTTGTCACTATGCTATTAATCCGTTATTGTTAGCAAATGGAGCAACGAAGCTTTAAAATGAGTTTTAGACGGTTTTCCTTGAACCATTTAACATATTGCAACATTTTTGAGTGTTGCGCCATATGATTTTTGTATCTTGGAGAAAAACGGATTTATTACTTTCATATTAACCGTCAAGTGTTCATATTATTTAGAACACTTGTAATACTTAAGTAATATTAATGACAGAATTGGTTTTCCAATTGTTTTCAGTATCTTCTAAAATTTCAATTAAATTAAATTTAAGAAGAAATGATTTCGACAAAATTATGCTTCCAGTCATAAATATATATTGCTAGCAATATGAAAACAAGTAAAGCTAATTTTGAAAAAGCCGAAAATCTGATTAAGAAGTCTTTATCTTTATTAGATAAATCTTATCATTGTGAATGATGCGTTATTTTAGATCAGATTTCAAATCTAATTCTTTCTAATCACCTCTGCTTTTATTTTATTCCATTAGCGTTCATTTGAAGTCAATGGTTATGAATAGAATTTCAACAGAGTAAATCAACTATATTTTTATAATTACCCTTTTCTTATTACAATTTTGTCACTCTACTCATATTCTGAGAAAACTACCGTAAAGTACTCTTAATAACAACAACAATAAAGCGCTCTTTCATTTTATTTATTCAAAATCATTACAAAGTTCTCTTTTACGAAATTTTTGGTAGTAATGGCAATATTTTTGGATAATCATTAGATATATTTGTATTCATGGCAAGTCACTTCAGCTTACATAATACCAAATGACCAAATTGACAGAGGTTAACATCCGGAAGGCTATTACAAAACATTGGTCATGAACCTGGAAAATTTATGTCTTGTTAATTATTCATTGGATATAAAAGTGCAACCGTGAAAATTAAGGAGTTGTTTCAAATGGGAACATCATTTCAGTCCTGGTTGTGACTCTTCCTATGAAACTGGTCAATATTTGCCGTATGTGGAAATGATTGCATACCTGCATTATTTTCTTTACCTTCAAGGTATGATGTTAAAGGTGTTTTATATGGTTTCCTTTAAAAAATCATTTCATACAGTGAACTTGATCTGCAATGGAAATACTCCTGGGAACTGAATTATTGTTAACCAAGTAATAAACTTGAATCTTGAAAGGTAGACTGATATACTAAATCACCATTGCGATTTTAGACAAGTGGTTCAATATCTTGTAGTGTCTTATGCCAATTTTTAAAGTAAATGAAACAACTGCATTCTCAAAACTACTGAGCGACATGTGAAACATAGCGTTTAATTTGTTTAAAGGTTAAATGACTTTGAAATACCCGATTTCTCCCTTGATTGCTGCGCTCTTACAATGGAGTGAGTGCTGTTGATGCAATGCGGTCGATGGTTTTTACTTAAAATGGACTTAGCAGATACACTTGTCATATTTTCACATATTATCATCTTTGGCCCTTCAAAGGCATGTGCACACCTGTTTAACTGGTCGGCTTCGAAATGATTACAATTAGACCTGCCTTATTCATTGACGCCAAATTGTACGTGTGGATTTGGTGTATGCAGTGCTCGCTTGCATACCATAAGCACCTTTACGGGAAGTCGAATTCCCGTCGAGGCTAATAAACTGCATGCATTTTCTGACACTTATAAAAGGGCTAAGCTTCTTACGTTTTACTCTGTACTATGCCCGTAACACACTAAAGTAGCTTGATGTTTTCATAATTTTTTATTCATTGAGGGAGTTGCGAGAGAAAGTAATGTAAAATAATTGATATTGCTTGCAAGGATGGAGGGAAAAACAATTTCAATTACACTTTTCCAAGATTAACAACTTTTTCTAATGTAAAATTACAATTCAGTTCTGAAAGTAACAAGATGGCTTTAAGAACTGTTTTACTGATGGCAGAAACAAAAAAGACATAAAACGAAGCATTTTGTCAACGTTTTCGATAAATTCAACGAAAATTAAAACAAAAGCAGAGGGTGTTCATTACTGTAATGTAGATAAATATGTTCGCAGCAGCACGTAATGTGAGAAATATGTATCTACATGAAATGAAATATTGCTAAGACGCAGAATATTTATCATTGTTGGATCAAGTAAAGCTACAAATGGGAAAGACTGGCCTCATTTGAAAGCGTTGATCTGAAAGCCTCTGATGGGACAAAACCTATAGCAAAGTTTATTAATTTACTTCTTTTGTTTGTGTTAGCGGACTTTTTGCAGGTATGTTGCAAATATTTACGTTTCAATGACTATTGCGCTTTCAAGGAATTTTTCAGCAGCATTAAACAACTTTACTGAGGAATTTACGACGTTATTCGTGTTTAATTATGTTTAATTTACACATTTCATCACTCCTGTTTAGCACACCATAAAACCGCAAGCAGCAGAAAGTTGCTCTACATTTGGAAGAAATAGCCAGCTATACGTAAACATGAGCAATCTATTTGGCATGCTTAAGGGTATACAGCCTGAAATTCCATGTATCTCAATTCTAACTTTACATTTAGACATCAGTTTGGCAATTATTTGTCATGAAACTTACTCGTGAATATTGCATGGAACCAAATATATACTGTGAAATAGAAATCTTTTGCCGCCAGAAGTACATTTCAAAGGATCAGAGAATTAATGATTATGTATACCCATTTTGTTGAACGGCTCTTAAAATTAGTTTACTCATGCAGTAGAATTAAAACTAGACCGAAATTCGCACAGCGAATTAGAACCCCATGATAACTTAAAACGGAAGGCAAATGATATATTGCTATTTGTTAACAATTTTCACATGTCTGAATGTAATACTAACAACTATACCGGTAAGGTATAGTTGTTAGTATGTTAAGATTTGTATCAGGTGCACCACTTCAGATGACCTTCCATACATATGGTTTGGTTGATGAACCTTTAGTGGTCTTGGAGGAAATGTCTGGAAACCGATTACTCTATCTCTTACCGTTTTCGAAAAAAAGGTCAACTTTCGGTTTGGAGCTCGAAAGTGACCTGGAAGTCAAGGACACCGGAAGTTATACCTTACGTAACGTCGTGTAGGGCGTGAAGGTCGAAAATGAGTTCAAAATTGCTCTGTCTCTTACCGTTTTCGAGATTAAAGCCAACTTCCGGTTTGGAGCTCGAGAGTAATCTGGAGGTCAAGGACTCCAGAAGTTATAAATTATGTAACGTCGTATAGGGGTGGAGGTCGAAAATGAGGTCGAAATTGCTGTCTTGCCGTTTTCGAGATAAATCAATGCTTTTCTTTAATAACATTTTTCGCGATTTGACCTTGACCACCAAGATCAAGGTCAAAAATTTTTAACGGATGCCTCAGATCACATCGTCCTTTACATATGTGCCAAGTCTGGCTTTCTAGCTTCAACGGCCTTGCAGTAGATGTTTGGAAACCGATTGATCTTTTTCGCGATTTGACCTTGACCAGTAAGATCAAGGTCAAAAACTTTTATTAAGTACAATACTTCAGATAATCCTCCATACATGTGCCAACTTTGGTTGGTCTAGGTTTAGCGATCTTGGAGGAGATGTCTGGAAACCGATTCGGCGGAAGAAGAAAAAAAGTTTTAAAAGGGATGAAGAAAAAGGTGACGAATTCGGGGCAATCCATCCCCATTTGGTATTTTCAATAAAACAAGTGGGAATAAAAGCAAGTTACCAGCAAAAATCAAATATTTAACTTAAAATTCTAACACGTTACTGTGATCTGTTGATTTTTATGTCATTTATTAAAGTTACATGTAAGTATAGATATTTTTGCCATGGTAACTCTCTGTGCTTAAAAAGATATTACGAATCATCCATTTGTATATAAAGATAGACAATTAAAATTTTACATTATTTACATAAAGCACTGATGATGTTTCACAAAGAATAAATAAACATAGGTAAAACAGAAGTGCTAACATTTAGTACTAAAGTTAAGACAGTTGGTCAATAAAAATACTCAATGTAACCAAATAATTATTCAGTTTTAGATAGCCAGTGTGACAAAGAACAATCTTACATTCTAAAAAAGCATTTACATACGACAATAATGACATCCCTTTACATATCTATCAACGAATTCCATTCTATTATATAAACCATGTTTCAGTTGACTGTTTGCCATAGGTATAGACTTTGTAATGTTCCTATTAAATAGGACGTCATGAAAAAAGATTTATACATAAATAATAACTACAGAAAACGCACTGTAAGACGTTGGTTTTGTCATAATTATTTCTCTGTGGCATGTGGAATAAAGTAAATACTTCCTTCAAATATCATTCAGACATGTAAATGAAGCTTTGGCAAGTTCTTTCATGCAATTGCGGCGAAAGAAATGTCCTTATTATTTTATCTATGTTTGTAATTGTATGCTCAGGCTATATACACATTGAAATTAGTTTGTTATTTAGATAATAGTATACTGGACACTGACGCTAGTGTAACATACGCCCAACACTAACATTAGTGTAACATATGAATCAAACAATGGATGTTTACAAGCAGTGTATAACGCTGAAAATAACTTTTCCTCATATCTTAATTTTAACGCTGAAGCTTACATAAACGATTAGTCTTAAATATTTTATGCTTATTTATAAACTAAATTTTACATTCTGTTCGTGTACTCTTGCGGTTTTAAGTATCATATCCATTGCATGTGCAGAGAAAAATTACGCATATAAGTCAATAAGTCTAAATAACAAAATACCCCGACAAGACATTACACCAGAAGACCCACATCAAAAGAAACAACACATCAAAATAGGCTTTAAAAGTAGGCATGCAAATAGATGCAACGCGTCAGAAAGGCTTCTGGTATTGGTTTTAGCTAAACTTAAGAACATAATTCAAGCAAGTATTTGGTACATTTTATAAATTTTGTCAAAAGAAGAGATCAAGCAGAACAACAAATTTCACTTAAACACTATACAAATGGTATGTTTTTGAAGAATATGTGTTCACGAAGGGGCAGCATTGGCATTATTAATCTCGGTGTTTGCCAATAACATATCGTCATATGAACACATATTAGAAAAGTATACAGAATGAGTATAATTGATTTACATTTAATTGTCACCATTTTTCTAATCTACTGAAAGCATCTCGTAAAAGTATCTCGTGTTGTCATTTGTATGCACAATTATGGCTAGATATTCATGTCAATAATTTTTTTATATTGAGAGTATTTGTATTCATGGAATACCAAAATCATCCCAGAACACTTTCTCTCGAGGCACTATGAACAACTAGTCTGGGAACTCGGAATGTATATAATTATATATACGGATTTAAAAGTTCTGTCACGTATTCAAAAAGTTCGTATCAATTTATACATTCTTCTACATAGCTAACACTTTTGTCGTTTCCTGATTAGACTAATAAACCTGTGTCAGTCAGTGTTCAACAAAGGAATACAGCCTGTATTATGCTGTATCAAAGTTAGAAATTTTGACATACTTGCTATTGTTTTTCTCATGTTAAATTCTTTCTTACGAGCCCTATGGGCACAATCACAGAAGAATTCACTGCACAGTATCCGGGTGCCGATATCGATAAATAAAACTATATAACACAATTTAATATTATTTTGTACAATTACAAGCTTCAATGATTATACTGACTTTATACTGACTTTATATTTGAGAAAGTCTATAAAATTCTATGCTCAGAGCATTGTTTGTCGAGAGCGCTATGGTTAACAAACACTACAACCTTGGATCTGACAACCATTTTGTTCAATGTCTATTTTCGTGCAATTAATTTCAGTACAATCAGAAGTAACTCGAACACTTCACTACGAAACACAAAAATAAAAACCGTTTCAGTGTATTGAAAATTCAACTCAATGGTACACAATTTCCCATTTTTCTTGAGTAATTTGTTATTTGTAATATATGTGTTGAGAAACTTTTGCTACGACGATTCAAATAAAAAAAGCCACAAGAAAACATGACATAATCTAAACACAGACGACTGACTAATTTATTATTTAACATAATCAAAGTCGCAAAAACATGTGCTGGTTGATACGGACGCTATTTTAACCAGGTATATATGATACTAATATATGATGTATCATACTAATATGATAAATGTTTCAACAAAAAAATAAAATATCAAAAATATACAATGAGTGTCTCCACCCAAAAACTGCTCAAAAGCTACCTTCTGTCGACAGCTTGTTTAGTTGTAAATTTGTATTTAGTACCAATGTATTTTCGCTCATTATTTCTCAAGATCGTTCATTTCTGAATTCTAAAAAAACTGTAAATGTAAATGTTAGCAAAGGAAAGAACCATCTTTCCGAAATATGAAGACACAGAATACTGATCACATTCATAAAGCAGCTTGGTCTTTTACACAGATTTAATTTATTGTAACTAAACCGATAACTGAAATTTCCATTATATACTGAAGGACAAAATAAACTTTGCCTGTAAATATTGAATGTTTTTAAAGAGTAAATGGTTTCTCCAGAAATGTTGATGTGTAGATCTTGACTATAATTTACATCAGTGGTGTTGTACGTCTTTTCACCCCTCAGCTTTCAAGATGTTTATGAAAGGATGTGACATGTAAAGTAATCGATATGGGTCCGTATTTTTTGTGACTTGTGTACGTAACATTTCAGTGGAAACACACGCGCGTTAGAATGTCTCGACTTCCACAAACTGTCGTCACAAGCTGGTGCGTCAATGCCATTGGTAGTTTAACATTTCGGATGCAGTATAACTGTTGTTTACAAACTGCAGAGATCTTATTACACAGGACAGACCTCGAAGGCTTCATCAGGATCGGTGTATCCGGGTAATGCAATTTCGCGATTGTTTTTGCACTGCGACAATGACTGCAGCGAAGACATCTGTAAAGACAAATAGCTAGCAAAAGGCAAAAATAGTCATTAGACGCCAACGTGAAAACAGAACCGAGGCACATCGGGCGCCATCGGAATGATGTTGAATGACCTAAGATATCTAAATTTGAATGCGCTAGACGAACATTGACAATCAGTGGAGGCCCTTGGCAAAGGCATAATTAGCTATATGTTATTGTAGTGGTGCGACCAGGTTCGTTCCAGCTTTTCCTGAGATGGGTGTCAACGCGTACACAGACGCTTCGTCAAAGGTTACGTCTCGTCCTATGACTTCGTGCTGATTTTGGCAAGAAATGATTCATATGGTGCACACAACTGCTCCTTTTCGATAAAAATTGCACTTTCCTCCAAAAATGTTACTGAGTTAGATTGTGTTGAACAGCAAAAGTTTTTGTGAACGGAAAAAAATTGACCCGTCTTATTATTCATTTGAATGTTTGCGGCGGAGTTATGAGTTTGCTTTATTTAGCTGAGTTTATGTTAAAGTATCTGTGTTTAATTTTTTAAAAGAATTGATTAACTTGATGACAACAAATCAACCAATATTCAGTGTAAACATTCTTTTGTTCTTCAGCAAAGTATGATTTATGTAATATTCTAGACTTGCACTGAAAATTCCATGCCTCTATTGAATTAAAAGGCATTGCAAAAATCTTTTTTTCCTTCTTTCTTTTCTACTTCCTTTTCGTGTTTCCTTCGTCACTTATTTTGGTTTCGGGCAAATCCATGGAAAGACTGAAGCCTCAAAAATGGAACATTACACATCTATAACGGATCACAGGATGTTGATCCACGTAACAAGTTGTTGATTTATAACCTATGATCTCCATCTTGTTGTGTATTGAAAGCTAAATATCTAAAATTGCCTCATAGCTGCGGATAAAACAGGACAAGAGACTACTTTGTTGCCAGACACATTTTTGGGACCTACTGTTATATTTGACATAGAAATAATGGTAGCGGGATATAACTAGACATTTATTTAATCATTGATCTTACGAATTCAGGTCTTTCTCATTAAAACGAATTAATACATTTCACTTTTAAATTTCTCTAATAAACTCACATAGCATGGGACATTAGTTAATCTATGCCACGGTGACATGTTTCTCATTGCCCATCTTAGCACAATCTATGCGACTTTTCCTGCTTGACTTAGTTTTTAAACAAATTAAGAATAGAACACTTCAATGCAACTATACACTAAATGGATCACTTATAAAGCTTATTTTAATCTCAAACTGTTTGCGAGCGGCTGCGCTTTGGTTGATATATTATGCGAACATAATACGGATTTCCTCCTTTTATTTAACATCTTTGGTTCTTTATACGCAGTTTTGGTACGATTTTGCGCGTGACAAAAATGTCAATAGAAACAAATTAATAGAGATTTAGCCGTTAATTCATAATTATAAATTTGAAAAAAAAACGATTTGTCAGCTTTTGAATGCTAAAACGATTAATCAAGTTGGTATTTCAACAGTGAATCATAAATTAAGTTTACCCAATAATACGTTGTAACACCATCCTGTATCGTAATTTGTCACTGCTTTTTACAGATTAATCTTGTTGTGCTGTAGATTATTTTAGCTGAAAACTTGTTATGTTTTTATCACACCAACAGCAATTTCTTACAAAGAAACAAATAACGGATAAATAATTTGCATTATTGACAACTAGTGGATGCAGTCTGACAAGCTGGAGTTTAAATGCATTTGAAAATACTTTTGGAAATATGGATCGCGGTCATCTTGAGAAACCCTGGATCCAAACTGCGAAATCAGTTCGGGAATGGTAATTTTTCTCGCATACTATTCAATATCGCCGTTACGTCACTGAGGAAATATTAATTTTACATCTGTGCGAATTTAAAGGTAGCAAACAGCTATTTTGGTTTGATGCACGTCTTTATGTTTCATAAATAAATTGTTTGATAGAATAAAGCGTTGGATTAAAACTATACGCTTCCGTATTACCTCTGGGTGGAAGAACCCGGCACTTTTTAAACTTCACCTCTGCCGCCATGAAACAGCAGCAGTGATGAAAGTGATGTTTTTTTCTTTGTTTTTCGACAGATAAACCTCTTGATGAACAATTTACCCTGTAGATTTATTCCCTTTTAAGTCCTGCTATATGGATGATAAATTGCTCATTTCCAATAACTTGTGTACCGGTCTAATTACTCCATGGATTTCTTCTCAATTAAAGGTATTATAAACAACAATGGTGCATCAGTAAAGCTGATATTTTGCCGATATAAGCCAATCTGCACAATATTTGTATATAATAGCAGCTTGAGTAGGAGTTTACTGAATCAGTTCACTAATTTGCACCAGTGTAGAGCAGTTACACGTCTCATATTCGGACATCTTGAAGGAAATAAAATTGGAAGGCGAATTTATTATTCTGAAGTGGACGTCCCTAAAACAAACTTAACATAATTTATAAAAGATGTTTCTTTATTTAGAAGGGTCATTGTTTGCAATGTCATAGTCACTTAGTTACACCATTCTTCGAAGTTTTAAAGAGAGATCAAAATAATCGATCAGCGTTGATTGCTCAAATTGAAGTTAAGAGATAAAAACACGCTCTGTGACTTCATGTATGAATGATATTTTATCTAGGAGTGCTTAAGGGCTTTTTTATTCTCTTCCGGAAAAGAATCGTTTTGGTAAAACTACTGGTAATATTTACGAGTATCTTCTGTTTGGCATCTCAGCAGCTACACAGAAAACAATTTTACTTAATCATTTAGCGACTGATTGAATGGTGCTTTGACAGCGTTACTTATCTGAACATAACCCATCTCGGTTAATATACTGATTGTGCAGATGCCTAAAACTCAATTTCAAATATCCAAAATCGAATTTCATATATCTAAATTAATTTGAGATAGCTTTGAATTATTAGTGATTTTTCAATTGGATTGTTAAAATACTCTTAAAATAATATTGACTGATAAAACATGCTTAAGTTGCATTTCCTATGTTACGATATAAAATAAGCAATTGTCAAAACTTAATGACATACATGTACACAACAATGGAGAATTCAAGCAAACAATTATTTAAATATATTTCCAGCTACGTTTATTTTAAGTTTCCAAAATTATTTCAAAAAATTTATTTTCTAAAATCGATTTGATCATATTGTTAATTTTAGCTTCTATATTACCTGTTCATTGACGGCTTGGAAAACGACTTTTGGCGTATATATAATGGGTTAAATGATTATTAAATTTGGTCATAGGTCTATCAAGCATAGACTTATGAACTCGGCAGATCTTTCCTGTCGTGTTTGAACTTTTAAAATTCCCATATCTGCTAACTGATGGCAGAATTTTGTAGCAAATTGATTTACTGTAATTAATAGGAGAAAGTGTATATAATGTCTTCTTTACATTTTACATTAATAAGTTGATGAATATGAATAATATATGATATCATAAATTATATACATTTCTTGATGTTTAAAATTTAGTTGTTGTTTAATAGTGATATTAGTAAAGATAGTGAATTAAGATATCAAAACATTTTCATTTCATTGATAATAGATCCCGACAAAAGATTGATTTTTGTTGGATTCAAGACTAATAAATTTCGAAATAATAGTGTTCATTTCTTTGCTGAGCAATTCTACAAATTTCGACATTAAACATTAGTATATGTAAATGACTTGTTCAGACTTCTCAACAACATTCTTGGACAGAAACGCGTAATCAAACAAATACTGCAACAATGTAAGAAGTAGTTTCTTGTAATTTGACTCGATTACTGCGGATATGCCTGCAGCGAAGCAGCGTGAAGAAATGATAGGAAAATGAAAGATGTTGCATTTTTGCCACCAAAGACATATACCAGCCAGACACAGTGTGGTAAGTATGTGCATGGTCTATGTTGTCAATATGAGTAAATGCTTTATTTTTTGGAATAATATTAGTAATCTATTATTCGTTTCTAATGCGAAACCCACACATAAAGTTGCAGTTACAATGTTAGGTCAAAACACATTTGCATTCTGTCCACACATACAGCTATCATTCCTGATTGATTAAATTAAATAGTTCTTTTCCATAATAACATATTGCTTTTAAGATCGATTATTTTAGGTAAATTCAGAATATAGCAAAGTGAATTCAACAGTAATTAATTTGTCGCTCCTGCTTCCTTTTTCGTGGAAATTAATAATATCACACCGTTGACAACAAGAAGAAAAGAAACAGAAATGCTTTGCTGAATGTTAACTAGGCTATCAACTGAAATTGTAATGTGTCGAGCAGCTATTTCCTAAAATATCACATTGCGCACTTAACCCAGCTGCCAAGCAAATTGAAAAAAATTGTTTTTGTTTCTTTTTGAGTATATCAATACTATTCGCCAAACATATGTTCACCACATCATCAAACACATTTATCAATTAGTTAAGATACGCTTAAAATGAGATTGACTAATTGTCGAGTTTTTTTCTGGGAGAATTGAGTTAAAAAGGCGAGTTATGAAGGCGCCTTCAAAATGTTATTGACTTACACATAATATGGATTGAGCTATGCTTATAAAATATAGTTACACTTACGAAATAAAGTTACAGAACGGGAAGCTTAAGTTACCCTTTTGACTATTGACCAGTTATTAAAGGTTGAGTTTTGCTTGAAAACGAGAACCCCTCCTTAAATAACTTTGATGGTCTGCTGTTTTGCATTTTAAAGCATGTACACACTTAAAGCTTTCACAACAGCAGGTTTTTTCAGATGACAAAATCATATCCCCATGCACTAAGTGAACTTATTAAAATCCCATATTTCTCATGTTATCTGTGGATTTATAACCGGATGCCTTCACTATGGAAACAAGATAAAATATGGAGCTTTTTTAAATAGCCAAATGTTAGAAGATTTGATGTATTTTACACAAACAGTTACAATGAGTGCTTTATATTTTGTAGTTTATAATTGAACTTTGGCATAATTCCATTTATATAAAATATTTTCTCGTCTTTACTTTCTTTATTTATACGAATGAGCATTACTTATTTTACGTACAAACAATCACACCAATTTTGATATGCTCATTTAAAGTATTCCTTTAATCATGATAATGTTAGAAGCTTATTTCAACAACTATCGTACTTGTAGGCGTAACTCTACTTTCGGAAATGTAACTTAACTTTGTAAATGCAACTATAAGTTTTTAAGCATAACTCAACCTGGCTTATGTGTAACTCGAAGTGTTTGAAATTTCCTGACTTTCTCCACAACTCGCCTTTTTAACTCAACTCTCCCAGAAAATAACTCGACAATTAGCTATCCTCGCTTAAAATATATCGTCAGCATGTGTTTAAGGTATGTGTTCATTTTTCAGTATTGCTAAATTTGTTAAATAATTCATAAAAAGTCAAATTGAATACATTGAATCACAAGTTTTGACTTTTTAATGTTGTACACATGTGGCAAGCATGTGTTAATATGTTAAACCAAATTTGTTTACCACAGAAAACATGCGGTCAACATATGTTAAATCGCCATTGTTTGAACAGGCCAAATGTGATCAACATATGTCAAATATGTGGAAACCAAATATGGTCATCATATGTTGTGCTCTGGTTTAAATAACCTATATCCATGGGATGACATATGTAAGAGATATATTGTACACGTGTTGATATGGTAAACATATTGATATATTTACCATATGTTGTTAATAATTTTTAAGCATAGGTTTCATCACGTGCTAAACACATGCTAGTCGAAAATTGTTTCATCACGTGCTAGTCGAAAATGGGTGTGGAACTAACTCAGTCATTGACTTTATCACATTAGGTAGAGTACTAACAATTCATATTAAGAAAAGTGAGAAAAAAAACAAAAAATTGTCAGCTTTCAAATACTAAATTGATTAATCAAGTTGTTATTGCAACAGTGAATCATAAAATATAGCTTTTCACAATAATACATTGTAACAGAGTCCTTTCATTAATTTATCGCTGCTTTTTACGTATTACTGTTGTTTTATTGTAGCTTACTTGAGCTGAAAACTTATCAGGTGCTAAAAAGGTGTCTAATACATAGACAACAAATAACTGCCACTTCCAAAATGACTCTTTAGTAATTGTGAACATGTTTTGTTCAGCATTTGCCAGCTGTCATCACTGTTGTTATCACCAGATAGTCAGGGACAGTTAGTCGCTGCATTATGAAGTCAAAAAAGCAAAGTTAAATTAGCTTAAATAAATCAAATTTTCTCACAAACAAACGTGTTGACGAATATCTTAACCCACTAAAAGAGTGTTGTAATTCTTTATAAGGTCAAGAATGCATGTTTGTGAGGGTCTAGGCGGTCCCCCCCCCCCCCCACGGCGCCCCCCCCCCCGGCGGACTCCCCTCCCATCAACTCCCCCTGGCGATCTCCCCCCGTAGGTTGACCCCTCCCCCCCCACCACCGTCCTCCCCCCATGGCAATTTTTTTCGGTCAGTAGAACTTGAATCAGCAAAACTTGTACATTTCATTCCTTTTTTTAATTTTCAACCTCACCTTTCATCTACTTACATAATTATTAATAGAAAATGAACCTGCTTTAAAATCCAATTGCGAAATTTCAATCAAACACTTAATGTAAACTGATCTTTCAAATGCGATCACGAAATTTAATTTACAGATGACCAAGTTTACTGTGTCCCCCAAATAAAAACCACCTTACAGTTTTAAGTTATACGCCATGCCACGTAAGAAATCCATTACAAGGCGATTGGCAAAGTCACGAACAATAGTTGAAACCCTATTCTCACGCTGCTGATTTAAGTTTGAAAAAAAATCTGCCTGGGGGGGGGGGGGGAGAAGAAGGGGATGGAGACCGCCTAGGGGGGAGATCGCCAGGGGGAAACCACCGGGGGGGACCGCAGGCGGAGGGGGAAAGCGCCAGGCGGAGACCTCCTGTTCCCATTTGTGAAAAAACATAATCGTGAAAAAATTTTCATTAATGTTTGTAGATTTGTTTTTATTGCCTTCAGCTGTGTGGGTGATAAAGTACTCATTTACCATAATATATGTGCAGGTTTAATTACTATAAGGTTTTCTTCTGAATTAAAGGTTTTATAAAGAACAATGGCGCATCGCTAAAGCCTATATTTAGCCGCTATAAGGCAGTCTCCTGCCAATTTACTATAATATTTGTATGCAATAGCAAAAAGAGTTGAGGTTTACTGAATCAATTCACTAATAAGTACAAAATGTAGAAAAGTAGTGCGTCTGATATTCATAAATTTTAAAGACTTAAACTGTAATTGGACCATTAGATAAGCCTAATGGCTTGCAGTGCAATTTATCGAAGCTTTTTGGAAAACGCAGGGGTAAAGTGGCTGAAAGTCAAGTATATATAATGTAAGATTTTGGTACGTAAAAGACTCATAAGAGAGTAGATGCGCGGCTGTTAGGAAAACCATTCGATTGCAGAAGCAGAGCACGCGTCTGCTCTGCTCAATATTATTTCATACTGCAATCAGTTGTGATACACTTTCTCTCACTACACAGTTTTAAATTGCAGCCCTATCTGAACTGTAATTTTAAAGTACGTTAAGATCCGGCAGCAACGAGCCACACTTTCTCTAATGCTCTTTTCTCTATGAAAATTTGTACTGATTTGTTTTTAATTTTTAACATATTCGCCTTGCTTCTGAATTTCTATACCTTTAAATAACATTTAAATTTATGGATATTGGTGGTTTTCTTGGTAAAACTAATTGCCTGTCCAAATGATGATTTTGAAAGCACAGAATTTATTTATTATTAGGAACTCTCTGTGAGAGCAACGGCGTAATTCATTACTGTAAAGTAGATGTACGAAATACACTTAACACAATATATATATACATTTCTGGCTGAGATTATTTCAAGTGTCCAAAATTATTTTGAAACATCTCAAAGTCATTATAGATATGTAACATCGGATAGAAGATAGTGTTTATTTTTACCTTCCGTATTACTTCTCATGGACGGTTGGAGAATGAGGCTTGGCGCCTGTATAATGGATTAAATAATGGCATTGTAAATTTTTGGGGCGTCATAACCAAACACTGCGCTAATAATTTTGGATTGGACTTTGGTGCAAATGTTCTAGCTGGAAATTTGATACCCGTCAAGACAGCAGTTAAAATGTGGGGCTTCATATATATAAAAAGTCTGATATTTCGAGAAATAGTCCTTTACTTATAATCTTTATTTATAAGCTTTTAAATTTGTGCAGGAGATGTAAAGAGATGGGGTCCTTAAGTTACTTTGTATCTTTCGATCAAGTTAAATAGTTCAATACCGTAATTAAGAACCAAAGTCTTCATCTGCAAAAGATCGTATTGACGATCATCTTCAACACATTCAAATACCTTCGATAAAAATACTTATCTATAGTAGTACTGTGCCCACTAAATTGGTCCTTTTATAACTTCACTCCGAAACAGTTACATTATCCAACATTTCAATTATACTAAACGTTCATGCAAATAATCAATGCGTATTGGGCTGGTCCAGTTTTAGAAAATACAGTCTCTTAAAGATGAGGCTCTTTGAGCCAAAAATTACTTAAGTCCTAGAATACAGTGAAACAACCCATAAAAATCCTTCATTCACGTTTTGATTGTGCCAGAAATGGACACTGAGAACAGTACCATTGTGATCTCTTTTCTGGACATTCATGTCTCAGACACCGAGCATGCAGGTTACAAAATGATAGGTTTAGAACATGGCTCCTGTGTGCCCATCGATGTCCTGGAATTCTATCCGGTTGCATTGCATTGGAGTAGATCAACCCCTCGCGTAACCGGCCATTAATTTAAAAGCTCCTTTTGCTTGCCCCCGCCCGTTCCGATAAAACGCAACTGTGATCCTTTTCTTGCCTATCTTTTTAAGGTTATTTCCTTGTTCCATGGGGGTGTGGTGGGTTATAGAAAGAGGGTAGCGGGACACGGGCATTTAAATCTACTGTGCAGATTTTCGTTGTATTTTTGGGTGGCCATTGGAATGGAAGCTCGGACATGGAGAGCTTGATCGCTTTACAGTGTCCCACAGTACCTGCAATAAGGAGTCAAAATGCAACGCTCAAAATTTAAAAAAAAAAAAAAAAAAAAAATGCTAAATTCTACACAACAAGAGTGCATCATTTTAAAGTACAGATATTTTTAAAAAGTGAATGTAGCACAGAAATAAGATTTGTGGAGATACATTTAAGGTGCTTTATGATGCTCAAGTGGCATTTCATAGACTGCCGTTGTCCACGAACAAAGAAGAATATGTTGTTAGACAGTCGGATTATTGTTTTTAAAACCCCATTATATATGTGTTGAAACCCCCATTATATATGTGTGCTAAAACCCCCATTATTCAACTACTGACAGTCGGATTATTGTTTGAATAACAATTTCTGGTATATACTTTGCGATGTTTAAAGGCACTGTGGTGTTCCTTGGAGAATCTGCAGACCTTAAACCTTTTTGGCCCGTTGATTGATAAATTCCTCCTCTGTTGATTGATATATTCCTCCTCTTTCTCGGTCTTATTGTAGATCAGAGTACTCGCAACTCGGAATGTTACATGTTTCAGGACACTTGAAATGCTGGAAAATATAACTGTTCCCACTAAAAGTTGTAAAAAGTGCAATTTAGAGTCCGCAGTACTACTTTTTATAAACACTAGCTCGTCTCGGTTCATGTACTGTTTGTGAAAATGCCTAAAGTTGAATCTGACATATATAACATCGAACTTTATATGCCTGGATTTAATTTTAGATGTCGTTCAGTAATCATCTTAATCATTCATACCACATACATTTATTATTTGAAAATGAGATAACGTATTTTCCAATGTTTCTGGGCATTCAAAATCACTGCAATTTCGGTGACATGGCGCATTAAAAATATTTCTCAAAGAAAATTAGCAAAGTGTAAGAGCATTGATTTTGACTTCCTTAAGTTGGTCATATATGAAATACATACTGGTGGTATTAGGGGTTAAACCTCTTGGGTGGCTGTTCATTAAATACATTTACAGCATTTCAGTTTTAAAGCGTCGACATAATTAATCAATAACACACAAGTACAAGTGTGCCAGAATTATGCATTTCAGCAATATTTCAAAGAAAACATTGATATATTAAAAAGGAATGGACAAGAACACTCGAGGGACGATTTATTTAACTAAAAATCCACCATGGCTCCTACTACCTACAGCACGCTTTCCATTCAGGGTTTATTTTGACACTCGCTCTGATAATTCAAAGGTTTGATTTCACAAGTCTGACACATTTCTGACATGTCAATGAATTTGCATAATATTTCTGATAATCAAATGAAAAACGAAACTTATACACGAAACTGTTCCTAAATGCTCTCTCTCTCTCTCTCTCTCTCTCTCTCTCTCTCTCTCTCTCTCTCTCTCTCTCTCTCTCTCTCTCTCTCTCTCTCTCTCTCTCTCTCTCTCTCTCTCTCTCTCTCTCTCTCTCTGTTACCTATCACTTATTTAGTTTTTTTAGCAATATTGTTTTAACAAGGAATAACAGAAAATGGTTTGCTGTAATAATTTCAGATTTTTTGTATGCTGCCTTCGACTCATTTTATATTAAAAACTTCATCAACATGAATGATATTCGACATTATAAATTAAAAACCTGGCTTGGAATCTTTCAAATTAGCCCTTGCTTTGACAAATAATTAGTGATAATGGTTGCTGAATTAAGATAAAAGACTCATTATAACTGGATAGTCTAATTTTAGCAGTCTAATAAATCTTGAATTGACCTTGAATCTCTGCCCTAAGTACGCCTGTATATTTCTTGATCAAAAGGATAAATAAATTTTTCTGACTCCTCACCAAGAATCTATAGTGCGCAAACACTAAAAAAATACTATCAATACAAAAGGTTGTTTATTGTAAATTGACTCGAGTACTACATCTATACCTGCGGCGACGACGCATTGAAGAGATGATAAGAAAATGAAAGGTGTTGGTGTTTTGCTGCGAAACACGTAACGCCAGCAAGACACCGCGAAGCAAGAAAACGGGAGGGGAAAATACAGTCTTCACACAACATACTTCTTCAGTATATAGACTTATATTGTCAATTTGAACAAAAAAAATTGTGCAAAAATCATAAATTGCCTTTTTATTAATTATAGCTTTTGAATGTGAGGTTCGAAAATAATGACCTCTCTCTCTCTCTCTCTCTCTCTCTCTCTCTCTCTCTCTCTCTCTCTCTCTCTCTCTCTCTCTCTCTCTCTCTCTCTCTCTCTCTCTCTCTCTCTCTCTCCCTTCTGCTGCTTGTAACAAAGCGAATTGAGAAAAAGAGTAATACAAGATAGGGATATCGTTAAGGAAGCAGGAGCTTCATCATCACGCCTTTTTTGTTTCGTCTGACAAATGGCTGAAAGTGTCGTCTTTCTATTAACGCCATGCAAATAATTTTTTTTTTTTTTTTTGGAAACAATATTAGTAATCTCTTATCAGCTTCCCAGTGCTAAACCCATACATCAAGTCGCAGTAACAATGTTTAATCAAAAACTCATCTTTATTCTAGCCACAGCAATTTCTCATTGTTTGATAAAATTAAAGATTTGTTTTTTGTTTTTGTTTTATTTATTTATTTATTTATTTATTTATTTTGTTTTTGTCTTTTTTTTTTTTTTTACTTTAACGGTGGTTCGTTTTTAAGGTCGATTTTATGTAACAAATTGCGAACATCAAAGCGAAATTTACCGATAATTAATAATTGTCAACCGACGTTGCTTCCTCCCCACGTAGAAGCCTATAACATCGCACTGTTGACAACAGGAAAAGGCCTTTGTGAATATTAACTATGCAATCAGCTGAAACTGTAATATCCCAAACAGCAGTCTCCTGAAATATCAAACGGCTGCTTGGCAAATTGCAAAAACTTTACGACCGTGTTCTGTTTTGGTCACTTCATAAAATATTATTCAAACATTTCTTCGCCAAATTGTCAAAAAATTCTTTGACATATTTCTACCAAATTACCAACACATGTTAGCCACATGGTCAACATATGTTGACCTGTGAACACTTCTTTAATATATGTCGCTTAGATGTATTAAATCATAACTGGTCATTTTTTCAAACAAAATACAATTTTAATAGTATATAAAATAACAGTCTAAAATTATTTCCGAAACAAAAAGGTCAAAACCTGCATATAGTATCAGCAAAACATGTGATCACAGTTTTTGATCATACATAAAAACAGGTATATGTTTAAACATATACTTCTATTTCAGACCAGCTTTGTTTGCCATAGACAACAAGTGATCAACATATCCCAAGCATATAGTCTCCATATACGGTAAAAATATTTACCTAAAGGTCAACAGTTTATTGCTACTGAATAATAAGAATTCTGGTCAACATCAGGTATTAGCGACTAGCGAGAAACTGTTGACCTATGTGTCAACATTTTCGTAATGAGTCAAGAATACTTTCATATTGACTGGGTATATGCTTTGTTACATGATTTTTTAACAGAAGTTCAATTTAACATTGATAAATTATTAACTTGGGAACCGACCAATCAGAGTACATCATTTACCCAAGTCACGTAACAATGCTTCATGTTGACTCAAAATAAGTCAATATCTGTGAATTGCTCTCAACGAATTAGTCAGCAGCCCTTAAGCTTATAAATACAGTATAGTTTTCTCGTCTCCAGTTCCTGCATGCCATATAATTATTTGTTTATTGGAAAGTGAAACCTGGGGTACTTACCGGTAGGGGCTGAGACATGGGGAGGAGGGAGCGGAGGAGGGAGGAGCGGAGATAGGCATTCACGAGAAACGAGAAAAAAGAAAAGAAAGAAAAGGTTCTCGATTCGAGGAAAATGAAAGAATTCACAGCGAATCTTTGAAAAACACTTTATAAGTATGAACATGAGGGATTCCTTAGCCCAGTCTAAGCAGTGAACTGTTAACATTTTGGATCATTCACCTCCATTTAGAAATCTATGTGTTACCATTCGTGTCGAAAAAAAAACCGGATAGTTTTTTTCTGTCTAAATGACTTCTGAGCAAATAATTGATTTTCTGGCCATTTCTCCGACCAATCAACAAAGGAGCCAATGAATCTGCAGCTCTGCTTATTCCTTGCCAGAAATGGAACTGTCGGGGAGAGCTATAGCAAGACTGCACACATTATATTTATCCTCCCGGCGGAGAGTGGGGTGGAGGGGGGGTGGCATTTGGTACCATATGTGCCGCCATTGGAGTAAAAAATGCGGATACGTTTGGGACCACCCGCGGCCCGTACAGATAGCCAATTCCGTTAAGGGGGGATTTCATTCAGTAATCCGTGTTTCCAACAAAAAAGAGGGGTAATTTCAGGGCTGCCCGCGCACCTAACCAAAAGGGATTCCCAAAAATTGTGCACTATCACTGTAAGTGTCTTTCTCGTTTTATGTTTTAAGGCTAGGTTTTGTTTTTTAATTAAATGTGACTGCCTGCGCTTAGGGAGCGAAGTTTACACGCATTGCAACCAGTATGTACCTAAATGCCCCAATCCCCGCACATTTATCCTACTCGGGCAGGGGATGGTGGGAAATACTGTTGTTGCATATGAATTTCCATTGCTTTTGCCCCAAAAAAGGGGTTATTTTCTTTTATTTTTTTTTAATGCTGATAAAAGCTGGTGACATAAATTACAAAACAGTTTGGATCAACGTCGGGTTTTTGGTTGGTTATGGAAGTTGAAATATTGTCTGCCTGGCGATGAATTATCCGAAGCCTGATCAACCTTGTGAAGATGTTATAAATGGAAAGCGAAACACCGTCTATCTCATGACGTGTATAGACGTCGGGAGCTCGCTGTTGAACTGTTTCAAAACCAATGTTTTCTTTCATGACAGTGTGTGTTTTTTCGCTGAAAAAAATTCCTTTGATCTGTGTGCAGAAATTTGGATATGAAATGAACCTTGAGATTTAGTGATGTATTCTTAGCATAGAAGCTAACCAGCCCTTTATTGTAAGGATGATATAGCAAAAACAAATCTAATTCCTTCAGCATTGTATTTAAGCAAATTTGATGAGTAGCCTCTTCTGGAATAGTTAACAAATTTTTCTTCTTGCAATAAAATAGATCAATGACATTATTTTGGAAGCTTGTATCGAATTACGGTCCGTAAATAAGGCTGTGTCGTGAGACGATCTCCTTTTGAAGTTACCAGTCTATCTGGTAGCCGAGTCACTACCATGATTTAGTTGGTCATCTGCTTATTGCTAACTAGGTATGTAGTGACAAAAAAAAAAAAAAAAAAAAAAAAAACAGCACAAAAGAACCACTTTGCTTACGTTGTCCTACTTTACCGTAATCGATATTCAGAAACAGTCTTAAATAGCTAAAACAGTCTTAAATTTTTTATATACATGAATTTAAGGTATTTTTAATGATTTTTCTATTGTGATTATTGTTAAATGCCCAACCTGTTGCATGCTTTTAACCTGTCCGTTGCAGGTGCAGCAGATCTGTTTCACGACACAGCAAAAGCGCGCTACATACCCAACCCACCAACCGTCCAGGACAGCAGGTAACTTGTCTGGTTTTGTTTAGTAACAGCTCACCCCCACCAAGAACGTAAGCACATACGTAAGAACTGCTCCAAACGAATCCGGGACAACTCACTCGCAATTGGACAATTCGCAACGGGACAACTCACAACCAAATGACAAAAAAATGGGACAACTCGCAACCGGTGTTTTTATTGAAATATACGAAAGATTTAGCTGGATTTTTGCATTTTTTAAATATACACACATTTAGTACAAAACTCAGGTTTTTAGTCAAGTATTTCAACTGGATGCAACTTAACGAAGGAAGCCACATTTATCTGTGAAGTTAGAAAGTCGGGTGTTGTGAACCTGTATCGTATTAAGAAATTATCGGACAATAATTGAACTAATCACATAAAAGGGTAAATCCCTGTTATGGTCAAGTTTGCGGGGATCTGTAGTCGTTAAACATCTGTCAGATTATGCGTTTAATGATTGAATCTACACCTGTATAGAGTATATGCGAAAGAAATTAAGCTCAGTGTTTAATCAAGTATATCATCTACAGTAAAACCTGTCTACACCGGACAACGGGGGAACTGGCGGATTTTGTCCGGTATATAGAGGTGTCCGGTATTTCAGGGGTTATGTAAACCAATTGGGAAAACGGGACTGAGAATTCTTGTCCGGTATTGGCAGTTGTCCATGCATTTCAATAAACTAAGTCACATTTATCTATGAAGTTAGGAAGCTCGGGTGTTGTGAATCCACATCGCCCGTATTATGAAACTCTGAGCCAGTATTTTTTAGTGACTACGTATTAAAATCAAGAGCATTTTACAGTATCTTAATATGTTAATTCATAACACAGTAGTTAGATTAATGTTAAGTGCTTTAACAAATAAAGTGCAAAGTGCAATTGTTTTTCTGCGGCTGGCTGCTCAAGAACGCCAGTAGGGCCTGTTATACAAGTGAGTTAACACACAAAAATACCAACGGACTGTAAAAGTAATGACAAATAGTCTGTGAATCTAAAACTCCAAGATATGTATCATAGGCCAGGTGGAGGGGGGAGGCGTAGTCTGAAAGGAGCCGCATACTATTCGTTGACTTTCTTGTATTTTAGTTCTGCTCGCAGAGGTCTGGAATCGGTTTCTTATGTTGTTTTATGTTGTTTTTATTCGTGTGACCATTTCTGTTTACCTGCCTGTGTTCTCATATTATTGTCCAACAGCGTACAACACCCACTGGTATTAAATAGTACTCGTAATAGCCATCCCCTTTGTGTTCAAACGGATGCTGTGCCCTCAGTTCTTGATGCCAACACATGCTTAAGATAATGATAAGAGTAATTATAATCTTCCCTTTGTTTATTTCGTTTATTGATAAAAGGTCTAGACTTGGTAGTTGATTTTACTTTGGGAGAACATTTCTTGAAGAACAACGGTTTAACAATTATAGCATATTGTTAGCAACAAAATTATCATTGGGGAAGTCGGCATCACTCATTTCATCGAATGTGCATGTATGTTAATATAAAGGCATGCAGCTTATGCTCTCATTCATACGTAAATTCATAAAGGATAGTCTAAGTATCATTAGTACATATTTTTAGTATATGCTGAGGCAGTATCACTGTAAATATGGGGTGTGTTATTCTAAGTCGTTGCCGCAAGTTGGCCAAAATAAACACAGGATTACGTCATTTATGTCGCTCGACAAGATGGTTTATGGACGGTACCTTTTCTATCGCATCTGCAATTTTTCAACAGCTGCGCGTTATCAGGGCGCCACTCGGTGAAACCGCAGTGTCGTACGTATATGCATTTCTGCCCGTTAAATCGCAGGATATTTATTAGAAAATGCTCCAGGCAATTGAAAATAAATGCCAGGTGATGGGATACACTCCTGATCCAAGCACCATTGTAACTGATTTTGAATCGGCGACAATGCAAGCCGTAACCTCAGTCTTTGGGCCGTACGTACAGACGCACGGATGCTTTTTTCCTTTAACCCAGAGTACTTGGAGGAAAATTTAAGACCTTGGTCTGGTACCTCTTTATCGTGCATCAGAAGAGGTCAGGTTGTTTGGCGGAATGATAGATGGCCTTGCGTTCCTTCCGCTTGATCGAGTCTCGGAGGGTATGACGTACCTACAGGACAACATTCCGGATGGCATTGACGGATTATTGGCGTACTTTGACCGTACGTATGTATCTGGTACATTTCGCCACGTGCAAATTCCCACGGAAAACGACAACGCCGAATCACCGCCGGCTATAATTCGTAGAATTCCACCAATATTCGGGCCTGAGACTTGGAATGTTCATGAGATAACTCTCAATGACAGAACAAATAATCTGTGCGAGTCTTGGAACGCAGCATTTCTGCAATTAGTTGGACACAAACACCTCTCTTTCTTCACAGCAGTTATGGATCTCAGAAAAGACGAGGCACTAGTCCGGACCCTGATAATGCAAAAATGCTCGTGGTCAACCTCCCAAGAAAAGAAAGCGAAGAAATTTTGCAGAGTGTCAAAAAGGCTAAAAAACTTATGTCACGATCTCGTCGTTGGCAGGAAAAGGTTAAAAGAATCTCTCAGAGGGATAGGCGCGATTTAGACAATGAACAGTTTGGACTATGAATTACGATTATGTATTATGAATTACAGTCGAAGATTATCAATTATAATTATGGATTATGAATATTGATTATTGATTCTACATTATGAACAGGAATTATGATTATAAATTATGATTATGAGCAACTAGCGACTTGAAGAGTGCATAATCAAAATAAGTATAGTTTACAAGAAATTCATTGACCTGTTAAAATCAAGAAATAACAGACGTAGAATAAAGAGACTAGGATAATATGCAAATTTAAATTTTGTTTTAAAGTTGTGTTCTAGTATGTCGATAATGTCGACAAACTAATAATGGATGATTTGAATAAAATGTGTTGGGTGAGAAAACGACCTTTTTTCATTTTCTTGGTGATCAAATGACCGGTGAGCAACTGGTCGGTGAGCAGACTGTCAGATGAGCAAATGACCTACACCGCGAAGGCAGAGGATCTGCGTCTGGCTTCGTTTGCAATCGAGATTGAACCGCAAAATATTCATTTGCGCCATAACGAACATTGAACAGAGCTGAGGAGCCAAATCTTTTGAATTTGAAAAAGGCTATGGTACAAGAAACAAAGACAAAATGAATGATGATTACTTAATTTTTATTTGCGCTATAAACATTTATCTTAAAGTGGCATTGCCGTATCTAGTACAAAAACTGGTGTCACCTGTGCCCTTTGAATCTAATTTCCCCGGCTTTGCCTAAAATTATCTGCCGGGCAGTTCTTAACACCATATCTTTTTACTCTTTTTTATTTTTGGTTGATTCATAATGTCACATATTTTATTTTTATTTTCTCCTAATAGCAGTTTCGATGACTATTGAACGATAACGTCTAGAACAAATGTCATTACTTTTACTTTAAACGTTGAACCAATTTCTTTTACTTTAAACGTTGAACCAATTAATTTTGAAAGCTTAAGCGGCTAAGCTCAGTCTAATTTTAGTCTTCCAAGGGTAGTTGAAACATGTATCTTCAGAGATAGAAACAGGCGGCAAATAAAACTAATTTGAAATTAATAATCTAATTAATTTCCTATCCCTTTGCATATTTTTAAGTGTGTCATACTGTAGGAATTTATCTTTACAACCATGTTCCGAATGCCCAATTGTTTATGAGCAACCAGGAAATTGCGTCTGGTTCCGTACGGCTTAATGGCTTCTTCTATTGGTTAGGATTGATATTTAGCTGCAAGTGGTAAATTGATTGAACAGCTCATCAAAGTAAATTTCGGAGAGTAACCACAAGCTTGTAGCACAATATCTTGAAATAAGTCTCCCTTTAGTGGAAGTTTATAACAGTAGAATTTATATTTGACACTCAGGGAAATGTTGAACAAAGCCCCAAAGAATCATTTAAGTCAGCCCAGCAAACGAATAAACGTCCCGCAGCGTCGAATCATCAGATGTGTCAAAATATTTCGTTGAGACTCGAAAGGCAACTAACAATGCCCCTTAAGTCTCGGTGATGGTGCTTAAACAGATGCTTAAACAGATCCGGACAAAACACTTCCCCATCGCTTGTTACTCCACGGTGGGTCACAGTTTATCTGGTTCGCGTGTTGTCATAACCTTTTGTAATCTTAAAACAGTAGCCTATATAAAGATAAAATGTGAAAAAGGAAGATATCTTTTGAGTGGCAGAACAAAGGTATTTGAAAGCATTTAATGTTGGCATTTCTTCTTAAGCTTTATTGAACAATTTTGTGGCATAAACTTTTGATTCGTCAACATATGGGTGATATCTTTTTAAATGATCGCTCAAACAGAAAAAAAAAGAAATGATCCACTTTGTGCATAATCATGTAATCGATTTTTGTAGTTTTAAACATTGCTTTTCACAAAGAACTACCCTAAGCTTAATTTTTACTCGGTTCGTTGGGGGAAATTCCCATTGAGTGGTTGCTCCCGAACACGACTTATTTTATATACAATGAATCAGTTATCGGGAGCCGATTTATACAATGGTTTTGGATAACTTGTTTTCTATAACTTCTTAAAGGAACTTAAACAATTGCAATTTGACGATAATTCGACCATCTAGCGCGATTGGTGGCCTAACTTCTGAGAAGACCAATGAAGTACTTAACAATTTCAAGGCCTTGTATTTTATCTGTCAGTTGAGATTCAGTGACTATTGCAATTTTTTCCAATACGAAATCCTGCAACTAATTACTTCAACTTGATGATTCAAATACATCTTTGAGATCGAGATTTGAGGTCAAGCAATTCAATACAAGAACAATTCATTCAATCACTGGGAGGTACGTGCGATTGATGGCTTAACTGCTGAATAACTTTTCAATAAATATAAAATGAAATAACATAAATTATTTTTTCCTTCTTTTTCCTTTTGCTTTTAACGAATCCTTTAAAATATTACATCCGAGTTGGCCTATGATCCAATTGACCTACAGTTTCAAATTTTGCATTCCCAGTTGGCCCATGGCCTAGTTGTTTGATAACACATGTCAAAATTTCTGTTTTTCACACCAAATTTTGTGTTCTGAGTTGTTCTCCGGAGCAAAAAATGGGAAAGATGTCACCTACAATTTGACTAATCAAATAAAAATATCACGCTCAGTTATAAAGTTCGACTAACTGCAATAGTTGCTAATTTCGGTTAAATGTCGCTCGGTTAGCTGTAATTCGGCTTGATATCGTTAATATGTAACACTCATTGAAACATTGCAGGTTTCATACTAAATATCATTTCCTTTTTCCTTCGAGCACACATTTCCAGCATAATTTAATTCCGCTTTTTTCTTTTGGGCGTCCAGATCAATAAGCGTTGTCTTAATTGCAATACACCTACTGAGAGCGCCCAGACCTAGTGGAACTGGCACAGCGGGTATGTGATAACTATGCCTGATGTAATATATGGTACATGCAAATAAGCACTATTACCACAACGCTTAGGAAGTGGATTATTAGGTTGCCTGATTTACTTACAAGCAATCTTGCTGATGGTATCCCAACATTTCATCTGATGACATTTCACCCAAGGACATTTCATCCGTAAAAAAGTTCAAGGTACGAAATGTCATCGGAATTTTACTACACTAACACTTCACATAACGCAAATCAGCAGACTTTACAACACACAAAAGTGCAAAGGTATTCTTCATAAGCACCACTTTTTACCAAATTTTCTATGTTGCAAAATGTGCTTCACAAGAATTTACACTGTTCAGTTCTCAGATGCAAGACACCCAGTTCACATTATTCCTCGTCGTTTTTCTGGTTCACTGGTTTCCAGCGTATGTTGTATGCAACCTTTCACATGAATTCGGCTACAGTTTTCCGACCAGCGCGTAAGACTGCTTGCGTGCTGAGCCGGCAGAGGTGACAGATTAGACACCTAATTACATTAAGCGAATAGGCCTTTGATATTACTTAGAACTGCTTGGGTGTAATGGACATTCATAGCATTGGCTTGGAACAGTGAAGAACTTTGAAAAGCAAAAAAATGGACCAAATGTCGCATCCTTTGTCACTGAATGAAATGTCGTGGATTCCTTTCTGATCAGTCTTTCCACGCAAACTTCTGAGGGCAGCTACACTCAGAGACACACTCAAATTCTACAGTTTTTAAGTCATAACTTAGACCACAAATAAAAGTTTGGAGAGACAAGAAAAAACTCCTTTATTGTTAATTGCTTGGATATTTTACACTGGTGGTGTAAAATGCACAATTCCTACAATTTACTGTGAATAGTCGAATACTAGAATAGCTCTATGCGCCGTCTCGTCATAGCTACCACAATGCTGTACGCGCTGTGACGGGTGTGATGTCCTATAAATTGAATCCCAATATTTGTTTTGCTCCCCCACCCAAATCTCAGCGATCGTCGTATTCAGTTTCGCTGCTATATTCTTATGACCGGCGGCGAGACCACGATTAGTTACACCGTGTGGGATGTAAAGCAATTCACTGTTCTATGAGATTACTTTCCGGTTGGACAACAGCCCACTTGACTAGTAATTGCTGATCCCATTTGGACTACAATTTCGTATTCCCAGTTGGACTACGGTTTGACATTACCAGTTGACTACGTTTTTTGTTCTCAGCTGAACGATGATTTTTGTTAGGAGGACGGTAGCGGAGGTAGGAGTCAATGCAAGTAAACTAACTTTCTACTTTCTAAATTTTACTTTTACGCTAAAACCTCTGCACTTTAAATACATTCGCACGTATTCGTTTTAATTCTCAAGACTTTCAATTCTATACATGATTCACTATGTCTGTTACTGTAACACAACAATAAAAAAGATGTGAAAGAGGTGAAAAACGATTTATAAGCTAAAAATTCATGTGGACCTGAATTGCATCATGAATAGTGTGTAAATTCTACATGTTCATTGTTTCTCATATGTTCCTGTGAACCAAATTCCATTCGGAAATTGTTCAATCGAACTGTTTGACCGCATTAACCATAGTACGCCAATAAGCCGTCAAGCTTCGAGCACCATTGTTATATTGCGTCTGCAGCTTGCGAATACGTCCGCTGAGCGTGAGCCACTTCTTTTACTTGGGGGCTGAATCACCTCGGCTGGCTGCCGCAGCAGACAATTGGTAGATTTTCTAACAAGAACCATAGTGTTGGGTAACAACGGGCTACTAGGTTGTTCCACTGATTGTAGAATTCCTTGACGTGATTTTTCGCTCTGATGTCGCTGTCTCATTGGTGCACATTCCAGAAGGCTGGCTTGAACGTTCTTTCGATATAGTCGCTTCCTCGGCAGGAAATGAGCAGGATAACGGCAGATCCGGTGTGACAGTAAACACGGTCACCCAGTGAATACGGTCCCCCGGGTCATGATCACTAGGGATTAGGGTCCTCCTCTAGTGATTACGGTCCCCCTTGATATCATGGATGTGCGTTATTTATGGTGCCTGAACTCTGTCAAATTATAGGTTTTTAATAAAGTAGGAGTAAATAAGAGTTACTTTCGTAAATTTTATTGCAATTTCCAATCATATTTATTTAACAACAACAAATATAGCTAGTTTTAAAAATACTGTACAGATGCTTATCTTCTATATATTATACTCCATAGACTGGAAAACTGAAAAATTGTATCCAAGTTATCAAGAATTCCGCTTTTTACTTTGATTTTCTCATTTTCTCCATCACTTATGTTTTCACCGATTTCCTTCGTTTCGCTATCCATGTTCAAGTTCAAATTTGGGTGTGGATTCATTAGATTTTAAATAGATTTACTCAAGATTTACTCATGCGCGATAATCCCTATATTATCGATCTCAAGCATCACATATAAGTTGTGTTACAGAGTCTTAGATGTGGTTTCATGGATTAACGAAAATGATTAAATCAGGGATTTACCAGTTACAAATTTTGGCCTTCGTGTACCATTGATCTCTTCAGATGAAAGCATATACATTTGCTGTAATTAATAATCTAGTCATCCTAAATCTGAGATTTGGGAGTGAATAGTGTCACTTTTAATTACATTTTTTTAATTTCATTGCATCGCTAATTGGTATGGTTAAAGCGTTTGAAAATAATTTAAATTATGAAATTTTGCCAGATGAAGAATTCATGCAAAGACTAGCATAATTCTATTCGAAAGATCTCTGAATTCAGTTACAGAGTCCTGAGCGATTATGGTCGCCTGCGGGACCGTGTTCACTAGATGGAGACCATATTCACTAGTGACTGGGGTCCGGGGGGACCGTAATTCCTAGGAATGAGGGTCTGGCCGGACCATAATCACGGGGGACCGCAATTACTGGGACACCGGCGGCGAGAAGAATCGCTTCCGCGTACAAAAGGAAGTTATTTCGAACTAAAGGAAGTGGGAGTGCCGAGAGCCAAGAATTGGGAAATACATTTTGACAAACATGATGATCTCTTGTAGTTGACAACAAGTCCGAGCTGTTTGGTAGAAATGGAAATAACATGCACAGACTTGGCAACTCGGTTTGGATAGCAGTAATCAGAGTTCTTTCGAAGTCGCATATGATACGTCGCGGTTTGAACCTATGATCTGTCGCAGTGTGAACTCGATTGATCACGTCCTGCAATAACTTGCGATAATGGGCAGTTGTCTTTCCGGCGCTGAGACACAAAGAGCAGCTACTCGGCTATGAAATAAGCCATGAATAGTGATAAACTGTTGGTATGGCTCCTGACAAGTCTTGACTGTTCCGTCCATGAATACAGTCTCACATCGTGCGAGACGTCGCAGATTGAAATCTGTACAGAAAACCACTAATCTCACTCATCATCGTGGTAACTAAAAACAGTCCCACCGGACCAAATGTGTAACTATTCACCTTCGATGCGGACGCCGTTCAAATTGTTCAAAATTGACGGCTTGAGCGATGCATAAATACAGTGCGGACACTATTGTATATCGGTAGAACTTCGTCGGGAGCATCGCTGGTTGTGATGACATCGGTGTATATTCCCCTTGTAGGCTTGATCGGCTTCACCTCGTCAGGCATCCGCAGTTGGAGGATTCGCGAAGTAACATCTTCTTCGCAATGCTGATGTTCAGCCACCTGTAATTGTCAATAAAACATAATAGATAAATATATATAAACAAAATAAATGAATCAATAAGCAAATAAAAAGTTAAATATATAAATAATAAATAAATGTCTCAATCAATCAATAATAATCAATTATCAATAACAATCAATCATTCAATCCATAGTCAATATTAATCTATGATCAGTGAATATAATAATCAGTCAATCAACAGTACTCAGTCTATAATCAATCAACAACTAATATTTTATCCATCAACAATCGATCAATCAAAAGTTTTTTTCTTACATTCAGAACCGTAATCCGGGGATTTTCTTTATTAACATCAAAAATGTTAGTCTGAAGAGCAGCACTGCATTCCGTTTTTCGAGAACAACTCCAATGGATCTTCTGTTGCTCCATTTCTCACACACTTGTAACCGTTAAAAACGAGTGCTATCTTTTCTTTCTTACTCCAGTTATTACAGAAGCCATCTTTTTCTGTGATAACTTGTCCGAAAAATTTCAAGAATTTATAGTTACCTATCTTGTGCTCCGGAGATAATCTGTGAGTAAAATTTCTGCTCCGAATAGTATTGTGGATGCCATAACAATAAAATTAATTTGAAAAATAATTGCACTTCTGAAGCGCAGGACGAAATCGATAAGAATGATTTAGTGATTTATGATCTTTATTGAACACGATGTTATCAAAAGGAACAAAGACGATTGAAAATCAACAATCGCTGATATCAATAACTAATTGCACATTGCTCTGAATTTTAATTGCAAGAGGAAATCAGAATTGCAATCAACGAAAATCTATCGATCGTTTCAAGATCACTGATCAAGGGGATGTATAATTACAATTTGTTCTGGAAATTCAGAATTCAAAGTGACCTGTAATTCAATTTTATAATTGCAATCAGAGAAGATCTGCCGATGCTTTCGAGATTACTAATCACAGGCATATTATTTACAATCCAAAATTCAAATCGACTTGCAATTGGGTTTTCTTACCACACCCCTACCTCACGTGCAGGCTTCCTAACAAAAATCGTAGTCAAATTGGGAACATAAAAACGTAGTCCAATTGGGAATATAAAAACGGTATTCCAACTGGGAATACTAAATCGTAGTCTAACTGGGGTCAGCAATTCGTGGTCCAACTAGGCCGTAGTCCAGCTGGGAAGTCATCTTCTGTCACTAGGACTAAACTCCATTCAAGCTTTGTCATAAGGTTTTATCCACCAACATTTCTATGTTCCTGTCTTTTTTGTCTTCACCTGCGGAAGTTGTTTTGTTTCATTAGTTAAAGAGTAAAAAGGTTGTTTTTTTCTGAAATTAAATTCGCAAACAATGAACGCCGAATAAAACGTCGATAGTCAAAACGCCGACTTCCAAAAAGTCGACAAATATGAAAACGGGTAAAAGGTCGACTAGCTAATGTTTGCTGAAATGAAGAAGTAAAAATGTCTGTTGATCAATTTTACTAATTGAAATTAACCAGTTTTACAATTAATAAATGTGATGTGGTAAAATAAAGTTATTTATAACACTCTTTGCCACAAAAATAAACAATATTAATAAAATAAAAGGACAAGGTTATTTTGTCCAAATCTTAAATCAAAACAATAGATGAACTATGGCCAAAACACAAATCTCAAGACCTTAAGTAAACAATGCTTGCCGTCCAGCGAAATCAGTCCAGGCTTGATGACTAATAGAGAGGATAGACGAAGCATACTCAGATGTCAACAATACCTTAAATAAACATTGCCTTAAACCTAAAAACTGGAGCACCTTTAAACAGGATATTGCACTGGCTTCTTAATTCCAATAAAGTCCTGGTTAAGCCCTCGACCAGCTCCGTGACTCCGCATTAACCAGGTTACACACTTCCCAATAATACTCACTGTGGAGGATGGTCGGTGTTTTGTCCCGATATCCAAGACAATTCATCTAACGGCAGATAAGACTTGGTACCTGACATAAAAAGAGTTTATATTTATGCAGAGTAGTAAATGCTTTGAACTTACTTTCTGTAGACGGATTTTGAATGGACTCCGGCATAACGGATGAGTGCAGAGATTACTACCTCTGTTTTTTCGACACATCAGACAGCTATTGGTATTAAACGAATTTAGGGGATTATCCATTTTGGAGAGTCACAAATGCTCTTAACCTGTTGTGTGCCGATGGACTTTGAACAGCCTCCAGGGATTTTGTCAATTAAATATCTTTAAAAGGAGCTGTGAAATCTCTGGTTTCCAACTTTACAAATCCTTATGCATGCATATTAATTTTATTTATTTACAATTATTACAAAATTACACGAAATGGAGAAAATAGATCAGAAGTTCAGTTCTGGTTAGGATTGCACATATAATTAATTTTGGCTAAATGCCACTCCGATAAATATTGGGATACCGCGGACCTCAGGACTTTTTGTTCACTTTTTATTTTTCTGAGATCTTGCAAACACACATATGGATAAATACACGGGTACACAACACGCGGCGTATGCAGATAAACACCATTCTACCCAGCTTCTCCAGAGTCTCTCCCGAATTCCGTGACCATATCAGACCTTGCGTTCATTTAGATCTACAAGTATTTTGCAGTAGCTAGAAATTTAGTCTAGCTTGTTTGTCTATATGTGGGCTCGAGTGCCGGATAAAACGTCAACGGTGAAAACTTCTACGATCAAAACGTCGACTGTCAAAACGTCGATAGATGCATCGCCGGCGGTCAAAACGTCGTAAATGTGAAATAAAACGTTGACTAACTAATGACTTGATGTCTGCCAGAGGAGCTGTACTATGCATTCTCAGATGGCAACAGTACCCTATATACACAGCGCATTTTACCTTAAGTAATGAGTTTATTTAACAGGAGGCCGCATTGGCTTTTAAATTTCATTTACTCTTGAAGACAACATGAATCCTGATCAAGCCTTCGACCTACTGCTGCCGCGCCCCGTAACTTTAAATGTGGGAGTGCAGGTGCAGATGAGTACTTTCCAATAATATTCGTTTGGGAGGGGATCTCTGACCGAGGATGGTCTACGTTTTATCCACCTTTTCACTTCTTCGACGTGTTGCCCGCCCACATTTTATCCATCGACGTTTTTAGCATTCAACGTTTTGACCGTAGATGTTTCGTCCTGGTACCCGCGGACCCTGCTGATTTCATAAACTGGTTCAGTAACAGAGAGCTTTGCTGTCTTATCTGTCGGTTACAAGGTTCAGCACACTGGATCGTTCCGAGAACTCCATGTTTTCATCGATATCGTCCTTACGCTAGAAAAACAATGGGATCTTGTATCGAGTATGGCCGCACGCCTGTATCAAGACGGTGACTCAACAGGTGTCCTACGGTTCAGTTAGCCAATAAGCCAGTTGTCACACGATTTCAAATTTACATTCCTACTTCCTCCTACGGCCCAGTTTTCCTACGACTTTGCAATCACAGTTGGACAACGGCCCAGTCGTCCCACGACTTGACATTCATATTCACATGTTCCTTTCACTCTTGTATAGTTTTTTATTTTTCAATCAAAAGGTCTTTGATTGTATGCGTGATTTATTGTCGTTTGTCGTTTTTTGACATGGATTAATGCAAAAAGCCAGAAGTTCGAAATTTTACATGAGCTTCGGAGCGGGCATCCCCTGCTATGTGAAATTCTGAGGCAAAAATTGCTCTAGATGCGTTTTATGTATAATAACTTTACACCGAACACCAATGACAACAATGCAAAAGTAGCTTTAGCTGGAGAAACAGTAACCAGTGTGCGCTTACATAGGCAGTCGCCGTTTTGCAAAAACCAATGCGGGATATTGGTAGCAAGGCAGAAATACATAAAAGGACAGGTTATGTTTACTGTCAATTAGGCACTTTAATATCAGTTTTAAAGGTAGAATTATCGAAAACATATAGATCTATAGCCAAGTGGTAAATTTATCTAACCGTTGTAATTTTGAAATTTCGTTATGGCCTTTCCAATCTGCTGTGCAGTTGAACCACGGAATTAATACCACCTGTGAGATCGGCCAAAAGCGGTCTTAATTCCGGGGTTCTGGTTGCTGGGACAACTTTGTGATTTATTTATAATGTGGTAATGTATTTAAGTGTATGTTATTGGTTAGTGATAGGGCTGTGTTCACACTTGTATACGATTTAGTATTATTGGTTTATAACTTTCGGTATTGTCGTTTCTGTCCTATTGCACTTCCCGTACGACAATTGAAGATCTGTTTCGACTTTTTATTTTTATTTTTCCCAACTATTCCCAGGTTTATTAAACAAGCACTCTCATGCAGACAGGCTATTTCTAAAATTCATTCCAAATCTACTACCAAAATTCGTAAGCTGTGTAACAGTACAGGTATCTCTACAATTCATACAACTCACACAATTCATACAAGGAGTCTTCGATAGTAACTGTTTTCTTTTCAATTAGAACGAAGTAACGCATTTGTCCACAGTTGCTTGTTTTGAACAATACCACACTGGTGTTATATGTATTTGACCACACTAGTTTCGACTTCGGATTCAATATCCATAATCGGAGATAGACATCGGAGATTTTAGGACAAGCACAGTTGTCTCAATGTTTCGATACACGACAGCCGCTCACTCAGAGTAGGGTTCGGAAGGGGTTTTTCACTCTTCAAAGAAATCTCCTGTTTTTATCGTGAATTTCTGCAACCAGTCTGTCCTCCAACTCGGCTCTAAGCCACCACCTTTACGTTTGACAGTTCAGTCTCACGGGGATGGGACTGCAACAGGAGGGCGTTGCGATTCTGTGCCGGCATGTTGAGATTAAATCCATTAATCCATTGATTGAAAATGTCCCCAGTCATCCAAGCTTTTCGGTTCGGCTGGTAGTCGAATAATTTCAATGTGCCGAAAACACCTGGATTTTGCAGAATAGAATTCCCAATGACCAGAGGGGTCTCAAAAGTCCCCTCCATGTTAACACAAAGTGCAGCTATCAGGCACTTTTTTAATTTTTGGTCTTATCCCCGGGGTTCAACTGTATTTCATTTTCTCGCCGATTCTTAACTCCTTTCCTGTCCGTTTTGGCTCGGTTTGGAACGTTTGAATATATTCACCCGCAGTTTTTTCAGGTTAAAGAAGTTTAGATCCCCTAGTCTACCAGCCGATGCCTATTTACCTTCTTGATTTGCAAATAACAACCCTCCACTTCCCAACAAAAAATAAATAAATGCAATCTGTGAAAAGTTTGGCTGCAAATTTCGCTTCTCCAAGAAAGAACAAATAGAAATCAGAAAAAATGTTACCATCAAAGGACAACATTTGAGCCAGGGACATTTTCCCAATTGGGATGTGTGCCAGAGATATTTGGGGTAAGATGATAGAAATGTGGCTGTTTTTTATTATATTTTACTACTCAAAGTGTTGATAATTTATTTTTCAATATTTACATTTTTCATTATGTTTTTAATGGTGTTAACTCTCGGAACATACTAAAGCAGGTTTGGCATACGAAATCCTTGATTCGCAATACGTCTGTTCTTCGAGAATTTTAATTAACAACATGCGTGACATTTGTGAATTAATCCTACCGGCTCTACTGACTTTACCTGGCAAATTTCTACAGACTTTAAATGGCAAATTTCTAGACAGCTCATATGGTGAACATGTCTTAAGCATACAAATTATTATAAGGCACTGATAGATGAGACTGATCAGACTTCACAAACTCAGCATTATAAACAAATGGATCAAAATTTCAGTTTTCCCATCCCAGTTATGCGGAGGCGGAAAACTAATAAATTACGTAGAACATAACTATATGATATATGTATTTATCACCAAAATTGTGAACAATAGAGTTATAAAACGTTGTCCAAATGTCATAGTTTGTACTAATAGTTCAAGTGGTATCTCGACATATAATCTCACGACATTTAGTCCAGCAACATTGAGCTAATGTTGACATTAAGTCAAATTTGCAATTGTGGTTGTTGTTTGATTTCTGGGCAGAAGGCCAGGTTTGTGACTAATAATTTCAATTTCATTGAAATGTGTCAAATTCTGTTACAATTATATATTTAGTTGTGAGCTTAGTAGTATTTTCAGTTCACAATGGGTTTAACTTTATAGAGGTAGAAAGCATAAAGCTGGATCGACATAGCTAGATCATATCTCGATCAACTAGCAGGTCTTAATTTCATCTTCATATGTAATTCAAATCTTCCACAAATACCTCTCTTTTATTGCAACAAGTTAAAATTTGCAAAAACAAGTTTAGCTTCCCGCAAGAAGAAAACACACTTTGAAGTAACCTTGAAATTCGTTTTGCTAATCTGGTGTGTAAGACTGACATGCAAAAGGTGTAGATTATATTCAAGACATCTGATAGAGATGGATGTCTGATCTCTTTTACTAAGTTTAAGTTTTGCATCATAAGAAATTTAATAAAATACCTAATTATATATAAGTAAACATAAATAACCTTTGTCTTTGTGATTAATTTGTGCCCTTGCTTAGCAATTACCAACTACATTGTTTAAAATAAAGTAATCTCCGGATTGATTATTGTTAAACTGTACCGGTGTAACGACATTATCATACTATATGTTTACATAACACTTTCGGAATATGTTTAGAGTTTTAATCTCCATATACCCATCTCCTACCGCAAGGACTCAAGTACATTCTAAGTTAAATTAAACCACCTTATTTTGTTCAGCATTCTCTTCAGTTAAGCACGCTTGTAGTCTTATGGGTTAAAAGCATGTCAAACATTGAGTGTAATGAAGCTGAACTTTCGGTAATTAAATAGAGTCCCCAAGTAATAGCCTGTCATATGAACCGCGTTCTGTTTCTGTTTGAAGATGGGTTCCAACTTGATTGAGATACATAATTGCTGTATGAAACACAAGCTTACTTTTGGGTGTAATTCGAATTAACAAGTAACGGTAACCTGGGTGACATCACTAGAGAAACAGTGGAGATGTTCCAGTATACAGACTTGAAATCTGTGTCAAAAGAAGTGTTGTTCTTTACTGTGTAGTAACATCTTGATGATAACACAGATACTGATTAAATCTCTTAATATATTCCACGCCTAGAGCATAGACCTTCTCTTTGAGTATGCTGTCATAGCTCATGCTTCTACGTATCTATGTAATGCATATTCTCTAAAACTCTGCTTTTTGAAAAACGGATATATAGATGATACAGAGCAGGTGGCCTGATCAACTAGTACTGCGGTAAAGAGTTAATTGTTAATTGTAAATTAGAATTTGAAACAAAATATAAAAGGAACAATAAATATTTTTTCAAATAGTTCAATGACTCATAGGAAGTGTGAAGTTGCAAGCACATCAGCCAGTATCAGTCGAGACACAAGGGTTAAACAGCTGTATATGCAATTAGAAAACAGACTGAATATCAGCAAAACTGGTCTTCCTAGCGATTGCATTAATTTTTATCATCTATTAAATTTCTACATTTCTTCCTAAATTACACTAAATATTTCAGCTAAACAAAATGAGATGTCAGTCCAGTGAGCTTACCACGCCACAGTGTTGTGTGCTTTATGGACCAAAGCACCGATTGACTTACTTGGTTCTTCTTCTCTTCTTAGTGTACATCTACGGGTAAACATGCTTACTTTTGACACTTAATACCATTATCAGCTTATTATTTAATGTTAGAGCACGGGTTTATTCTGGACACCACTTTAATTCAATACACTGATGGGTGCCTTTGGAATCGAGAATCTGTTCCTAGGATACCTTATAGATATTGATAAAAATTTTAGGTATGAATACCATTGCCTTGTTGCATGTAATGTATGTAATATGGGTACTATTATATGATATGGCAGCATCTTAACCCTTTACAAAATATCTCACTACTACTCACTTTCTTTGGCTATCGCCGATTTTAAACATTTCATGGAAACTGCCGAGATTTTTTACTTACAACCGTTCTGTCTTAAACTACTCTTAGTAGTTTAAAAAGTCGTTACATCAAGGCTTTTTCTGACATTTTACTAACCAGTTTCTCAGTTCTGTTTGGACAAGAAAGTGCAGATCTGCCAACCGTACATGTCAGCAATTTTCAGGTTATATGATACTAATTTCACAAAGGTGCTGGAAAAATTTGCTATAAGATCACCAATTGAGAAAAAGCGTTGTCATTGCCTCCAGATCACTCAGCAGGGAGCTGTCCACTTAGTTCAGGGGGCCATTGGAGGATAGAGGCGCAGTTGCAGGAAACTGTTGAAAAACTCACTGATAACTAATTACACAAACGTCATCCTAGCAGCTAATTATATTCGTTGTCGTTTAGTATTTTGTCGTGATAAGTCCCTGATTGGTCTAGACATCAGAGGTCTTCCACCTGTCTCTGTGAAAGGATTAGCTTGGTCCCCAGACTGACATCCGACACTAAATTCATGAGAGTTGATTTCTAAGTTAATGGATAGCTTGTTCACTGCTGGGTGTTCGTTATCTAAAGGCTGCTTTAGTGATTATACTTAAAGCCCATTTGATGCTATTCATCACGGTCAATGCCTTCAGTGAAAGCCTTACATATTTTTTTACTTTTCATGGACTTTTAGTGGTGATGTTACGGCTGCAGTCACATACAGTTATTATTTTGCCACAAAAAATGGGCCTAATGGCGAGTATTCTGAAAACATCAAATCTAGAGAGACACGATACCCCGTGTAGCGCGGATGACCTCCGACATCGGCGCTGAGGTCGGTTTGCAAAGTGTCATACTACTGCTACTTTTATTACGTTTTGTCATAATTTTGACTGTTTTAAATTTTACATTTTCGACAAAAGTTTTATGTTTAAAAAATTATTTTTGCAATTTTCAATATGTATTTTATCAATGGGAGAAATTTGTAAAAAAAATCCATGAATAGTTTTGGAGACAGGTTAAGTTCTGAAGATCTGGCCTCGACACAACGTCGAAAAAACGAAAGTTCCAATGATCGAAAAAGCTGTTATTTCACACTATTTCAGAATTCCGAACAAAAATACGGGGACAAAATTGTATAAACGCTAAATTTTACCGAATTTCAAAATGCTGTCATTTTGACAATTTTTCATGAATATGAACAAAAATACGATGTTGTACACCTTCAATATGTGCTCTCTCCGTAAATTTTAAAACAATGAATTTAATAGTTTTTGTTTTAGCTTGGACACGACATCGAATATAGGCCAAGTTCGAATAATCGAAAAAAAACACAGTCAGTCCTAACAAAAAGTGATATTACACACCTTCAATGTGTGCTATATCCGTGTGTGAATTTTCAAAATAACCCGACCTATAATTTTTGAGTTATAGCCCGAACTGCAAGCGGACAGACGAACAAGCTCACGACTATATTCCACTATTACACAGGGGATAATAATCCGAGCACTAAGCCTGCCCGACAGAGTCGACTGGCCTAAAACAGTCTTGTTTGTAGGTCCTTTAAAATTAAAAGTGAAATGAGATACGCTCCCGACCCCATCTCTACTCCAGGCCATCACTAAAGTAATAATACCACATTTGAAAACCTGTCCAATTTTCAGTCTCGGACTATCGTGTATGTACACCAATGGGTGTGTTTCTCATGCAATATTTTAGATTACGCCCAGCCAATGATCTTTTTTCAATTAGAAAACATTAACCGGACCTATAATATTTTGGTTCCGTTTTCCCTCTGGCAAACGTTGGTCATGTGGCTTTAGAAATATTTACAGCTTGATTTCAACCCGCAAACAGGATGTTATTTTGTCGACTTAAAGCGTTTTTCGTAGTAAAACAAGAATGCTGAAGGCGCGAACCAAAATACCACAATACATTGTCCCAGGAAGCAAAATAAAAAATAATCAGCACTTTTTCTACCTCCCGCAGAACATTTTTTATTTTTCATTTTTTCCCCTGGACTGTCGATTTCCTTCTTTATATTTTTACAAGCATAAATTAGTGACCCGGGATGGAAAGAGGAAAACAAGATTGTTCCTCACAGTGTGTTTTCCTGTAGTTGCACTTGCTGAAGACTGCACACATAATTCTGCCTCGTCACAGTTTGTCAAGAACTTGTCAGTTCATCGTCACTCGTCACTGACAAGTTTGACCTCGTCAGGGTCTTGACGAGTTTCTGACCAATGCCTCGTTCCTCAATGACAAACACTTGTCGCTACCTTGATAGAAACTTATCGCAAATTTGTCAAGTATTGCGTCACCATGGCGTCACAACCTTTTCAAAACAACTAAAAACACGCGGGCATTCTTTTTTGAGATTTCTTTGGTTTTGATGAATATTACTAGACGTTTCAAATTACCACGTCTTAAAAATATGTTTAATAGATAAACTACAATGTAAGTGCATACATCATATTCTCTCAATGTTTTGAGATAAGCTGTTAAGTTTGTAAAATGCTTGTGAAATTTGTGAAAATTGTGTTACCACCCGCCGTTCCAATGAATAATGTATATTGTGTACTTATTGGCATGTGATGAAACAGATGAATGGATTCGATTATTTTAATGTTTAATATAACAAAACATATAACAAAACATATAACAAAAATCTACAGTGTGCATAAGTAAACCACCATGTGCAATATATTATATATTACAATCCTGCAAAACTTGTCAGAAGCTTGTCATAAAATTGTCGGAAATTTGCCACTAGTTCAGCAACCTGACCAATTTGATGTGAAAGGACTGATCTGAGAATTCTAGCTTTACGATGCTTCCGCCTGAAAACTTAATCCTTTACAAAGAAACCCAGTTCAGTCGTCATTTCAGAAATCAATATACATATAGATGACATCTGTTATTAAATAAAAAGAATATAAGAATTTTATTGCTATAATGTTACATAAAAAATCAGCTATCTAAAGCAGAAAAAAATCCTCTTACTCACAATATCATTATATTATTCGTGACTGCATCAAAATGATCAAATGGCAGCATTTAAATTTTTTGGCGCTAGTTTTCAAAACATTTAAAATTTAAGAGATTGTAGAACCGTTGCAGGCACGTAGTACAGCAATTATCTTGAATCATTATATTTTATTATTTTAAATAAATTGAACGAAACCTAAAACAAGATTGTCTATGGACAATGCCCAATCCCACGAATGCTGATGTCAAGATTATGACATAAGTATAACCCGTAACCCAAATTTCAAGACAGAAAAGCTGGCGTCAGTCAAGATTTAAATATAAAAACGGTTTATCACCAATATATCCGACAATTTCTGGCGAAACGACAAAAAAATTAATAGCCACGTGTTTCGGCCAATTTTTTTTTTCGAATCGCCAAACAAGAAAAGTAATAGCCAGGTAGACATACCACTACCTTCCATCAAAATTTTAGGACGTTTCCATTTAAATCCCAGGAGGAGATACGTTGTAATGAAAATTGCTTTTGGCTAATATTTCCACTAATTTTAGGCGAATCATGAACTAGAGCCGCCAGTGTATACAAAACATAACAATACAAGCTTATATGACATACTTTCAATCGACACCTTTTAATTTCGTTTTTGTAAACAAAAACCATTTTCCATTTTTCCCACGACAGCAATTTCACAAACTTTTATTTGAACAAGTGTGTGCTATTTTCAGAATAACAAGCAATATTTTACCTTATATAAATGAATCCCATATTTCCAGTAGTCAGGCTGTGTAACGCCTTTCTCAATTTTTGAAGCGGGGTGGTGTACGTAACTTGAAGTTTAGGCTCAGGTGTTTTATTTTGGTCTCATAAGTGGCCACTAAACAGGTTTTACTGAACGTCCTTTTAATCCCGGTATTGAAGTTGGTCATTACAGTATAGCAGCTTTATTTTGTGCACCTCCCCTTTTGACCGAAATCGACCGATGGGTCAGGCCGTGGTGAGTGTCTGAACTTGGGCAATTTTTCAGTGATTTTTAATAAACAGCTTGAAGTTTTGTGTAATGAACTTGTGCTAGCGATTTTAAACAGTGAAACTTCAATACCATCATAGTTTTTCTTGAATGTACGCAATCTTTTTGCATGTTACAATTACCTTATCACGAATATTCAGTTAAAATTTCGTTTAGGGCGGGTCATTTGTGTTCCTCCAGGACACATTTCTAGTTTTTTTAGTTTTTCGCAAAAATGTTGGGATTTTTTTGCAAAATCACCAAACACGTAACAGTAGATGGTAATGTTTGCTAACTTTATTTACAATTTCAAGACATTAATACTATTTTCTACGAGTTATTTAAGGTTTAACTAAAAAAAAACAATTGCGTTTTTCTCCAATATTTCTGTCATTTTTGGTGAATCCCTAAAACAACTAATAGATGGGTGGCCACCGATGCATCTCCCACCAAAATTGTAGAATGTTTCCATAAAAACCCCTAGGAGATGTGTGATAATGTGTGGTACTGCTACTTAAAATTACAAGGCGATCTGACTATTTTCCTGGAGTTCGCCAGGATTTTACCAAAATTTCTTTGGTTTTTCGCCGAAAAATTCGCCGATTTTTTGCCAATCACTAAACATTCATAGCAAGTTAGGTAATATTGATTACTACCGTTACTTAAAATTTCAAAACAGTAATACTATTTTACTGGGGTTAGTTTAGAATTTATGGAATTTCCTTTATTAGATTTTAGCCAAAATCACCAAAAATTGTAACAGTACAGGTAGGTTGGGAGGTTTGCTACTTTAACGTAAAATTTAAAGACTTTGACCATTTTCCTGGAGACCGTCCAGTTTTACCAAAAATTTGTTGGGTTTTCGCCAGTTTTTGGCGAATCGCCAAAATAAGTAATAGCCAGATAGGCAGTAATGCCTCCTTCTTTCACCTAAATTTTCAAGACAGTGTGATTATTTTCCATCAGTACGTAAGATTTTACTGATTTTTTTTTTGCCAGAACTTTCGCCAATTTTTGACCATTCACCCAAAAAAGTAACAACCAGATAGGTAGAAACGCTTCCTATTCTCACTTAAAATTTCAAGACAGTAAGATTACTTTCCTAGAAGTAGTTAAGATTTTAAGAAAAAATTTCGTTTTTCGCCAATATTTTTGCTTATTTTGGCCAAATCGCCAAAATTGGTACAGCCAGGTAGGTGGTAACTCCTGCGATCTTATTTAAAATCTGAAGACAGTAAGATTGTTTTCCAGTCGTTAGTTAAGATTTTACTTATATTTTTTTGTTGTTTCGCCAAAATTTTCGCCAATGTTTGGTAATTCACCAACAAAAGTAACACCTGGCTAGGTAGTATCTCCTGCTACCTTCACGTTAAATTTCAACACAGTAAAACTATTTTCCTGCAGTTAGTTAAAATTTTACTGAATTTTTTTTCGACATAGGTTTTGGCCAATCACCAAAAGAAGTAATGCACAGGGAATTAGCAACGCCTGCTACCTTCACTTAAAATTTCAAGACAGTAACATTACTTTACTTAAAAAAGTCAGGATTTTACGAAAACAATTGGTTTTTCGCCAATATTTTGGCTTATATTTGGCGAATCGCCACACAAGTTACAGCCAGGCAGGTAGTAACTCCTGCTACCTTCACTTTAAATTCAACACAGCAAGACTATTTTTCAGCTGTTAGTTAAGATTTTACTAAACTTTTTTGTTGCTTTTCGCCACAAGCTTCGCCAATGTTTGGTCAGTCACCAAGAAAGTAATAGTCAGGTAGGCAGTACTTCCGGCTACCTTCATTTTAAATGTCAACACAGTAAGACGTTTTTTCCAGCAGGTGGGGAAGATTTTACTGCATTTTTTTTGTTTGTTGTTCGCTAAAATCTGCGCCAATTTTTGGCCACTCACCAAAAAAGCAATAGCCAGGTAGGTAGTAACGTCTGATACCTTGACTTAAAATTTCAAGACAGTAAGATTACTTTCCTGGAAATGGTTAAGACGTTATGAAAATATTTATTCGCCAATATTTTCAACAAGTAATAGCTAGGTAGCAGTAAAGCCTGCTAACTTCACTTAAACTTTCAAAACAGTAAGATTAATTTCCTAGAAGTAGTTAAGATTTTACGAAAAAAATTGGTTTTTCATTAATGTTTTCGGCTATTTTTGGCGAATCGCCAAAAAAAATAATAGCCAGGTGGACACTTATGCGCCCTACCTTTCATCAAAATTTCAAGACATTCAGGCTAGAATCCTGGGAGAATACACGATTTTTCAACTTAAAAGCGTGCATTCGCACATACTTTCAACAACTGTTATAGCGCATGCTTCTGAAAGAAGCTGGGGCTAAACAAACAATTATAAGGAACGCTTGTAGAAAAAAGTGCGTTTTGAGGCAAAACAAGAACTATGCGAAAATAAAGACCAAATTTAAAAAAAAGGAACGATCCGGAAACCCTGCAAGAAGAGGATCCATGATCAAGACGGAGGCAGCAGACTGTTTTGTGGTTCGAAATAGTGGGGTAGTGGACTGAGGTGGCGGAGTGCCCAGAGACCGTTCAACGGGGAATGAAGTGGTGCAGGGGAAGCGTATGACAGAGCCTCGTGTAGGGAAAGTGGTGCTGAATGTACGGGAGGGAAAGCGAGCTGAAGATAAGTTATAAATAAAGTTATAAATAAACGTCTTTATATTATTTTCTTAGTTCCCAAACCAACCAACCCCCCCCCCCCCAAAAAAAAAAAAAAAGACGAGTTGCGAGTTGTCAACTGTTACATTTAGTTGCGAGTTGTCGTGGGTTGTTGAAATTTCGATTTTGGTCATGCACGCACGGACAAGTCAATTACTGTATGTCCCTCCGGCTATCGCCAGGCGGGACATGAAAATATAAAAAAATACCTATGAATATATATATATATATATATATATATATATATATATATATATATATATATATATATATATATATATTCATAGGTATATATATATATATAATTTTCAAAGGTAATTATCAGAAATAAAAAAAATAGGCGGAATAAAAATAAAAAAGTGTCAAAAAGTATCAACATCCAAATAAAGTCTCAATAAAGTATAATTTCGGCCTGCATTATTGCGGACCTACGAGGGAATGAGTGTGGGGGTGGTCTTGGGTTGTCCGCTGTCGCATTACTGTCAAATTTTGCACACGGGGTGGTTATATACACCACAGCAATATTTGCTGTAAAAATAGCGCAATCGGTCCGCTGCATCAAAAAGAAGTCATCAAAACCGTAATGAAAAAGACCATTTGTTACTGATTTTATCTTTATTTTTTAAAATATCCGTGTATGTCCATTCTCTTGAAATATCTTCCTTACTGTCACACCTGCATCACATTTTCCTACGGAATGCTTACCATCACAGACAAAATAATATAAAATATATATATTTGTAATAGCAACAAGACAATCGTAGATTGCACATCCCCCGCCGCGCTCATTTACACTTTATATATTTTCTTTCCTTAAGGTATAGTAAACAACGAAGTTCAAACTCTGAAAAATCGCCAAAATAACATTTTTTTAAGAAATCGACAAATAACCTGACATTGCACAACTACACGTTATATACTTTCCATCTCTACGGTTTTATTGGTCCTCGGTGAATAGGGACAAAGATACAGCCTGGACAAAAAAACTTGTTGTGAAAAACGACAAAGTCCAAATTTTCAAAAAATCGCCCAAGTTACTTTTTAAAGAAATCGAAAAATAACCTGACGTTGCACAACTACACGTTATATACTTTTTTGCTGTAGGACAAAGGGCATTGTTGATTGGCGGACAGACGGACGGACCCGAGGCGTGTCTATATCCCCTGCCCCCCGCTAGGGCGGCGGGGGATAATAACAGTGTGTATATAAATTTAGTCCGTTTCCTTAGAGATGTTTTGATGGAAGAGGAGGGTGTCTTCACTGAAGACTGATGGAAGAGGGAGAAGTGTTCACTGCTGGTGTTCGTCAGGACTTGTGAAAAATACGGCAATATCTTCAATCTGCCCGATGAGGATAGGCAGGAGACCAGCATCTGCATATACTACTCTTACATGAACAGATAGCATGAAGAGCAGCATATATACTCAGAGTCAATGAAAACTTTTAGGTAAATGTTTTCTGTTTTTTCTTCAAATAAAAAATATTTTTTTATATTTTATCATATGGTGAACTTTCTACACCCAGTTCTTTCCATAGTCGATTATGTTCCAACGATCGCACGCTTCAATGCACAGCGGTACTGTGGGTCACTGTTAGAGCGATAATTGGCCTTGACACATAACCCATTCGGGGTAATTAATGTGTAACACGTGTTTTGGAAATCGGGTTTTATTGCTAACGAAACGACACAATTTCTTCTTTGATATCACGTTGATATGCCGCGATTATCGAACGACGAACGCATGCGCGCGCTGGGTATGGTGGACGCTGGTGTGAATTATAGTGCGGTCGCGCGATTTTTCAACTGTTCTCAGCCAACCATCAGAAATCTGGTTGAGCACCACCGACAAACGGGATCAGTTAGCGATGGACCGCGCCCGGGGCGCGAAAGAGTAACGACACCGGAGCAGGACCGCTATATCAGGCTTGTGCATTTGCGAGACAGGTTTCGCCCAGCAACGCGAACAGCACAGGAGACACCCGGGACCCATAATCCACGGATTAGCAGCTCTACCGTCAGACGGCGTCTCAGGAACAGTGGTCTGTATGGCCGTCGCCCGTTTCGAGGCAATCGCTTAACTCCGATTCGACGACAGAATCGACACCGTTGGGTTCTGCAACATGTCCGCTGGACACAAAGACAGTGGAATACTGTGTTATTCACAGACGAGTCGAGATTTTGTGTGGATCGCCCTGATGGCCGCGAACGTGTGTGGCGTCGCCGCGGTGAAAGATACGCAAATTGTTGCGTGGGTGAAGCAATTTGACTGCACAACGTTACGTGGATGAGGTAGTGGAAAGTCACGTTGTCCCGTTCTTGGAAGAACATCCGGATATTACGGTTTTGCAGCAAGACAATGCGCGGCCACACAGTGCCAACGTCACTCGCGTTGTGTTATACGCAGAAGGTATTGATGTGCTTCCGTGGCCTGCTTTTTCACCCGACTTAAGCCCAATCGAACACCTTTGGGATCAGCTTGGTCGAATGATTAGAAAGAGGGATAATCCTCCCTTAAACAGGAACCAACTGTTTCAAGCGCTTCAAGAAGAATGGCAGAATATTCCACAAGATCGAATTCGACGTCTAATTCGGAGTATGCGCCGACGTTGCCAAGCTTGTCTGGACGCCAGAGGTGGACATACTCGTTATTAAACTGTGCAAAGTTCCATTTAGTGAGTGGTGTTTTGTTTCATTAACAAATGAAACCATAATTCAAAATGTAGCCAGATTTGGTCATTTTCTGCTTCCAGGTATGTCACAGATTCTATGGTCTAAATTACAACAGGAAGCTTTAAACACAACCGGAAAAAAAGAAAAAAAAATTCAACTGAAAGTTTTCATTAACGCTAAGTATACATACACATAACTGAATATCACTCTATTTACATATTAGTCTTCAATTAACACCATACCGTGTATGAGGAGAACTGAAAGTGAATGGATAAAAGACGAGCATGTGTGGTGTGACTGGGATGATTCTGGTCTTGTCTGCGGCTCACACCCAGGAACGGAGACTATTGTCTCAGCATGTCAGTCACGAAATAAAGGGCTATTACAGCAGTGCAGCAAAATGCCTCACAACACACTTTCTGTACTAATATGTATCCAGCAAATAAACATTTAGCGGTAAATGGCGTTTATAGGCTATGAGACTCACTTTTTTTTGTATGGGTAACTTGTTAATGCGGGGAGTAGTTTGTTAAATGTTTAGCGCTGCAACATGACTGATTCACGCGAACCTATATATCGTTCATATTGTTGTGTATCTTATCTTCCATCTGTTCGCTGCGGAAAATGGTTAACAATGTACATTCTTCAAGAATGCGACCCCCTAACACCCCCACTCCATCCCCCCCCCCCCCACCAAAAAAAAAAAAAACAAAAAAAACTAGCCCCTTTTGTTTGTAGGCCTCACCAGAGAACAGCTGGGCCGGGGATGTATACTCTACCCTTCCATCAGTCCCCTTTTCCTTTACCATATACACATAGGTCTGTGGTAGAGGGGACAGATGGAAGACTGCGACAGACTTGAAAAACAAGAATTTCATTCATTTTAATGCTACTCTGCCACCCCCCCCCCCCCACCCCTCCCCCACCTCCTCCCCAAACTCCTCCTCCTGTGGGCGGAATAAAGATATTTCCTCCAATACTTCCGCATCAAGTTGATTCTATAATACGAAGACTGTGAATGCCAGTGGCTGGTCTGAGAAGTTCCTCAGGAAAACATTGGTGCTGGGGGGGGGGGGGGGGTGGGGAGGGGGTCTAACCAAGTCACCATTACACGGCATGAGTATGAATATGGGGTCTAGTCAAGTTACCATTTTATGGGGCATGAGTAGGATCAGGATCAGGCTTATACATCAAGAAGTACTCACACTGTGTGGATACTACAGCGAAAATATCAGAAAACAAAGCTGAGCTCAGATCTTAAGGGGGAACACAAAACGGCCCACATGCATCGATGCTTGCTGAGAATCTTCGCCACATTACATAAATATATCACCAGGTAACGTCTGCACAGATAACCACTACACTTATAGACAATCACGTCCCACATGGGGAATAGTAGACAGCTTGCTTGGAAAGTTTACTTCTGATCGTCGGTGCACTCGTGGACTCGTGGCGTTTTCTGAGTTGTGCACTTTCCAGTTCACTGGAAAATAAATCCCCAACAATAATATGCCCAAAAATAATACCCTCAAACATAATATCCCCAAAAATAATACCCTCAAACATAATATCACCAAAAATACACTACCTAGTCCCGTTAACATCCTATATTAATAATGTTTTCCGTACAACCTTATTCACCACAATAAACCGCTAAAATACCTAATGTTATCACAGAAATAAGCTGATCAAGGCACATGAGGAATGTTTTTCATGTTATATGGAACTTCCAAATTCTCGCCCAAATTCTCGCCCACATCCCACCCCACCCCACCGACCGACGCTGGCAACTACTTATTTTCCGTCCCGCAGCTAAAAGATATAATGCCCCTGAAACGGAAAGAATTAAGCAGCCAGTATCATCTGACTGAACAGTCCCTGTTTATAGCTGCCGCTAGATCAATCCGGAGTGTAATGCATTATCGCTTCTTGTCCGGAAGAAAAGAGCCAACTTCGGCGCATATCGATTCTTCCTGTGCTGCCCAGCGCGGAAGATCTTGAGATACAAGTCGCATGTAGACGACGGGAGTGGGGTGGGGGGGGGGGAGCTCTACACATCATATGGTAATTTTCAGGCCAGACGCGAAGTGCCAATTTCGATACGAAAGGGGGGGGGGGGTTAATATTCACACAGAAAGGTTTTCATTTCGAACTATTCGGCGCTTAGTTAAAAAAAGGGTGTTATTTCAAACTTAGCACTCCATGTTTGATGGGTTTTAATGCATTGTTACCAGTTGATATTTCTGCCCCTGTTTTCCAGTTCAGCGGCTGAAAAACACATCTACCTAAAGTTTAATCTAGTGACGTCATACACCTTCCTTACTAATACGTCATTCTTATAAATGTAATAACAATAATTGAGTACTAATACAGAAAGATAAATGAAGGCGGGGGCGAGCCACGAACTGTGTATGTTTCAAACTGGGCCGTGTAGAAAATCGTTTCACATGTTGCTTTCTATACCTCTAGCCTAAGGTGGGCAACCATGTGGTATGAAATCAATGGGCTTGCTTTGATGAGTGTGGTCACAAGTATGCTCGGACGCGTATTTGGAAACATCAAGCTTCAGACGCTCATGTATAAACTTGTTGACTAAATCATGACTGCCCTGAGAGGCTGCTGCCGCATTTTCCACCCTCCCATCCGACAGGTACATGTTGTTGACCAGCCGCGATTGCTTATAAATGAGGTGCCATCGTCGCACATAGCGGCGCAGCTGGGCCAGTATCATGCCGCCTTCCAGCTGTGCTGGTCGCGCCGCCTTGCGTACTACGTCACTGAAATCGTGCAGAAACTGCCGTCGGCGCATCATGACACCGTCGATGTTCATGACGTAGCCAAAATCATAGGGCATGAATTCTGGGTAATATGCATACATCTCATTATCTATAGGCATCTGGAGGAAGCGGCTACTGAAGAAATCCCCCTCCTTGGGTTTGCTCATGAGATTCTCCCCAAGTCTCAGCTGAACCGAGGCCAGGTCCGGATCGTTGAGGAGATAGCAACACAATCGGGACAAGTCCATGGGCTGCATCCAGATGATCTCATCCACGGCCACGATGACACAGTCCGCGTGGCTGTCCTCAAACACGTCCAGCAACTCACGCCCAAAGTGCTCCGTCTGCCGAACAAGCTTCGTGTCGAATGAGAACCCCCGGCTGCACTGTTCACAGTACTCATAGCCACTACTGAAGATGTCTTCACTGGCGGAGTAAAATACCCGCACCGTTTGAACACCCGTGACTAAATTATTGAGCGATTCGAGAAAAGCGAAAGTCTGCAGTGGTCTATTTTTCGTTATGAGCACGACGTCAGTTTTAAGAGATTCACATTTTGGTGCTTCTGTGAAATTCACAATCAATGGCTTTTCAATCAAACTTAATGGAGGACGTTCATACAACGTGGGTGATTTGAAAATGACAAAATCCGTTTTTTTACCTTTATAAAAGAAGACCTCCCAAGTAGGCTTCTCCTCGCACATAAATTGATGAGCAGATAACACATTCACATTAACACCTTGTACCACTGCAAGGTCATTATCAGATAAGCTTTGTAGATAACCCCGCACCTGTTCTTCAAAGGACCGTTCTGTGCTGACGGCTAACAGTAGCAGCATGGGGCCTGCATGGTCCTGCTTCAGCCTGGCGATACCGTCCGCAGCGCCGCCAGGCACGTCATACGTCACCACCTGACGGTCACTGTTGATTGACAGCTCCCGCGCACCCGGCTGCAGGCGGATGACGTCACGAGGGTGGGTGAGCTCCAGCTGTAGTGCCCTCTGCGTGGCATACGACAAGCCCCCACTCCCCCCGGCACCGCCCCAGTCCCCGCCCTCCACGTACGTGTACGTGCCGTAGTTCCGCATCAGTGCCTCCACCAAGATGTCCAGCCGGTCACGTGGCAACTTGCGTCCAACCAATTTCACTTCCGCCGCTTCTAAGACCTGAGCAGTCGGCAATTGACTGCAGTTAACGCCAACATTTCTGGTGACTTCTGCTTCCGCTGTGGGATGGCTTGTAGCTTCTGTCGGTAGCTTTGAACGTTCGGTCCCGTCGTTGGTGGGCTCCGCCGGTCCGCTTGTCATTCTGTTGCTTTCGACAGTTTTGTCCTGAGCTTCTGCGGTGTATTTCTGCTTGGCTGAGCTCGCTCCGCTGCGGTCTGTTTGAAAACCATTGCCACAAGTGTCCGGCGATTCTGTAATCAAGAGGAAAAAAAGAATGTGTTCAACATTAAGCTGATTAACTCCGTATGAATTAATGAATCTAAAAATTATACGCCTTCATTTTCTGCTGTGCGAATGCATTTCTGTGCTCCCAAGATATTCAGATATGTCGTTTTTTCTTTCTTTACTTATAATATATATATATATATATATATATATATATATATATATATATATATATATATATATATATATATATATATATATATATATATTATTTATCCAAGTTGTCCAATTAAATTAGAGTAAAATTTAGAGCCTTAACGCAAAAAGTCATTCACAAGATACACCGTCGTACTTACAACGTTTCCTTAAGAGCAAATTTTCTGCAATCTATACGACAACGGTTTCTTTTTACAAACCTATTTTATCACAGCTTCAAGTTGGCGCAGTCGTGAAAAAAATCTTCCTGTCTTGAAAATCTTATAAAGCCAATTACTCTTAAAACTATAAGTAGGGTTAATTTAATTTAGTTCTTTTACAGAATTACCGAAAGGAACGGCCGATAACCACTTTTCAGAAAGCAACGGTGTTACTTTCACGTCATCGTCTAAGTGGAAAGAATTTATAAAAATAATAACGAAGTGACGTCACAGATATCATTTTTCATAAAGTAACGTCAAAAGATCTACAGAAACAAATGATTAAATTTCGAGTCTGATATTAAGAATTTCTTTTAATTATATGATTATGAACTTAGCTTACTACTTTTTTTTATATGAGAAAATTGTTATTTCCCAAACGGATTTCTTTTCATTACAAGTGAATTATAGGTTAATCAGAACGTTATGAACTTAGTGCGCAGTTTCAACAAAAACAACAAACACAATTTTCAACAGAAAAAAACGACGACTTTGTTTTGCGTTAAGGCTCTAAATTTTACTCTAAATAATTTAATTTTGCTTCCTCTTTCCCAAGTGGTTTAAAAACAATTAGGACTGCTTTATTAAGAACACCGTCAAAGGCCTCTGTGCCCAGCTGGCCGCTTGCCCTCGCTGAACAATACATAATTCACAGTCGTGAACATGTTTTGTAATTATTCACCTACTCATCTATTTATTTGTTTATATTTGGCGTACAGTATTGTAAATCAATAAATACTATCCACATAACAATACCTACACTTCACTGTCAAACAAAATTTAAAAATACAGATCGGTTTGTTTTCGCCTTTGATTATATTTTCGGGTTGTTTTACAATGTTTCCAGTTGGGATACTGACTTTAATATTAAAAAACTAATGTATTTCCCTGTTCGAAAAGAGCAACTGAAAAAAATTAAAGCGTTTGGGAAGTGTGCAACTGCAAATGTTCCCGTGCAACTGGCACAGTGAGAAGGTCAAGGTTTGTTCTATTCCGTGTACAGCTGTAGCGTAACCGGAGCCGTAGTAACGGGTAGCCAGCCCACAAAACAGCATCAGCAAGGTCCTTACTATATCATGTTTTCCTTTATGTTTTTGTCTGTAAAATTTATTAACCGCGTCTCTAGGAGAAAATGGAATTACTCCTTTAAGTAATGACATTTCAAGAAAAAACTTGCAGACGTTGTAGATAATATTTCACAAACAAAAGGGTTTGCTGACCTGGCGTCCTGTGGATAATCGGGTCTTTGTGTTTGTAGTAAGATAACCACTCTTTTCTATTCAGTGATTTATTTGTGAATTTAGTTCACAACCTCCCTCTTCCCTACCCCCACTTCACACACACATGAACAGCCACAATAAATTCAGTGCAAGTTGCCAGGGAAACTGGTTGTATAAAACATCCCACCCCCTCTACCCCTGCCAAAATCAGCAAAGAAACAAGAATGACCTGGGCAATAGTGACAGACGAAGAACTAGACATTGAAAGCGAGAGCCTTAATCTTTTGAAAATACAGCTGAAATTTTTTCATCTTATCAGAACAGTTACAGCTTACAGAACCATTTTACAGCTGCTCCCCTGAAATTCAACAGTAATTTCACCTACATATCTATATTCCGAAGACCAAGCGTTAAATTTTCAAAGATAAGCCGTTTCGTCAAATTCTGACTGACTGTCAGAAAAAGTGGCTGCAAGGGAACTAAAATTTAAAGCTATTATCCTGAGTCTTCGCGTTTAAAAATCACAGCTGCATATGAAAATTCCCCCATCAATACGCCAATCACAGAGGTACATGAAAATTCCCCCATCAATACGCCAATCACAGAGGTACATGAAAATTCCCCCATCAATACGCCAATCACAGAGGTACATGAAAATTTCCCCATCAATACGTCAATCACAGAGGTACATGAAAATTCGCCCATCGATACGCCAATCACAGAGGTACATGAAAATTTCCCATCAATACGGCAATCACAGAGGTACATGAAAATTTCCCCATCAATACGCCAATCACAGAGGTACATGAAAATTCCCCCATCAATGCGCCAATCACAGAGGTACATGAAAATTTCCCCATCAATACGCCAATCACAGAGGTACATGAAAATTCCCCCATCGATACGCCAATCACAGAGGTACATGAAAATTTCCCCATCAATACGCCAATCACAGAGGTATATGAAAATTCCCCCATCGATACGCCAATCACAGAGGTACATGAAAATTTCCCCATCAATACGCCAATCACAGAGGTACATGAAAATTCCCCCATCGATACGCCAATCACAGAGGTACATGAAAATTCCCCCATCAATACGCCAATCACAGAGGTACATCAATACGCCAATCACAGAGGTACATGAAAATTCCCCCATCGATACGCCTATCACAGAGGTACATGAAAATTTCCCCATCAATACGCCAATCACAGAGGTATATGAAAATTCCCCCATCGATACGCCAATCTTTGGCTGATTGACATGATACGATACATGTATAATGAAAATTTTAAAGCTCTGCCACTTTGGCTTTTCTAAGGATCGCTCTGGAAATACTTTGGTATCGAACTACCGTTAGAGCTAGAGCGGTCAGTGCAAACACAACAAGAGTACAGGCCTATATTACATACTTTCAATCGGCACCTATTTCGTTTAATGTTTTTGTAAACAAAAACAAATGTATCTCGACTAAACCCAAAATTTCCCATTAACCATTTTCCTGTTTTCTTCTTACTGAAATAAAGGATTTATTTCTGCAAACATAATCACAATTCACTGTCAAAAAGTCGAAAATAAACAAAACTAGCAGGGGGTCAGTAAAACAGATTTTACTGTACGTCTTTTTTATCCCAGTGTGAAAGGTGGTCGTTAAAAAGTGTCTTACTGTGCGTCCTTTGTACTCAGGTCTGTAAGTTGGTCACTAGAGCAGTTTAACTGTATTTTACTTTTTTGTCTGGGTCTTGCAGTTGGTCAAGACACGCAGGTTTTATCTCGCGTCTTTTTATCCGAATCCTGAAGGAGTCACTACGAACTGGTTTTACTTATCTTCTTTTTATCCGGGGGCTGAAAATGGTCCTTACAAATAGGTTTTACCTCAGTCTTTTTTATGGAAGGTGCTCACTACATCACCAATTCCCTACTTCATCGTTTTTTTTGTTTTTTTTTTTTTGTTTTTTTTGTTTTTTTTTGTTTCTGTTTTGTATCGTTTTGTTTTTGTTTTTTGCCAACTGTCACCTCCTATCCAGCAAAAATTTTCCCGATATTCAGTGGCTGAGATATTTTACATACAAGACTTTAACGTAACGGAGCCCTACGTCTTTCTGAATTTTGTTACATCCATCAAAAGGTGACAGAACCGTCCGACTGACCCAAGAAATACCCACATAAAATTGTCTCTTGTCGAGATAGTTAGCACGCAAGATCTTATTCAAAATATCTGCATATTTTATGTGATGATCTCATACGAAGCACTCGTTCGTTCTACTTGCGATAAAATCTGAGCGAATCTTTCGGACCTACCAAGCAACAATTCACGCGACAGATTGACAGAGTCTTTCGGATCCATGAAGTTTCAACTTTCTCCGACGTTCATCGCCTGAGAAATTTCGCACACACGATATTTATTTAATGACGCCATATCCCTGCCCCGATAACGTAACATGCGTTGATAGTTGACAGAACCGTCCGACCTAACCAAGGAATAAACAAATCTAGTTTGAAGTCGATCCGACTTTTCGTTCTGGAGATACCCTGTTACATAACAGGTCCCCTTGTTCGGGGAGACATAATTATTAAATAAAGTCTTGTGAAGAGTTATATGCTTTGGTATTAGGTGAGATTTTCATCGTTCCTTTTTTTTTTTTTTTTTTTTTTTTTTGTTTCTTTACAGTCGCCCGTGATTTTGCCAGTCATTTTGTCATCACAACTCGTCAGAAACTACTGGTCCGATTGACACCAAACTTTGGAATAATACAGAACTTGATCTAATTTTTTTTATTATTAAGATTTGTTTTCAAGGTCACATTAACACGCAAACAGAGGGTATTTTTTCAGTTGCCCGTCATTTTTTCGTCATTTTGTCACCACAACTCGTCAAAAACTAATGGTCCGATTGACACTAAACTTTGGAATTATATAGAACTTGATCTAAACGAGTTCTATCAACACTGCACAGTGAACGCTCAGCACAAAGCAAAAGCTTACTGTGCGCTGTAGCACTTACATAACACTTAAGGCCTGTTGCTGTAAACACTGTGGAGGCTTTGGGGCTATAGCTTTTGAAGAAGAGCCTCAATATTGGTAATGAAAATGAACTGCTCAATTGCCAAGGCTTCATTTCGCTAATAGTTTGCGAAATCGGTTCTCGTTTTGAAAAGCGAGAAGATCCAGTTGAATTTCGGCCGTGGTATCCGTAAACTCGTCGTGTTTAGTGTTCAGTGCTCCCTTTAACATCGTTTCTGTAATGAATGAGTGATACTGTAAAACCTTTTGTCGCTTTTTGCCAAACATAATCGAAATAAAAAATATCGTTTCAAACCTTTTTTTATTAAATGATAAGCTTTGAATTTCAAAATGACATCGGACCTAAAACCTCGCACCTGGATTTCTTTTGTATAAGTATATTGCGCCAATAGCTAGAAGATAGAGTGTGAATACGTTTAATAAGGCGGCTAAGTGAAACTCCTTAACTTCATTTATTAAAAGGCAATGAAAGCTGGTCATTTCCCAAGGACACCAAATATAAGAACATAGAAATCTTTCCTTTAAAAAAGTGTTTTGCCAGCTTGCATTTCCATTTCAAAGCTCCTAATTGTTCGTCAGAGATTACATCGTATATTGTTGATATTGCAAAACGTGAAAGATTCCATTCTCTATGTGAAATGGCGTTAATACAACCCAAAATAAAAGGTGTCAATTTAAAACAAAGGCAACTTAAAATGTTGTCTTTTGTCATCAAGAAGGAATCTGAGAAGGTCGTCTTATGCATTACCTCAGCCAAGTGCTTAATTTCTCGCCAATTTATATTTGACATCTTTCCCATCTCAATCGATCAATAATGCATGCCCCTGGATTTAGTCCGGCCTTGTACAAATGCTTTGTTAAGTGACTTGAGAAACAATTGCAAATTCACTAATCTTGTTTGCCAGCAGGTTATTTTCGTTACGTCAAAAAAGATTTGCATGATTTATAGTATCAAGGAAGGTCTTTGTCGCCTGACCAATCAGCTTGAACCAAAAAGATCAAGAACGTTTCAGAAAGGGCGTCACCGTTATTAAAGTAGGAGAAAACTAGGAGAACGACAAAGTCATTTGGTCTGTTTCTCCAGTGCTACTCGCCGCAAAAAAAAAAGAGGTGGAACTAAGTGCCCCAGGGCTTAAGTCACTGTTAAAAGATGAAAAACAGCGTGTTTTGTTTCACAAAATCCTAAGTTGTGCAGTTGTTTTGAATTTTTTAACTGACTTGAAACATGGCTCATTGGGAAAATTAGCGTGTTTTCTAAGCAAAGAATCCACGCTACATATATTACGAATCCACGCCAAAAGTCCAAATAGACTGCTCATAATTATGCCATTAAATTGGCAGGTTCCTTACTATGTGTCACAACAAACTGCTCATGTTATGCCCTTAAATTCATGAACAAGCATTTTACTTCAGTAAGTTTCTTTAACACATTTCAGGATATGCCACTTTTGAGAAAAAAGATTAATGAACATTTAGTGTTTGGTATTTATATATTTACATATTTATTTATATCTTAAATTCAATTACACATGACAAACAAATACAGATCAACGGCAAGGTCGTCAGGGTCGTTCCAGACGCTATACTGATTATTGTAAATGTGTAGAATAGGATTTACAAAATGTTTCATTCTGTCAGTTCACCTCCGTGTAGTGGTGGTTAAGGGAAGGGTGCCCACTTCAAATGCATATGGCCACATTTTATGCGAGCCTCCAAATGAATTCTTCACTTGACAGCTACACTAAAGACGCCATTGTCATATTTTGACGTCTTGTGATGCCATGCGCTGTCCTCTATATGTCGAATATAATCCCAACAAACATACCACCCTACGGCATAATCTAATCAAGTCTGACGCTGATGCGACGTTTCGTTTGAGAGTTATCGTGTGAACAAGTGACTACAAAAGACGCACACATCACACACGCACACCCTCACGCAGAGACACAGAGGGTACAAAAACAAAACTAAACATGTATGTTTCACACACGATTCTTTACGCAATGATGTCATACGCCTTTTTTAATTTCGCCACCCGCGTCAAACGTTGGCAGAGCCATTCGACTGCACAAAGAATAGGCGGATAAAGATGGAAGTCGTTACCACTTTCCGTTGTCAAGATATTCTGCAAAGAAGATCTTGCTCAAAATGTATATATATTTTACTAATGACGTCATATGTTGTATTCGTTCCTTATACTCCGGACAAAATCTGACAGAATCTTTCAGTCCTACCAAGCAACATTCCCACAAATTTGAACTTTCTCCGACTGACCCAAGGAATAACCATACCAAGTCTGAAGTTGATACGACTTTCCGTTTTCAAGATATTTTGCACAAAAACACACAAGGACACACAAGGCGTACAAACAGTATACATCTCCCCTTGGTCCGGGAGACAAAATAAGAACCAACGTAACCGACAGACACAGAAGACAGAGTCATTTTTGGTGACAAAAATATTATTCAGCTTATAATTAAATTTAGTTTTTTCAAATTTCGGCTCAATCACAGATTTCTCAATTCCTGATCTCTTTTCATGGCTTTGCATTTCTTTACCAATTGTATTTTTACTCGAGAAGAAAACTTAATTACTGCAAACAGAAATAATAGAGCAAAACGTCAAAGAATGTTGCGTAGAATATAAGTTATTTTTGGCAACTCTAGCACCATTCGAAGGTTACCATTATAACTGAGATTAATCAGTGAAACAAGTCTCTTTCAGGACAATCCCACTCCGTTCTTCGTGGCTAATATTTTTCTGGGACAATCAAGACTGAAAAAAACGGACGCACACAAAATATTTCTTGTGCCTGGAAAAGATAGTCAGGGCTCAACATTCGCGATCGCTCGTTCTTTACTGGCACAAAAAATTAATTCAGCCAATCTTGAAGCCCGCCTCACTTATCCCACACGCTTATCTCACACGACTTGCTTATCTCACATTACTTGCTTATCTCACACGACTTGCTTATCTCACACGACACGCTTACCTCACACGACACGCTTATCTCACACGACTTGCTTATCTCACACGACATGCTTATCTCACACGACATGCTTATCTCACACGACATGCTTATCTCACACGAGACGCTTATCGCACAGGACACGCTTATCTCACACAACACGCTTATCTCACACGACACCCTTATCTCACACGTCTCGCTTATCTCACCTGTCTCACTTCTCTTGTGTCTGCCTTATCTAGCATAATTGGCTTATCTAGCATATCTGACTTATCTTGCATGTCTCGCTTGTTTCAGATGCTGAACAGCCATGGTGTGCCTTATATTCGAATATTCGAATATTCGATTCGTTTTGACAGGGTTCGAACCCTAAAATAGGGTTCGAATATTCGAAAACTTTAAGTACTTAGTTTTCTTTACTATTTGACCAAACCAGTGACGCCAATTCATTCTGAAGCTATTGAAAACTTATATCAAATAAAATGACAATTTTTAATCATCAAACGAATCATATATGTACACATTATGCCACGCATGCATACATACGGTAATGCATGCTTGGAATCGAGTTTTATCTACAAAGAACTATTTCATTGAAAAATAAAAATATCCAAGGGCATCCCTTGAGATCTGCAAGGACAGCTTACAGTAAAGCATTTTAAACCCGATGTTCGCGGAACGTACGGCGCGTTTCCCAGTGAGCTAGAACTTGTTATTGCCACGATCGACACACGCTATAAACGAGAAAAAGACACGAAGTCTCGCGATGTATTACGTGATCTCTCTAAGCCAACCAGATTCTTCTTTAGCTCATTAATTATACATGCATAGATTCTACAAGTGGCAGCCATTTTGTAAAAAACAAGTAAGAAGATGTATGAAAAAAGGTGGATTTATTGAATATTTCAACCAAACTCTCTCGCGCACAGGTAAAGTTTTTATATATTTTTATAGATAATGGTATGTAGCATCAAATACCCTAATATTTCTAATGTCTCAGCTTCAGTTTCTCGTAATTTTTTTCGCAAGTTTGACGGTTGAAAATTGTAAAGGTTTATTTAAAGTCAACTTTAAAAGTTTATTAATGATCTTCGCTAAATAGCTACCCGTTCTTCAACTCACTACTTGGCCAGTTTTCTTTGAATTTGTAATAAAAAATAACTGTACCCATAAATTTGCTCTCCGTACGACAATACCCTCACATCGATGCCCTCGAAAAAGTATCCAAACTCTTAAAACGACAGATTAAATAACTTTTAATTGCTAGCCGCCCCCCCCCCCCCTGGCGAACTCTCCTTCCCGCCAGTCACCTGAACTAACTAGATAAGTATAATATTTTTGCATTGCGGTCATTAAGACCATTTTTAACAGGGTCGAAGGAGGGGGGGGGGGGGGTTGGCTGTAGATGAAAAAATCAGCACGTTTGCAAGAGTTGCTACATTTTTGGATATATAATCGTTTTTTATATTTTATATATTTTATATATATTTTATATTATAGCCCAGGCTCTCGAACGGATAAAGGATGCCTGGGGATTAATCATACCTGCTGCTGTGACTGATAACGCCACGAATGAGGTAAAAGCTTTCCAACTCTTTGAATGGACACGGCTCAGCTGAATGGGACATAACCTGAATTTAGTTGTTCGACATGGCCTCCAGGACGTGCTACGGCTAGTTAAAAAAGGTCGGAATTTAGTAACATTTTTCCATCACAGCTCACACGCATAGGAGCTCTTGCAACAGAAGCAGAAGCTACTTTTACCCAAAGAGTTACAGAACCACAAGCTCATCGCTGAAGTCGAAACAAGATGGAATAGCATAGTTGACATGCTTGCGCGCATAATTGAGCAAACACTGGCATTGCATGCAGTAGCTACTGACCCAGCAAGGTGCTACTGTAAGGGCAAAACTTTATACGTACGATGAGCAAATAGTTGTTGACGCAATGGTGAATCTTCTTCGCCCTTTCAAGTTTGCCACTGAGAAGTTGTCAGCGGACAAGTCCCCAACCATTTCAATGGTACTTCCTGTGCTGATGAAACTTGAAAATCTACTGGATCAGAAGGATGATGACCCCCCACCTGTCCCGAAACTGAAACGCTCAATGTTATCGAATCTCGATAACCAAGAGAACAACTCGAACAGCTCGAACTCCAAAATCTCAAATCGAAACAAATGCGCCACCTTTGCTATGCCTCCCGGATGAGGCAGCGCAGGATGCTGAAATAGCTGCTCCAAACCCGAAAGCACGTAAAACTGACATGTTTGATGACATCATTCAATGTTCTGACCAGACGCCTACTAAAAGCGAAATAATTGAAATTGAAACAGCACGATATTTGTCTGAAGCACAGATAGACACTAACTTACGTCCTCCGACATGGTGGCGTGAAAATCATACAAAATACCCGTTGATATCGACTGCTGCGAAGAAAATACTAGCCATACCTGCAACATCAGTGCCTGCTGAAAGAATATTTAGCCTGGCAGGAAGCATCGTAACAAAAAAGAGATAACAACTCAATTTACTCATGTTCTTGAACAAGAACACATAGAAAGCGTATACAAATACGTATCTTGGTCTCGCGCAACAGCGTTCCTGGTGCAAACGAAATATTCATTAACAATGGCAGTTTTTACAAATCCTAGTTAAGAGCATTGTTACTTAAAAAGTTGAAAAGTTCGCAGGATTATATCCGGAGTTTTGTTTTAAACTCAGCACAAATTATAATAGAGATATTATTTGCTATATCGTGAAGTCAAAGACAAGCATAAAATTATCTGACGCATTAAAAACAAGAAATTTTTCATTTTAAACAGTTAATCAAAATAATTTTATGTTTCTGAATAACTCTGTAGAATCCGGATATGTAACATTAAGAATTACTTGCAATTGAATTTTTGTTAGTCGTTTTAAGTGTAGGTGTTGATTGACACAGCAAAATTTTCATTTTTTTTCTACACTTGAACGAAAAACAGACTCACTGAATGTGCCATTGTGAAAGTAAAAAAGCAAATAAACAGACAGTATTACAATGATATATATATTATAAATTTGTTGTTTTAGGTCTCACATAATATTCAAGTATAATGCTTGTACGTTTGGTAAATTACGGAATAAAAATAGTTAAGAATTGTTGAAATTGCAAGGAAATTTACGAATGTATGACTTTTAGAATAAATAAAAGACGTCTCACAATAAAACATCATCCGTAATGTTTTTTCGTAGAAGTAAACAACATTTTGCAAAAACATGCAAATATTCGAATAATATTCCAATAATATTCGAAAAATATTTTCGAATATTCGAACCCTGTTTTAGGGTTCGAATCACATCACTACTGACGAGCAGCAATAATAGAAGCTAGAAGGGGCCAAACCTACGTCCATAATGTTGTTGTCAAAAGTTCTACTTCTGATAGTTTACTGAATTGATACGATGCGTTATTTTCCACCACATCGGTTTGTCCGCCCAACTGGTCCCAGACGGTTGGGGCCACTTAATGCTATCCATGCTTTGACTTTGAATGCACTGCAACGCCCAAACGAGCTTCATTATGATGTTGATTACGCCTCGGTAAATGGAAAAGTGGGTGGCTTAAGCAACACATAATTGAACTTGGTTTTAATTGATGGTGTATAAAACAATAATATGACCAGATATAAACGGACGCCCGTTAATACGAGAACTACGTAGACGTAAATAACCTGTTACGATGGCAACCTTTCAGGCGGTGACGTCACAGGATGGAAGCACTTAAAATTTCCGAAATTTTACATCGACCCTCAACGCGTAATTTCCGAAGCTAAACAGAAGTTTGACAGGCTTGCCGCCGATGATTTCCGGACATATAGTATCAGCAAATAGACTGCTACAGAAATACACTCAAACGCTGTTCCAGGAAGGTAGGTTTTCGCCACGAGAGAATTTTAAGAGTGCACACAACAACCTGGGCGAGAATTTTCACTCGTCCATATTCACCCCCTCCCCTTCTCCCACCCTCCTCCGTCACACCCCTGCACCCACTGACAAACACACACAGTGTTACCTTAATACTCTGGTTATTCGATAGGTCGAACTTCACTGAACCAACACTAAAATGTCCCGCGATGTCGAACATTGCAGAGTCGTCACTCTGTGAAGGCAACTCAACCGTTCAAGCAATGTAAAAATAAATAAATAAATAAATGAAAAAAGGAAGAAAGAAAGAAAATGCCGTTACTTCTCGAAGCACACTAATTTACTCGAAAACTGGCAGAAACTCGTTGGCAGTTGTTGCATCCCGCACCGGCAGTATCTTTGTTCCAAGCAATTTAGCTGAACGATTAAAAAAGGTAAGCGGAGCTGCCTTCTTAATTTTAGGAAGTAATAACAGGGAGTACTGAGGCCCCCTTTCTGCTGTTGGTAAAGTATCAACGAGATATGGGCGATCAGAATGGGATCAGGAGGGGGCGGGGGGGGGGGGGGGAGAGGCACGGGATGACGCCTGTACCTATCTTAAATTGTGCATAAAAACCAAGAAGTTTGTGTAAATGGCCTGTAAAACTTCCGCCGAAACCTGCAGTTACCACTGAAAGGTAAAACTACACGCCACAGAAGACGCACGCAATGTCCAATTAATGCTCCTTATATCTGAGTGAACTGTCATTTAATAGAATTCATGGGCCTTTTTTCCTTTAACGGCAATACTGAATAGCACAATTACATACCACGTTTCTGCAAATGACCGGGGAACGAGATACAGTGACCGGATGAAATAACAGCGTTTTACAAGTAAATACGCGAATTATATCTGCAGGCGTACGGAGTAGATCCGGTTTCAGACATGAAAATATCTTGTTCCCCTGTAATGTGAGGCAAATTCTCATTAGGAGCTCTTAACGGGAAGCGCTCTAGGGCAGTTAGTAAAAACGGTGCTAAAACATAAAGTGTGATTATGAACAAACATCTCTGTATGATTGTTTTCAAGAGTTTTACCTCACCCCTAACCTGACAAGATTTACGGAAGATTTGTAAAAGAAAAATAATAGTGTTGGTCAACGTCAACGCACTTATACGAAAGTAGAAATTGTAAGGTATAAACATTTAGCGCAAAGCACTGAACGCACAATGAATAATTCCCGTTTTTCAACTTTTTAAATCTTTTTTAGTAAAGGTTTTAAGAACCCATCCTAAATTATTACACGCACGAAAAATGAAATATGATACACGTATAAAGGGTGATAGAATCAAGCTGGAATCGCAATAACTTCTGACCTTGACCTTTGAGGTAAAGGCCAAAATGAGGTCAACCTTTATTTCTGCCTCAATAATGTTACTAGAAACTGATCTTAGACTATTTACCGCACCTTCAAAATAGGTACAAGCACATAGCGTGATACAATCTGGCTGAAACCACAATAAATTTTACGTTGATCTCAAAGACAATCTTGAGGTCAACAAAAAAAACTTTTCGTAAGAGCTACCCCGAAACCTTGAGCTTTTCTGTCAAAAGCAAGATAGGAAACTTGAAGTTGGCCATTATCTCAAAAATCATTAAAGAAAGAGCGGTGCTAGTTCAGTTTTGACCTTTTGGTCTAAAAGACGTTATATAAGAGGCGCCTCGGTGACCTTAGCCTTTTCCTTCAAGGTCAAGATCCAAAACAGGAAGCTGACCATTTTCTCGAAAACCGTTAGATAATAATCAGATCCACTTTGATCTCATTTTCGTACTCTTAACACTGAAAACGAAAAAGGGGGAACTTCCTGATCTGGTGAATTTCAAGGTAACGGGTCGCGGGTCCTACGTATCAAAACCAATTGGAGAAACAGCGTTTTGGCCCCATTTTAATGATCCCCATAGGTATACGTAATCACCCACCCCGATCCAGAAATAATGCGGTTTCCGCTATCTAGAGAAAATCGGTCCAATTTATTTATTTTTTACTGGTCATTTTCCTTTTATATTTACACTGATTTATATTTAACATCGTTATTGTTTTTACTACCGCTACTAGAACTACTGCTATTATTACTAATATAACTGTTGCTGCTACTACTATTACTACTACTACCGGTACTTTTATCACTGCTGTTGTTTTCACTATCATTATCATTATAGTTTACTTTCATTTCGCATTCTTGTTAAGGTTATAAACTGCGCAAGTTAATAAAGGTTGAACAAGGACTTTTTCAAGAGAGGGAGAGGGAGGGTACCCAGGCAAGGAAGATGGCTTTCGTTTGGGGTCTCTTTATTTCTTCTTATTTTAATAGAACACAGAAGAACTCGAACATTCGTCAAATTTGCCGGATACGACACAGATTCAGCTGGTCACAAATATAGGAAATTTTGGCAATTCTGAAGAAGAGTTGCTAAATCAAGCGTCATTAAACGGACTGTGGTTTGACCAAACGTCCCGTTATCGGTTACTGCAGGAAGTATACTTTAAGGGCGGCTTTTGAACCTGGCACTATATCCCGGTATTTATCGTCATTAACTAGACTGTCATTTAATTAGGGGGGGGGGGGGTACCCTTTGAAAAAAATCAACCACAACAAAATTACTCTCAGTCTCGTGAGGAGATGCAGTAACTATTCATAAGAAACGAGGCAGAGTAAAACCGGTTAAAGTAAATATCTAGGGATGCGGCGCCGAAATGCGTCAAGATTAAAAAGAGGGATCAGCAATCCCCACAATAAACTCCAACAGTGTGTTTCAATTTCGCACTAAATTTACTGTGATCTATGGAAGTGAGAGCAAGGGTTGATTCGGAACAAAAAAAGAAAAACACATTACAAGTAACAGCTTAGCGGCGTAGAAACGACCTTTTTTTAGCTCAAAGGACTGGCATTTGTGACGCTACTAAAGTCTTTACACAAGTTAAAACAAAATACGCCGGGCCCCTTTAGCTTCCTAAAGATCAACTATTAATAGTACCAATCAGTGATCTTACCCCACATTAAAAAACCCCATCCCCCCAAAAAAACCATGAAGAAGAAGAAGAAGAAGAAGAAGAAGAAGAAGAAGAAGAAGAAGAAGAAGAAGAAGAAGAAGAAGAAGAAGAAGAAGAAGAAGAAGAAGAAGAAGAAGAAGAAGAAGAAGAAGAAGAAGAAGAAGAAGAAGAAGAAGAAGAAGAAGAAGAAGAAGAAGAAGAAGAAGAAGAAGAAGAAGAAGAAGAAGAAGAAGAAGAAGAAGAAGAAGAAGAAGAAGAAGAAGAAGAAGAAGAAGAAGAAGAAGAAGAAGAAGAAGAAGAAGAAGAAGAAGAAGAAGAAGAAGAAGAAGAAGAAGAAGAAGAAGAAGAAGAAGAAGAAGATGATGGTATGTTGACTTAAAAATAAGGAAAAGTAAATGAAGTAACGTTTTTGCTTTCACAGCAGTTCACATTCAGGGCGTCACAAGAAAAGGTCACATAACAACATCTCCATGGTGTCGCCGAGCTCCAGACAATACAGACGCTTACAATTAATTGGAATAACACAATGAAAGACATTTAGACACCATTTGAAGTGAAGTAGCAAATCTCTTAAGCCAGAACAACGTCTGTATTGCGGTAAATTAACTTAACGCGTCTATCCCTTACCATTCCGTTTGTGGACATTTTTTAAGCGTTATCCAGGGATAACTGTAAACAGCCAAAGCAACAATTTAAGAACACGACACCAACGAGAGGGGGGGGGGGGGCGGGGGGTCAATTCACTGATGTTTTCAAAGTGATTTTCCTGAAACGTCAAAAATTGTTTATGTTCACAAAAGCTTGATAAAATCCCTCTAACACAGTCGTGAGACTTGTAGATCACCACAGCGTTTATACTGTTCATTCTCGAGGTATGCCAAATGACGCTTGGCAACAAAGACGAATATGTCTCACCACATAAAAACACAAAAAAAAGACAATAACAGATATGTGATACCTCGTGATGTCGACAGGACATGAGAAAATCCTACGCCCTTCTGTCATGTCAACTTTTGTTTTGTTCAGGCATGTTTTTTTTTCTACATCATTGTTGTTCAAAAACATTTTTGGCGCATTTCTATGAGTAATTTCAAGATGTTCCATTGGGATTTTACTGTAATGTATCAACCAAAGCTTTCCCGTGCATTCTATTAATAGTAATGCCATCCTTAATGCTACAAAACTAACTGCAATTGAAGCCAAACAACTCGCTGACAAACTAAAATGACTAGCACATTTTCAAATTTAAGTGTCTTTCAGGTTGTAATTTGACTGCATCAATGCATCAGTATAAAACCTTGCCAACCCACTAATCGGATAGCAAAAAAAGAAAGCTCGTGGACACAGTGCCCAACCATAAAAGCGAAGACATTACAAAGGTCAACAGTGAAACTGACTAATTTTGACAAAAGTAACATTTACTAGAAGGCCCCATGGGCAACATTGCTATTAAAAGAGTAATCGGACTAGATCTGTGGGACGAACAGCATTGTGTGCATTTCTATTAGAGCTATCAGCTTATTTTAATTGATGGTGTATATAATAATATGATCAGATATAAATGGATGCCTATTAACAGAGAAACCCATAGACGTAAATTACCTGTTACGATTGCAACCTTTCAGGCGGTGACGCCACAGGATAGAAGCACTTAAGGGCCGGCGCGCCGGAACGTCTATATTTACACAAAATTTCCGAAATTTTACATCGACCCTTAACGCGTAATTTCCGAAACTAAATAGAAGTTTGACATGTTTGCCGCCGATGATTTCCGGACATATAGTATCAGAGACATACTTAAACGCTGCTCCATGAATTTGGGCTTCTACAAATCCTCTTGCCTACTCCCGCGAAGGATTTTTTGCCATGACAGAAATCTTAAAAAGTGCACACAACTCTGGAAGAGAATTTTGAAATGCCCCACTCGTCCCTCGACACCCTCCCCTCCCCCGAACTCCCAAACCTGAACATCGTCTGTATTGCGGTAAATTAACTTAACGCGTCTATCTCTTACCATTCCGTTTGTGGACATTTTTTAAGCGTTATCCAGGGATAACTGCAAACAGCCAAAGCAACAATTTGAAAAAAAGAACGCCCAAGATGAATACGACACCGACGGGGGAGGGGCGGGTCACATCACTCATGTTTTCAATGTGATTTCTCTAAAACGTCAAAAATTGTTGCCGCTCACAAAACTTCTAAAATCTCCTCTAACACAGTCACGAGACATGTAGATAACCACAGCGTTTATAGTGTTCATTCTCAAGGCATGTTAAATGCCGCTTGGCAAACAGGCAGGAATATGTCTCACCACATAAAAAGACACACTAAAAGACAAAAACAGAAATGTGATACCTCGTGGCAACCAGATATTTTCTGGTAGGCTATTCCGGAATAGACTACCGATAAATCGAATGTCACAGAAATCGAACCTGTTTCATTACTTTCAGAATTTTATGTTGCAGACTATATAAAGAACTTATTTTCTACCAACTACCAACATTTTAATACATAGTCAAATGTAAATTCAATGATTCAATATTTTTATTTCCCTTTCGCGAAAAAATAAGAATTCACATTGTTTACCTTATTTTCACCCTTTGTTGTAAGATAAATGAAGCATTATTGATTTCTGTGACATTCGAATTAGCGGTAGTCGGTTCCGGAATAGCCTACCAAAAATATCTGGTTTCTTATTTGCTTCAGAATTCTTTTTTTAAATAATATGGTGCTATATATATAAAAATTTAAGTAATCTATTTTCAAAATGCTGTCATTTTGACAATTTCTTTTCAAATCGAACAAAACTACGACGTTGCACAACTTCAATATATATATATTAACCGCATGTAAAACGAAAAGGCATTAGCATGAATAGTTTTTAAGCACCGGAGTAACAGCCTGGACAAAAGATAGTATACTAGAGCGAACGGACCGACGGACGGACGAACAACCTGAAAACTTCCGTTACACGGGGGATAATAAGCAGTATGGAGGATTATCCCGGGCACATTCCTGCCAAACTTCAAAAAATCGGACCAGAAATGTAGGAAGAGTAGCCTTTTACACAATGGTGTACACATATAAACGATACGCACACACATAACGGACTCCGCAATTGAAGGGTACGGCCCAACGATAAAAGTACTCGGCGCGATATTCATCATAGAGCACTGGTTTCGCAGAGCACTTAAAAAACTGAATAAGTCGCTAACAAAAGCCCCAGAACATAATACAGAATCATGAATAAGCTATAAAAAAATGTAGAGCAAAGTGTTGAATTTTTCAACTGGCAGGCAGTGAATATGAAAAACAGCTCGTGGACAAAAGCGGACTATTTATAGGGGAAAAAGCGGCTGAAAAAAAAACTTTTGTGAAAAATGGACATTGTTGTTTTGGAATTGAGCGTATGTTGAGCCAAGCAGTGCTGGAGTTATTACTTTGTTGCTGTAACAAAAGGGATGCTTAATCAAAATTGAAGGTTACTTCAAGCATCTACATCGGGTAATACAAGTTTGTTCGAGAAGGCGTGTACATTTGGGATCGCCAGTTAGAACAGAACGATATCAAACTTTCAGTAGCAGCATTTTAAAGTTTGTCTTCATAAATACTGCGATGTCTTCGAAAGTGTTTGTCGCAATGGTTTTTTCATTTTCTTTCTTTCTTTTGTGGCTGGAGGACTCTGCCGTCACAGACATGCCAATTTCCTGATCAAATAGCAACGCGATCCATTCACTATTGTCGTTATTGTGTATAATCATTGTCAGTGTTGCCAGTCAAGATTTTGCAATAAAAGTACAGACAATGGGCTATAAAAAGTACCACAAAAGTACGCAAGATGCCAAACCTCACAAGTTTGTATCTTTCACAGTGTTCGAAGTAAAAACCATACCAGAATAATTTTCTGCTTCCTTTGTCATAGGATTACGGAAAGAGTCTATCAGAGGTAGTTCTGAATTCCGTGATGGGTGATCTGACCTGGTGCGTAAGAATCTGAGCGAAGGCTGATCCCTCCCCCCCCCCAGCCATCGCGGGCCGAAGTCGCTGTCTGTGACTTGCATTTACCGAGCCGTAGCAATCGGGACGAAGGCTGATCCCCCTTCCCTCCCCTCCTCCCCCCCCCCCCCACCGCCAAAGCGGGCCGCTGTCTGTGACCTGCATTTACTGAGCCGTAGCAATCGGGGCGAAGGCTGATCCCCCTTCCCTCCCCTCCCCCCCCCCCCCCCCGCCAAAGCGGGCCGCTGTCTGTGACCTTCAACATTTACTGAGCCGTAGCAATCGGGGCGAAGGCTGAAGTGAAGGAAGGTGAATAGAAATAAAACTGTCAAGAAATCTGCAGTAGAATCTTGGTCAAGTTTCGCATCTAAATTGTCGGATGATAAATTGTGGATATAAAATCAAGTAAATGGTGATCTGACGCAAGCAACCGAATGTACGCTAGTCACGTGAGCATTAAGTTAATAATGCGGTGTTATCATTAAGGCTTGTTTGATATCTTCGGAATTGCGCGAGATTGTCCAGGGGCACACCGTTGTTATTTAACAGGTAAACCATGGAAATATCAGGTTATGTAAGTTGTTTCTGTCTTTCGGTAGGTGTACTATTTTCGTCAAATCCCCACTGGGTTGACAAATGGTTCTTACACAGAACCGGCCGAACTGCTGTGGACATTGGCAGTTGGAAAGCAACGAATGGGCACAGACAGCTGACGTTCTTAGTTACTTACCAAGGCCTACGCCCCCCGCCCCCCTTCCACCTCCCCCCCCCCAACCCCCCCCCCCCCCCCCCCCATCCGGCGGAGAAAAAAAAGCAAACCACATCCCAATTAGGATCTAGGTACGACAGTCGCTTTATCCCTGTGGATTTCCGATAAATAAGGGGAGTTCCAATGGCATTCAATTGTAATCCAGACTGGATGTGGTCAGGTTGTGCAAATCCCAACACTTTTTACAATGTGATCTCGATTCTATGAGTTAAATAATAACTGCTTAATAGGCTTTGTTTTTAACTATATTCCTGCACTCTGTAATAATCTTACCCAGACCTGGAGCTGAACAACTTCGTTCTTCGGTGCTGCCTATGCAATTAAACGATTCCCGTGACGTAATGAAGTTGTTTTCCAAATCCTTCTCATGAAACGCAATGGTGAGGAAAGTGTCTAGTTTGAGGCCACGCGATCTCACTATTATTGTCTTGCTGCCTGAAACACAATATTATATTAATTGATTTGTCGGTCTGAAACGCATAAAACATTGTCACTGGTTCTAAGCTGGGTCAATGCCGATAGCGCTTTCATCCCAGACGACTCGACTTAATAAAGTCGATTTTTGCGGAGTAACTGAGAAGTGGCAAGGGACGTAAACTCTATACGCCAATCGTCTACAATAACAAGGCACCAACTGCTAATACTAAACAGCTCAGTCTAAAAATGTGTGTGTGGGCGTACGAACTCATCGGGGCCCTCTCTCTCTCTCTCTCTCTCTCTCTCTCTCTCTCTTCTCTCTCTCTCTAACTCTCTATCCCTTTCTCTTTCTCTCTCTCTCACTCTGTCTTTTCTGTCTCTCCCTCTCTCTCTTTCTCTCTGTTCCACTCTCTCTCTCTCTCCCTCTCCCTCTCTCTCTCTCTCTCTCTCTCTCTCTAACTCTATCCCTTTCTCTTTCTCTCTCTCTCTCACTCTGTCTTTTCTGTCTCTCCCTCTCTCTCTTTCTCTGTTCCACTCTCTCTCTCTCTCCCTCTCTCTCTCTGTCTCTCTCTCTCTCTCTCTCTCTCTCTCTCTCTCTCTCTCTCTCTCTCTCTGACCATAAGTAACATTCCGCAATTATGACAGTTTTGTGGCGTGAGAAACGTTAGCAGATGGAGACGGGAACATCTATCACACCACGCCATTCCCACAGTTAAAATCTACACAATTCTTGCATTCTCAATGTTAAAATAAACACACTGCCATTTCATCAATAGAATAAAATAATTACAACAATAAAAAACACTAAAGCACATAAAAAGTTATTTTAAGTTTGTTATTTTACAACATTATAAAACTGTTTTCTTAAATTTAAGCTGAAATATAGGACTCGAAGAACTTTTACACAGGTTTCCTAAAAGATCTAATTTCTCGCAAGCACAGTGTGAACTAAATTAAAGCCACGTCGTGACAATTTTACGGCTTTATACGTCAGCTACCTAATTTCTTTTCTTTCTTTTTCTTCCCTTTTTTAAGTATATAAGCGTTAATATTGAGGAACACTGAATATTTCAAAGATCTACAAAAGAAAAAAAAAAACAAGCCATCGCAGCAAGGACAACCCCCATCCGGACATGGACAAACAGCTGTCTTGCTCATATTCAAGTCGATAAACAAGCACTCAGTGAAATATCAAATCGGCCCGCCTGATAGTTGAAGAGATATGGCGTCGATAAAATACCGCGTTTTCGCTAAGTTCCACCCAGGAATGTCACATTTTTGACAATTTCCCATTTCGTAAATTTTTCGTCGATTTCAAAATTAATACGCCGTTGCACATCTACAGGATATATATGTTCTCTCAGTGAAATATCAAATCAGTCCGCCTGATAGTTGAGGAGATGCATTAACAAGTGACAGACAGACGGACAACACCCAAACCAATAGCTCCCCTCCGGGGTCCGAAGCCAAAAAACATAACAAAGAACGATGTGACTTAAATAAAAGGATAATCCACACGAACTAGAATCCACAAAAATAACAAATAGAGTTTACTAAAGAAATACAAAATAGAGCTTGTGGAAAAAATTTAATTTATAAAAAAAACACGGATTCACAAACAAATTAAATTTACAAAACACAGAGATAAGCTGACAACCTTTGCCTTCAGGCCTGTTGAGCAGGAAGGCGTTGGGGAGGACATGGAAGGTGTAGGCGCTCTCGTGCAGGTCGCGGCTGTAGGCGCACTTGTCGCGCCCGTAGCCAGCGTACCACGCGTACATGAGCGGCGCCTGGCGTGACGTCACAAAGTAGGGCTCCATGTCGCGCCGGTAGGTCACCTCATACGGCCGGTCGGCTGTGTACCACTTCCGGTACTGCACGACGCTGTGCGAGACACCCCCGAAAATCTCCACGTGTTTGGCCTCAACGGCTTCTAGTAAAGCCTCTTTGGTCGTTGGTAAAGTGCACGTCTCACATTTGATGTTAAACACCGGCGCAATAAACGCGCATTTACGACACGTGTGGCTCGTGACATCACTCGCCTTTTGAGCGTCGCTAAGCCATGACCGCGCCTGAAGCTCGGAGAAGACAGGCGATATGTCAGCATCCAGAAAGAAAACATAGGCAGTGTTGACATTCTTTAAGGCCACGTTACGCAAAAAATTGACTGGGTACATTATGCTGTCTTCTCCGTTCATCATGTCCTCGACTACGACATGGAGAGTCACGTGATCATAAAGCGATTGCTCCTTGTAATAGGCTGCCATTAATGCCCTTGTTTGTGCACTCAGCGACTTCTTGTTGTCATTGAATAAAAGGACAGCTGCTGAAATGGGACCGTTCCATATTTTTGAGGTTTCTATTAAATGAGGCAAGCGGTCAAAAGTGAGCTGCGTACATAGCGTAATGACACCGGCATCGTCACTAATGAGCGGTCTCACAAATGACGCCATGATGTGTCTTATTTTCGGTAAGGTGTCTAAGTACATCGGACAAGTTGGCTGCAGTACTTTACTGAACTCCATGATTACGTCATCGATATAGAAAGGCTGTGCGTGTTCGTACTCTGATATGAAGTGCGCCATCAAGGCCCGCACTCGCCCATACGGGGGCAGTGTTAAACAGTTCTGCGCATACTGACCTTGACACTGTACCTCGGTCTTCACGGTCAGCCTCTTGTCACCCTCATAACTTACTTCAATCTGGGACCTGAACTTTGACCCGGACTCACAGTGAGTCCAAAAAGAGATTTTCAAAAATGCTTCCTTTTTGTTTTCCGTATCATCTAAAACAGCATACTGGCTAATCCAAACAGCCTGGTCCTTTTTCGGCTCAAGCAGCGGTTCAAATGCTACTGCTCTCTGACCCGTGTGTGGCGTGGAGTCACTGAAATGTATTCTATTCTCCGAAACCGGCCCTACGCCCCATAGGCTGGATCGCTCCTGGAAGTCCCAGCTGACGTCATCTTGTTCAAAACCCTCGTTCCGGATCAAGTTGGCTGACATCACGCAAGCGTCGAAAGCCAAAATGAACACATGGATGACGAGAATCATATTTTTTTATAAATGTTGTCCCGACCAGATCCTTCCAAGGCTCAGCAACATCGAATTCCACTCATTAGCATTATCTGAAATCAGAAAGAAGACTTTAGCAATAATAGGTTTGTTCTCGTATGTTTACTCTGCAGAAGCGGAACAATAATGTCAAAAATCGATACTTGCTATAAACATAGTGTTGGATATACTTAATACGCCACCTAGATTCCACTCTATTTTGGGCAGCGCAGAAAACAATGAAAAAAATTTCTTTTTTTTTTAGATTTGAAGGGTTTTTCTAAGAATTTCTGCCAAATGAATCATTGAGCCAAAGTTACAGATGGCTATTTTCCCCCCTTATTTTTCAAACTCTCGCCATATAAGGCCAATGTAAGACCAGCTCTGTGTTAAAAATAACAGCAGCACTGAAAATCTGAAAACAGCACGTTCTGAAGAGCCGTTCAAATACTATGCCAAGATCCAAATATTTTAAGGGAATAATTTAAATTGTTTCTCTTTAATTTCTGAATATGTGTTTGTTATCAGCTCCTCTTTGTTTGATGTCTTAACCAACCAACTTTTCGCCTTCTACAAACAGTGCACACACTTTTGCGAACATATATGCATCATTTCGGCATCTTCAGATTCCTCATTACAGTATTTATCTTTACGACACATTTTCCCTTTATAAAAAAAAAACAATCTTTGGGTTCAGTTTTGAATAACAAGCTGCCATCCATCTTTTTTTTTACAAACACTTGTCACTAAATGTTACACCACGCCAAGTCATTTTCTAGACATTTTTTGCGCCTTTACGTTGCGTAATTGCACGGCACACAAATAAATTATTAACACAAAGTGAAGCTGTCAATCAGACGGAGCATTGTGCAGAAAATGACAACTTCATGACAAAACGATAGTTGTTTCAAGGGCACTTATAGTGTTGTCTGTTCTTCCCTTTCACTATTCAAAATCATTTTTTCTCCCTAATTGTAATATTTCTGTACTCTCCCACGCGTCATAAAGAGCCAACCACCAGAATGTGTTTACACATGGCAATCTTTTGATCGTCATTCGAGAAATACTTACTCAAATGATAGTCTATTGTAAACATTATCTCAGCTATACACGCCCCTCCCCAACTCCCCCCCCCCCCCCATCCAAACAAAAGCACTGAATTCAGAGATCCTGATCTCTTTCTGCCACAGCAAAATAAAAACAGGACTTTACTTCCTTTTGATTAATGATTTTTTTCTCTGTAAAACATAGAGCAAGGGTACCGCAAAAAAGGTTTGTACCGCAATACATACCACGCTTTTATGTACACATTGAGAACATATGGGATTAAAATTATAAGGTTTTATTGTTTAGTATTACAGTAATATCTGAACCAACCTTACAACTCTTACACCAAATAGTTCTTTTAAAATATGGGGTTTGTATAACTGCTGTTTGTATTTCGATTATTAGAGAAATTAGAATTCAAATGAATACTATTATCGGCAAAGAGCGGTATACCCGACTAAAATACGGCACCGTCGTGTGTGTACTGCGGCATGCTGCATTACCGGTAAATATCGCAATCCCTTAAACCGTCAGCAAAACCATAAATATTTGCAATGCGATGCGATACAGCAAATGGTGCCAATTTATGCAAAGAAACGGAATTTTATATGTTCCTGCCGTTTATTTCCAGTCTACTTTCACAGTCATTATATGTACTATCGCATCATTTGAACTATTTTTGCCGGGTTTTTGGTGGTACAAATCATAGCACCTACTGCTCGCGACTCTCAGAATAGCACTTCTTTTCAATTCTATATTTATGACTGAATACTTAAAAACGGGGGTACATACAATTTGACCAACCACAATTTGACCAACCGCAATTTGACCAACAGAAATTTGACCAACAGCAATTTGACCAACCGCTTAATGGAAAAACTGACATTTGACCAACTTTCAGTTTTAGACATATATAACCTTATAAATCTAGGAGTTCGCGGTTTCGTAAGAAAAAGTAATTTCAAAGAAGTGCTCATTCGCATCAAAGAGATGTTGTGCTAATCCCCTCTCTGTCATTGAGCGTCATAAGGTTGAGTTCCACGTACCCCGTTAATCTCCGTAATCCGGCGTTATACAAGGCGTTATACAAACAAACCCAGACCTGGTGGAAGCTTTAGTGTCATCTCAGGTAGGTGTTTTATGTGAAGTTTTGAGAGCATATGAGATTACTGCCATCCCGGTGTTATAACTGTTTAAATGTTGCTATTGTCGGAACATTTGTGATTGGTAATCTTTTACTGATAAGTGGTACGAAAAACAATAAATTATGAAGTTGGTCAAATGTCCGTTTTTTCATTAAGAGGTTGGTCAAAATGCGGTTGGTCAAATTGCAGTTGGTCAAATTTCGGTTGGTCAAATTTCGGTTGGTCAAATATCCTACACCCTTAAAAACGAAACACCATTTAACGCTTTTCTGGAAGTCTTTGGCATGTGTAATCTTACACGTGGCCATATCACCACGATGGCTCCCAAATTCTGAAAATGGCCGCCAGTTTTTTCGCTGGAGGACAAGGAATGTCATTAACGTATAAAAGTTACCGCCCCAAGAATACACTTCCTGGTCCTAGAGCTTGCCACTCTCAAAAACATATGACCGCTTAACGTTATAGTTGTTATAAAACAACTTACCTCATATATGGGAACGGGGTAAAAAAAAAAAGCCGGAAACTTTTACCATACATGGGAACGGGGTGGAAAACAGTGGTCCATTTGGCAAAAAAAAAAGAAGAAGAAGAAAAAAAAAAGCCGGAAGATTCCCATGTATGTTACCTCTGGAGGAATCTTTTTGTTATGTATGAAGAATTGTATGAGGATTTTTTGATAGCCATGTCCAGGGACACGGTAATCAGCAGGGACCTACAGGATATATAACTAGCAATCATACAGCCAAAATCAGAACAAAATTGGTAAAAGCGAGGGATTTGCTGTAGTCGCTGGAGGACTACCAGAGAAAATATTCGCTCAGATGGCCGATGTAGTCGTGGCTGACGTATACAATTTGAAAGCAATCCGAACAAAATTGTGAGAAAACCATGTTAAAAATTGGCCAAAAAGAATACAAATGCTGCCATTTGGCCAATTTATTCTGGAGGATCACTAAAAGTAGTTTTTCACGACAGGACTATCTAGAAAACATTGTAAACAAAATTTATTTGAAAAGAATTCGATAAAAATTATGCAAGAAAAATTTTCAAAATGCCGCGATTTGGCTAAGGTTAGGCGGGTTGATAAAAGAAGTAATTTTCAAATTGAGGACAACATTGGGAACATTCGCACAAAATATGAAGCGAATCCGAGCAAAATTGTTGGAGAAGTATTTTGAAAACTAGCAACCAAAAATTTTCAAAATGCCGCCATTTAACCAATTTTTGGTGGATCACCAAAAACACATAACACTGCAAGAGAGGACCACTAAGGAAACATTCGTGCAAAATGTGAAGGGATCCGACCAAAATTACGGAAGAAGAAGCATTTGGAAAACTGCTAAAACTTTTCAAAATGCCGCCTTTTGGCCAATTTTTCGTGGATCACCAAAAACAACATTTTTCAAGAGAAAAATACCTACGGAACATTCATACAAAATTTGAAAGGAAACCGATGAAAAGTGTGGGAGAAAAAGCATCTTGAAAACAAGTAAGTATTTGTGAAACACAAACAGGCCCCAACCGCCCCCCCCCCCCCAAATTCATAGGGGTATAAAGCGATGACGGACAGACGGACGGCAAGACGGACTGACGGGCGGACAGACGGACGGACACCCCAAACCTATAGGCACCAATCCGAAGGGTTGGGGCCTAACTAGGTACCAAAATTTTTTAAATGCCCCCTTTTTGAAAATTGGCACCAAAAAATTATGAAGGCCCCCAGTTAGCCAATTTTTGGCAAATCGCCAAAATAAGCAACTTTTCAAAAGAGAGCCATCTAGGGGACAATCAAACAAATGTTGCGTAACAGACGGACAGACGTGAAGCAAATGACAACCTTTCGCTCAAAATTGACCAAGCAGTAACAACGCGTTTTGATATTGCTAAACAAGATTAGCTTCAACTTTTCTCTTTATAATATGTATATTTCTACTTTTAATAATAGCAGACAGGAGTCTGGTATACACCTGACTTTCATGTTTTCGATGTTTTCCCCAGTGACGAGTCAAGTCATCTGTTCTGAACTGTTCAAGCTCATAACGCTCCTGGTGGTTATAACATAAGTGTCAGTTATATGCGCTATACATGATAATTGCAGCTCTAATTTCGACAAGTCACTGAATTTCAGAACGCCTGTATTACAAGTTTTTCTGCACAACAACCACTACGCTGAACTATGTTCTGATGTTATGATATATGTTTGCCCAAATCACTGAGCAATAAACGATGCAACGTAAATAATGAGCGATATAACAGAAGATCGCATTTCAGCCGATTAAGTACAATAAAAGTACCTCGATACATCCAAATGAATAAAACATCTTTGTGTTAAATAATGGCCGATTTTAAACGGAAAATAAATTATTGTAACGATTTAAGGTATTGTTTTCAGTTGACTGAGAAGTAAAGAGGGAGATTTTTAAATCTTATCTCTTGCAAGGAGGAAATTATCGGCCGATACTTTTCCGGAGAGGATTTCTTAACGCGCCTGTAAACCCTTTATCCCGAAAATCAGCCTCTCAGTACAGCGCAAATTTGTTTTTAATTAGTTTTAAAAATATGGAGGGAAATGTTCATTGGATATCAAGGAAACCTTATCTTCGCCGTTTCATGCCACACTCACGAAGTACGACTCGCTGTCCGACTGATTACAGACTACCTTCAATCGCTCACGAAAAACTGGAAAAATGTCATTTCCAGGA